>VXBA01005659.1:163894-295781 GCA_013399895.1 Serilophus lunatus
TCCCACCTCCCCCGCCCCCATTTTCTTCCCCTTGTCTTCTGCGGCCGCGTTGTTCAGCCCCGCTCCGCTTTGCGGACCCACGGAGTGTTTGCCGACGGGGGTGTGATTCTCTCCGTGGGCATTTGGCGTGTGTAGGTGGCCGTGCGGCGCTTGTGGACTTGATTTTTTTTTTTTAAATTTTTTTTTTTGCAGTCGTGTTTTGCAGAGCTGTAGGGAGCTGTCTGTAGATGGCCCCCCCCGGCCCCCCAGGTGAAACTCTGCAGTTGCTGAAATGTTCTTAGAGGCTCGTAGGACTTTTGCTTCTGTTTCTTTGTAAAACACATAATCGAGCCTATAAACGTGCTGGTACTTTTTATATATTTTACTAACAGGACGCTGGTGATGCTGGTGCAGCTTGCACCGTATTGGTCGTGTGCCCCCCCCACCTCCAGCCCCCCTGGGGGAAGTATTTGACTATTTTGATTTGTTTTCCTACAACCTCTAACATATAAGAAGCAAATCCATGATTTGCACTTGTTTGTTTTATTTATGCCACAGGAGGGATGGCATTTCAAAATACAGTTATAAAAGGGAGTTACTAACACTTAATGCTGAAGGATCTTGGTTTGCAGGTAAATAAATTTGACATACTGTGTGACTAGTAAATTTATGTAGTAGTTAATTTCATGGTGACAGCCACAACATTTGTCTGAGTTCACTGATTTAGAGACACTATGGAACTACCTTTGATTTTCTAAATAGGAGAGCTCGTGGTGTGTGTGTGTGCGTGTTTATGAAACTGATTTGGGTGTGAAGCAGTGGTAAATCAAATGTAAGACTTGATCCAGTGTCCACAAGTCACTTTAAGCTCCAGCATTCACTTACAGTCTTATCAAAGTGTCCTGTAAGTGGTCACGTTAACAATTAAATAGGTTCATGACTGCCTTGATTTCTTCAAGCACAGAACAAAACTTCTGTTATGAATACTTTCAAATGGAATTCGATCAAATTCCTCTCAGGTTGGTACAGAAGTTCTGAGCAGCACAGAATTACAGGAGCATAAACTGTAAAAGGACTTATTCTTGTTTGGGAACATAAAGAGGATTTTGTCTGGGCTGCAGCAGGGATATGAAGAAGTCGCTTTTCTGCCATTGCCGAGTTTTGAAATAGGCAGCTCAGTTTGTCCTATCAAACTGCAGTTGGGGTTGCAGCTTAGACAGCTGGATGTTGTAACTCTGGCCCCTCACCTGAACAGCATTAACCTCCTGTCTATTGATCAGCAAAGGCACGAGAGCACAAACATTTCAAATTACAGTTTTGTAAACCTAGATTAAGCTAGCATTGCAAAAAATGAATGTAACTGCAGAGATTTTTGTTTTCCAGTTGGCATTTTCCCTGTAGCTCGGTATCTGAGAAGCCTTTCTGACTCTTGTGATAAGCTGTGCTTGCTGCCATGAAATTTCAGGTTGGACGTGGTGTTATTTGACACACAGCATATAGTAGCAAATACTGGTGACCACACCTAAGCCGTGGCCCACAATGCCTTTTTGTAAGGGAAGCTGAGATGCTGGAGCAACCCGGTCCTTCTGAGCTTCCTTGAAAGCTGTCTGCCCAGATTTGGTAACTGGGTCATGGTGTGAAGCTGCTGGGCCTCGAGAATGTTGGAATGGCTGCTGCTCCCGTGAAACACCCAGGGCAGGGTTTGTGTGAGGCAGGAGATGTACTTCGCTGGTCAAAGCCCGGTGGGGACATCTCTCTGCACGCTCCACTTGACACGTTGGCTGGAGCCCAACTGGGTTGTGACTGTCAGCTGTGAGCTTACACTGGGAGGAGAATGCAGGTTGCTCACGGTGTGTCCCGTGTCATGGATCCAAACTCACCTCCCTCTGCCCCAGTCTGGCTCCTGTGCCTCCTCTGCTCTCGTGACAGGGTCATGTCACCATGGCAGGAGGACATGGGCAGCTGGATCCTGTTTTGCCTGGTCCTGCTGCTGTGCTTTGTGAGAACGTGTAGGGATGTGTTGCACGTTTGGGCTCAGGGTGTCCTGGGAGCATCAGGAATGTGCCACACCAGGGAAGTGGGCATTGGAACTGGTGGTGTGACAGGCAAGAGTGTTGGCCCAGGGGAGTGCTTTGCTGTAACCTGTTGTCTGATCCGAGTTAACCAGTACAGCCTGGACACAGACTAACCTGGCAAGACTGTGGCTGGTGGGTCTGATTCTCTTTTAGTCCCTTACCAGAGATGCTCCTGCATCCCACAAGCCTAAGTGTCAGCTTTAGCATTACAGAAAAGTTCCTTTTCTTCCTGCTCTGCTTTAAGGTGTGAGTGGAAACAAATATAAAATTTCCTATTGGAAGGAGGACAAGGAGGACAGATTCACCTCTTAATTTTGTAGAGGCAAAAGATGAGCACAATGTATAGAAGGGAACGAGAGAAAGAGCTCTAACACGACTCCCAAATATGAAAAAGATGGTTCTGCTCCACCTTCTGTTAGGTGGTTGGTTTGACTGACTCCTTAAAGCAGGTTTTGCTGCTGCTGCAGTGCCCAGGGAAGTGAGTTATCTCATTATTTATGAAGAAGTTAATAACCTTTAAGGAATTAATACACACGCAAAACCAGCGTCACCGTGATACGATGCTGATGTCATGCTGTCCATGATTTACTGCACTTCAACTGCATGAGAAATACTTTGGGATTAAAAAAAAAGTATTACAGAAACGCATTTTGAAAAACAAGCAAAGAGAAGCCTAAGAGAAAGACCAAGTTGTTTAGCTTTTGACAGTATTCAGTCCAGTGCAGACACAGACTGGAGCAGCCAGGTCATACTTACCTCAGATGCCCTCTCTTCACTGGGAACCATTCCTAGATGGCCATAAATGAGGACTGTAATCACTCTTTTTTTTTTTTTTTCCCTCTAAGGATTTTATGGAAAAGGAACTTTCTCTGGTTTACGCATCTTCAGTAGTACATTGACCTATAGTGAACTTGCTCCTCTATTCCAAGAAATTACACTCGCTTGCTGCCACTGTCTTCAATAACATCTTTTACTAAAATAGATGTATTAGAACACACAATCAAGTTGTACCTAAGATACACTAGCTATAGCAGGTTTGTTGCTGTTGGAGCTGTGTCTTGGACATCTTGTTAGACAAAGTGATCTGACGCAGCTGACTAAGGGACCAAGGTGGATCCCGTGCTGCAGGTTGGTGTTGGGGAATGTTTAATGTTTCTCCACTTGGTTGTGCCGTGCTGCCTGTGCACAGCTTCTTTAAAATACCCCTTACCCCCTTTCACTGCCCCTCTGCCCTGGAAGGGGACAGGCAGGTAAAGACATGTCCCTGAGAGAAGGACTGCAGTTGCCCAATGTTTCTTGGGTAGAAATAACAGGGAAAAGGCAGTCCAAACTGCTTGGACACCAGAGTAGAAAAAGCAGTTCCTCTGAACTTTGTATTTCTTTGTTGTTCTGCTTTTTTTGGCTCTGTTGTCATTCAAATTCAGATTATGAGATGACAGTTTAGCTGATGACAAGCAGGAGGCTGCCAAGTGGTAATCCTGGCAAGTGTTAACCCAGGAAAACCTGGAGTAAGTTAGCTGCAGATTGCAGAATTTTAGTCCTTCATGCTTTTTTCTGTTATTAATAACTCCTTTGGCTTGTAGCTTTCTTTTTCATGTGTGGTTATTGAAAAGGATCTCGATTGTTGAGTGCCACTAAACTGTTGAATTCAAGATGCAGAGGGAGGGTGCACAGTCCCTGTGCTCTGCTTGACACGAGGTTAGAAGCGTTAACTTTCACACCTGGGTGTTGCATTTCCATGTGCAAGTTGTGATAATCTTAGGGGGTTTGTTCAACACTTTGCAAATTGCTCAATGCTCAGATGAAGCCTCTAAGCATCAACAGCATAACGTCTCAATATCAGCCAGCAAGTCCACCTTGCATGACTGTTGTGCATGCAGTTTTGAAAGGAAAAAGAAAGCCTGCCGTGGTTGTCAGGTTCTGTCCTGATTGCTCTGGAGCTGAAGGAGTTTGTTCCAGCTGTGATCTCTATTCTGCAGTATACAGCGTTCTTGTGTTTATTTATGAAATTAATGAATTTTTACATGTCACTTGTTGCAAAGTAATTTTTTGCGTGTTTTTCCTCCCTCAGGCAAGCGTCTTAACTGTTTGGTGGAGTTGATAATTATAACTAGTGAGATTGGTTTTTTTCCCAAATTACAAATCTGCCAAACTCAGCTTGTTTCTGGGGAGAAAATAAAGTGTTAACTGGAAAAGCTGAGGAGTAATAATGAACAGTGTGGGTTCATAGGCAAAGTGCCAGGGGAGTGACCTCTTTCTCCCCATCCATTTCTACTGGCAGTGATGGACCTTTTTCAAATTTGAGCCCTGTGTGTTGAAGGCTGCCTTGATTCAGAGCTCTGTGAAGTTTGGTACAGAGCCCTCTGCCCCTGCTGGGCTTTCAGTTCTGGGTTGGATTCATTTTGACCACCTGTTTCTTCCATCCAGTGTTGTGTCTTGGTGAGTTATGTGGAATTAGTTGCTTTTTAATCTAGTTTCTGATGGATGGCTATCACCTGCATGCTCAGATAATTGATGCACACATGTGCTAAATGCATGCAGAGATGGTATATTTTTGTTAGGTGGGAATGTGATGTCTCTGTGGTTGAAGAGAGACTCCAGTAAAAGCCAGGTCTTTGGTGGCAGGTTACAAATGCTGCTGGGTTTTGTTTTGTTAAACTTGTTGGTTACTGCTGGGAATTTGTCACCAATTAGGTTTTTTGATCACTCAAGTAATACCAAATTGAATGGCAGCATGGACACTCTGGAGACCACAGAAGACATTAAAGAAAAACAGGGAACATTTGTGCCACAAGCAGAAAAATAATCAGATTCAATTTAGAAGAATAATAAAAGCTAATGCATTTGGGAAGAGATTACTTTGAATGAGGGAGAGAAACGTACAAAGCGTTTCTGTGGTAGTCAGCCACGAGCAAGGCACATTTTCAATAAGATACAGCGATTTTGAGCTATTTAGATATAGATTTTTATCTCATAAAGCAGAAGGGCAAAAATCCCAAATTGTACTTGGGAGGATTTCATTGTGAGACAGGCAGCAGCAAACTGCTGTGTGGTTAGGAAAGAGCAATAAAGTTGATCAGGGTGCTCTAAGGCCTGATTTAGGATAACAGAAAGGTACATGAGCTTGTCAGTGGTTGTTTGTGTACTGCCAGGAGAGGTAGAAGTTACAAATATCAAAGGTAGAGAAGATCCTTTTTGGGGAGTTGAGGGGATTTGAGTGGGGTTAGCAGGATGATGCTGAAGGAAGGAAAATCAGAAGCAGAATAGGAATGTTTACTGTCTGAGGTTTATCTCCAAGGTTAGTAGGCTGCTATCAGGATCTCACAAGTCTTCCAGAAGATATTCTGGAAGTTTTCCTTACCAGGAAATACTGAAAACTGGACTTTGTGACATTTTGGAGTTTTTTTTGTGAAGAGTGAGGTGAGGTTGCAGACATGGAGGTCTACTGGGTAAGGTCTTGAATCCACCTGTAACTCAGTCTGGTAATGTAGTGAGTCTGCCTGTGATCAGCCTCCTCAGTGAATAAGCAGGACTTTATCAAGGACATGTTTTATCACCCCCACTCACAGAGATACAAAAATCCTTGTGAAGAGCTAAACCCTTGTTTTGGATTTGTAATAGTAATAAAACAAAATCCCAAACCAAGAACTCGGCAATGAAAGCCACTCCCTGTTGTATCCCTTACTGTACATCTGTGACGTGCTTCAAGGTGATGGTGTACTCTTTTGATTCTTCTAGAAATAGCTGGGAAGGAGAAGAAGCCCTCATCTATCTTGTGGAGCCTTCTGCTGGAGTTCAGAAATTTCAACAGAGTGATCTTTTGGCATAAACTGGTTTCCCAAGAGACATTCCTGCCATTATGAATGAAGTAGCAATAGTGAAGGAAGGCTGGCTTCACAAACGAGGTAAGTGACTCTTCCCTCCTGGACAGTGGATTGACCATCTCCCGTGCAATGACCTGGCCTTTAGCAGCATGTCTCCAAATAATCTATTCTTTTCCTGTTCACCCTGGTGGGAAACAGCATAAAGGGAGTGTGCATGACTTCCTTTCAAGTTTTAGAAAATGCACATATAAGGGGTTTTCTTTGTGTGTGTGTGTGTTCAATGAATACTTGTGTCGACTGCTTTGAAAGTGGGATAGCAACTGAAGGAGATGCTACTTAGAGTGTTAGAGGTTAAATTGGAGCAAATTATTTTGGTTTATATCTAGGTCTGATGCTTTTCTTTTTGTGTTACAAGGAAGAATTAAGGTGTATCTTTTTTAACAGTGGGAAATATGCCTGTATTTTGTGAGCAGTGCTGTGCTCTTGCAGAGACTTGCTGGAGAATGTGCTATTCTGTTTGTGTCTGAGCTAGTCTTGGTACCAGTGTCCTGGGTGGGAAGAACAGCCTTGAGTTTGTGCATTCTGTGCATTTCTGTTGTACCACTAATGACATTTGATTTTTATAAAAAGTCTTTACTCTTGACAGAGCAGCAAAGCTGAAATAGCAGTCACACGTACGGTTAATGCTTTTTGCGTTCTTAAACGTTTTCTTCCCGAAGCAGTGGGGGTTTTTTTGGGGAAGGTGTTGGTTTTCAAGTACCCCAGCATTGAACAGGTACTTGACTTACCTGTTTCTTTGTATTCTACTACCGTTCCTCGGAAAGAAGAGAGCGGTGTTAGGTACTTTCCAAAATAGCGTCATTTTTTTGGACCAAAAACAGAATCGCTGTGCTCCAGCAGTGGGGAAACTTAGATGGTTCTGCAGACTCAGGATTTTTCCAGAGGGTTTGCAACAACTTGCCTGAAGGTGCCAAGGTGTAGCATAATTACTTATGGAAGAAATGATAAATACATTATCACAACCTGGATAAAGGCTGAAGGTTCTTCTGCAACAATAAGAAATCTTCCGAAGAGTTTAGAAAACATATTGATAATCTGTGTTTTAAAAGGGTGGAAGTATATGTTTCTAACAGATAGATAGGCGGTGTAGTTTAGCAAATTGTCTGACACAAATGTTTTGATGAAGTTTTTTCTGTTTTGTTTTTTTTTGTTTTGGTTGAAAGTGTCTTTGCACTCATTAGTTTAAATAACTCACTCAGTAATTCTGGTGTACCTTGTTCCGATAAAGTATTTGAGAATTATGCTGTGTTAGGATTTAACAGGAGAAAGAAACACAAAGTTACTCTTCTCATTCTCCTTTATGAATCTAGAAACTCCTCAGATCAAAGTTATATTTTTTTAGTTCAAACAGTGCTTTTAGGCTGAGGGTTTTCAACTGTCTATTGTTACAATTCTTCCTGCACTTATCTGTAATTTAAAAAAAAATGTTATTTTGAGGAACACCGTGCAAAAATCAGGAGGAGAAATATTTATTTGAAAAAGTATGAAAAGGATATTGTCAGGACAATTCAGAGGCAGATGTGTCTGAAACTTTAAAACAGTCATGTTGTGTTTCAAGCTTTACTTTTGAGAACTGAATTCTCATTGTTTCTAGGATTACGATAAAGCTCCGTTCAAGTAAGGAGACCTCTGGAGGAGACCTTAGTAAAAGATGCCCAGATCTCCTGATCTGATTTTTTGTTTTCTAAAATTGCCTTAGAGACACAGATTGTTATCTCTTACAGTTTGCTGATAATATGATGAGATTATGTGCTGAATACATTTCCATTTCCAAAATGCTACTCTGCATGTTCCGCATATTCGATACAGCAAATTTGTGCCCAAACGCCCAAACTAGTAAATGTTTTTTGAATGCCAGGTTTCCTAATCTTTTTAGCCTGTTTCCCAATGCTTTTTTGCCCTCTTGGTGTGTGCAAGGACACCTGTTTCATGCTATTCATTGACTGCATCTACTAATTCAGTGTTGTCCACGCGAGGAGGGTTTTAGAAAGCAGTGCTGTATCTTCTCCTCAGCCTGACAGCTCTGGTGGGTTTTTGTAGCTGTTTTGGAATCAATTGACAAATGCAGTTCTTCTGGCTGGATCTGTGTCAGGTGGTACCTGATCCATGTGTGTGTTTTGTAAAGGATTTTTTTTTTTGAGTAATCTACATTTATTGCCTGACCCTATCAGTTTGCTGGCTCTGCCAGATCGAGTGCTTCAACCACAGGATGTTTCCAAAACTGATGTCTGATATATGAGCTTCTGAAGTCAAGGCATAAACAGTAATTACTGCAGGGAGGGACTGCTAAGGGGGGATTTTAGATATAGGAAATGTGTATTGTTTGTCTTTTGGATCATTTGTAAAACCAAAGGTTGCACTGCAAGTGTTCTTTAAAGATCCTAGGGCTTTCCACATGCAAATATTTTAGGTAATGACTGTCCGGAATCCAGATTGAGCAATGATACTCTCTCAGCCTAACGTTCCTCTCAGCTTTGGCTGGATATGGTATCAGTTCACGTCCTGAGCAGTTGAAAAGCATGGCTGTGTGCAGTTTAAACAGTTGCTACATCTCACCCCAGCAGTGGCTTAATTTTGGTGGTTTTAATGATTTGTGTATGTGTAAGTCAGGCTGCGAAGTGCTCTGGAGCCCTTCTGGATGGCAGGTGTAAGTAAGCACAAAGCCATCATTAGCAGGAGCAGGTGTTTTGGCCTGGCAGGGAAATTGCAGGGCTTTCTAGAACTGTGGGGTTGTTTTCTTCTGTTAGTATGCTTTGCATTTCTGTTTTTGCTTCCAAGATTAAATACAAATGGAGAAATGAAATTAAACATCTCTGCCTGGCCGAGAGCTCTTGGCAGTTCTGTAAGTCAGTCACTTAAAGGAAGCTCTACTTCCAGTAGTGCAGATGTTTGTTTGTGCAGGGGCCAGAGTCATCCCTGTGACATGTCTGACCTCAACCAGGCAGAAATAGAAGAATTCATGAATGAACTTTCCCCCCCACCCTTTTCCCCATTGTCAGTGCTGTTACTCAAATCACAGCGAGGCAATAGACTCTTGTGTGAAGACAGAAACAGTACTTTCTGACCACTCTTTGTGTAACTGCATTGGCTGAACTGTTCCAGCACACACATAGGAAGTGTGAAGGGACTCAGACATGGGGTTGGGATATTACGCATGTAAATCCAGAGCATTTAATCCCTGGCTGTGTTACAGTGAAGGTGTGTTTAGTGGGAAAGGATGGGGAAATGGTTCGCTGCAGAGGTGCTGTAATTGTGTTTGAATGTGAGGGGAGAAAGAGAAAATTGTTTGCCCAAATTGCTGCTTGTTGAGCTCTGAGATTATAGGTTTTTCTGAATGTATGTCATGAGTATCCTTAATTTTGGTTGTGTCTGTGGAACTTTTTGGATAACAGAGGTGTGCCCAAGTGTGTTTTACTTGTTTTACTGATCCATTTTAAGATCTCATTGGATTTCTTGCATCTTTCTGCTCTGGTCCCTGTTTATAAAGGTCCTTCTATTGTCTTCAGTTTTCATCCTGTGTGTGTGTTTTTTTTAAAAGTCTTTCTGCACAGCTAACAAAGGGGGGATTGTGCATTTTGATACTCTGTCATCTCTGTCCTCCCCAGTATGTCCGGTTTTCTTATTACAGCATAAGCTCCTATGAAAAAAGGGAGTCTTTTGGAGGCAGGGAAAGGGGGGGAGGGAAAAATGTACACTGACATTTGAAAAAGGAAATAGAAATCTCAATTTTTCAGCCAGAGAAATGTGAAGCAATTATAAGGAGCAGCAGAGACCTGTGTATTCATCCATTAATAATTAGCAGGAAATGCAGAGCTGTTTTGATTTTAAATAGTATATAAACAATGCACAGTAATTTTAACCATGAAAACCAGATCATTTCCTCCAAATGTCAGTTTTTGTGGACTCCAGGCAGGTGAAACTATTTGAAATCGATCAAAATTAGGTAGAGGCTTTTAAGTGAGAAATTATACAAAAGATACTTACTCCACTTCTGGAAATAATCCTTTTTTGTTCTTGTTAGGGAATTATTTCTGTAATGAATGGAGCAATACAAATGATCTCATAAATAACCAGTGATCCCTTGTGATCTGTCTTCCTATGGCTTCATTGCATGAAATGAATGTAAGATCTGTATGTAAAATACAAACCAGGAATTAAATGCTGATTGTTGCTCTTTTAACTTTCCTTAGCAGAATGGCACAGATGGTGAACTTTAGCTTTGTTATTTTGAGCACAGGTTCATACTTTCAGTATTCTGTTAGTAGGAATTAAAACAGGATCTTACAAGATATCTTACCAGATATTTTTTAAGCCTGGGGAGAGTCTCTAGTGTTGCTGTTTTTCTTCACCTCTTCTTTCTTCTCTCTTTCCTGTTCTCACCATGTTCCCTACCTCTTTTTCTGTGTGTATGTGTGTGTATTTTATTTTGGGGTGTTTTTTGTTTTTTATTTTGGCTTCTGTCCCTGGGATGTAGCAATGCCCTGTCTTGATGGCCTGCGTAGCCAGGACCTTTGAGGTTCAGATTAGTTAAAGGCTTGTCTGGCTTTCATGGTATTTGAAAGGAATGGCTGTGGCACTTGATGCAGAGGACCCTAGGAGCCATCTGAACTCTGAAGATGCCAGCTATAGAGGGCACAGCTGCTTCAGAGGAAAAATTAGGGGGAATGGAAAGGTAAGAAACTTGATAGGGACTGAAAAAAGAATGGAGCGGGGAAGTTTGTGACAGAGGGGAAGAGGCTGAAGCTATTTCTAGAGCTGAAGGGTTGGGTTTGTAGGGAAATCCATTGCTCTTCTTTTTGGAAACAAAAGGTAAGCTGTGTCAGTTTGTGGTTTTCCTTGTGTGTCTCTTTGACACAAGGGGCAATAGTTTTGCAATGCTAGCTCTTGATTGCTTTCAGTTTGCTTGTCCTGTTCTGGGAAAAGGGGACTGGGGAGGAACCAGGAAATTGTCAACCAATAAATCTGACCTTGGTAGGCAAGATGCTAGAGACATTAAGAAAGGATGAGATCACAAAACATCTGGAGAAATGAGCTGATAATGGCTAGTCAGCTAGACTTTTGGAGGGTAATCTCATCTGATGGAATTATTTGTGGAGAGATCATAGGAAACAGGCTGGATCTTTTGGATATCAGGGAAGTCAGAAGCTGAGAATCAGCTGGTACAGTGCAACTCTCCTGTACCTCATCTTGGAAAGAACTAACATAGCCTAGAGGTTGCTCATCTTCCTTTCACAGAGCAGACTGCTTGTCTTTGACTGTCTTTGTTACTTTCCAGGGTCCTTTCAGAGAAGTCTTTCTTCTAGAACATTTTTGGATTAAACCCGTTCTTGCAGACACAGCTTCACATTTTTGAAGGGTGAAGTTCCAATTTTTCCTTTTTTTTTCATAAAAATTGCTCCCAAAATGTCTTTATTCCAACATTTTCACAAACTACTTTCAGTTCTTTAGAGAAGTAATGCTGGATTAGATGTTTTTCTCAGTGTTTGTAAACTGACTGGCTGGAACTTGCATGCGAGTGACACTAAACACTCTCACTTTGAATGGCAAAGAGGAAGAGCTGGGATGTTGATGCCCACGTTATTTATGTCAGTCCTGGAAGTTTACTTTCGTATTCTGTTTTATTGTACATCAGAAACGAAACAAACTAGGTCTTAATTTTATCTCTAAAAGTGGAATAGCGTCATAAATTAATGTTCCTTGCCCTTAAAAGGGATTTGAGGATGAGGGATCTAGGACATTGCAAGCCCTGTAAGAGCGAGCCTTGGAATGCCTGGTACAGTGGATCATGCAGAAAGTGCCTGTATTGGCTTTGATCCTCTTTTTCATGGTTCCTTCCTTTTCAGAAAGGGAAAGGTAGGCCTGTGCAGAAAAAAAAAAAGTTGTCTGCGTTTTCTATTCTTTTTTTTCTCTCAGTAGGAATATTGAAAAGTCATCAGGTTTTGATGCTGGAAGAAAGAAGTACTGAGTGAGTCTATTATTCTGAGGTAAAGAGAGAACAAGAGGAGAAATCTTGCTCATTGTTCTTGCAGGAATGGGTTTAGGCAAGGTGCTGGGCCACGCATTTTAAATTTGACGCCTCGTCCTCCCTTGAAGGTGTCTTCATCTGCAGCCCCTGTGTGGGTGCCAGAAGCCTCCATCCCTTCCAAATGGTGGTGCTCCCACTGCCTGAGCACCCTCAGTTGCACTCCTTGTCTGTGCTGGTGGCTTTCCCTCCCTAAACTTGCTCTGAGTCAGCTCTTGTAGCCTGTGACTTTGCCATCTGAAAAAGCTGGTGAGGACTTTGATGCTCTTAGAGCAGTACATGGTTATGTGCGCTGTCTCTCCTTTTATATGCTTTTTATGTTATCAGTGATGCTCTTAAAAATTGGGGTGATGGGTGATGTCATATTCATTTAGGAAACAAACCTTGATATATATTGAAAAACTAAGGATTTGCTTAAAATTTAAACATTTAACGTTAATGTATTTTAAAAGACAGAGGATTGTAAAAACCAAACAAGCATCTGCCACCCATGTGGGTTTTTTCCCCTTTTTCATATTGGAGTAACTGGTTTACTGAGAAAAAAAGGTTACTTTAAAAAGTCATCTCTCCTGGGGGGAAGACAGAGGAGGGATTATTATTTTCAGATGCATTATGTTGTAGGTACAATGTACCTCTTAAAGAGGGAACAAAAACCAGGAAACTATGTGAGGAAAGAGGAAGAAAAATAATGGAGAAAGAATAGCACCATATTAGGTGTGAAGTAGTGTGTTTTTGTGAGAAATACTTACTGCAACTGAAAGGGGGAAATAATGAAAACTGACTTTGAGTGCAGTTGGAAAACATGTCGTGGATCTCTGGGATTGTTGTCCCACCTCTTCAAATTGAGCCAAAAATGTGAAAAAGATAGCTGGTCAAACAACATTGTGAAATTTGTCAATTTATTCAAAAGTGCATGGCCATATTTGAGGACAGCTGAGATAAACAATCATCACAGACTGTGGGCAAATCAGTTTCTGTTTCCCTGAGTCTCTTGGGTCAGTTGGGATATTGAGTGTTTTGAAGTGCTGTCCAAAGGCCAGGCCTTTGGTGAACTGCATGTAGAAATACACTTCAGAGTCAGTGGTTGTGTGCATGACTACAGTGGCATTTCATGCTCATATTGAGGCTGAATGCAGCATCTGAGTCACTTCTGGGGCTCCAGAAATGGGTCTCCTCTGCCTGTACTTTATGTACTCTTGGTAAGAAATGCAGAACATGTGTCAGAAAAATGGACTTTGTGTTGCTGGTGAGCCATGGCCTTCATAGGAGATGTCTGCTTTTGGAGGGAGCTCCGGCCTTGGAATGGTTTGGGTTGGAAGGGACCTTTAAAGATCTTTAGTGTAGCCCCTGTGCCATGGGCAGGGATACCTTGCACTAGACCAGGTTGCTCAAATCCCCATCCAGCCTGGTCTTGAACAGTTCTAGGGATGGGGCAGCCACAGCTTCACTGGGCAACCTGTGCCAGGCCCTCACCACCTTCACAGTGAAGAATTTCTTACATAGTCTAAATCTACTCTCCTGTAGTTTAAAACCATAACCCCTTGTCTGTCACTGTAGGCCCTGATGCAAAGCCTCTCTTTTTCTTACAGGTCCCCATTATGTATCAAAAGGCAGCAATAGGGTCTCCCCAGAGCCTCCCCTTCTCCAGGCTGAGCAGCCCCAACTCTCTCAGCCTGTGTCTGTTGGTGTGCTCTTGAACCTGCCATACTCCCTTGTGGTAGAAGTCACAAGATTTTGAAAGTTTTGTCCCTTTTTCTTCCTGAAGCAGAGTGGCTTGCTGATCCTCATGATGTTGAGAAAAAATATATAAGATAACCTGAGTGCCTCATGTTTAGACTAAGAAAAAGGGCTGCTTAATTACTTGTAAGAAAAAAGTTCAAAAAAATAGAGGATTTAAAATAATTTATAATGTGTGGTTTTATTTGTCTGACATCCTAGACTCAGCATTATAGCCTCCTCTTTCAGCAGTTGTGTCAAAGGACCTGGGGATCACAAAATACATCCTGATTACACTTCAGAAAGCAAATAGTACCAAAGAGTAAATTTCTTGACTGCAAGAGTCTTGATGGGTCTGTTAATGCAAACATAGAAATAAAACTATATTTGAGAACTGTGTTTGAACTGCTTTTTTTATTCTTCCAACTCCACTTAAATGTTAGGATTTAAGAGGAAAAAGCTCACATTTTTGCCATGTGGTCTTGCCTTTGTGCTATGTCACAGCTGCCAACATAATGCTGCCTTTTGCAGAGTGATGCAGATAAACTGCTGTAGAAAATGGTTGTACTTAGGCAGGACTTTTGCCCAGAATTTCAAGGGTACACACAATTTTTTTTATTATTATTTTTGTCATTATATGCCTAAGTTGGGAGCTTCACAGTTGGAGTATTAGTAAAAAGTTACACCCTTGTACAACCTGTTAAGCAGCTCAAAATCCATTGTCAGGCCTCTTCAGGTACTTACTGGTTACTTTTCAAGGGCTTCCAGGCGTGGATTGTCTGGACTGGTGTTTTTATGCATGTCATACATATTCTTGGGCCTGTCTGTGGTCAAAAACATTCTATATATAGCAATCATTTAACTAAGTGAAAGTGTTTTCTCTGTAATGTAGATTTTTTTATTGTTGTTTTTTACTATTTTTAACTTTCAATTCTTGCATTCCTGCGTTCACTAAGTAGAATGAAATTTTAGGAGCACCAAGGAAAGAGAAGGCAGATATTTCATCATTCAAATCTTGGCTTAAATGTGTAGTTGCATAGGTTTAGCTGTGTTAAATGTTTATTATTCTACTGAAAGTTTATGCATGGAGCAGTCTGAAATCCAGTTGCGATTATCTGTGGTGACAGTGATGGTTGTGGGGCTTGGAAGTAGTTTTGTAGGTGAAAATTGATTTCTGGATATAGAATAGGAGTACTTTACCACTTCAAATTTACTCTTCAAGTCACTCTGTGGAAGTATTCTTTGTGCTGTTCTGGCAGTGTGTGGAGAAAACCATGCTTAGACGGGAGGGTTAAAAAGTGTTAATCATCATGGTTTTTTTCTTCCATAAATTTTTTAGAAAAAGAAATCCTGCCTTTTTATGTGGTTGTTAATAGGCAAATGTTTTTACTGCTTTAATCATAGAATGGATTGAGTTGGGGTGGACCTTAAAGATCATCCAGTTTCAACCCCTCTGCCATGGGCAGGGACGCCTTCCCCAGGACCAGATTGCTCAAAGCCCCACTCAACCTGGCCTTGAACACTTCCAGGGATGGGGCATCCAGAGCTCCTCTGGGCAACCTGTGTCAGGGCCTCACCATCCTCACCCTAAAGAATTTCTTCCTAACATCTAATCTAAATATTTTCTCTCTCAGTTTAAAGCTGTTCTCTGTTGTTGTATCGCTGTCTGCCTGTGTAAGAACTCCATCTTTTTCTTTAGTCCCTGTTAATATCCAAGAATGAAATCTATGACTTTTAACACTGCCTTTGATGTTATGTTTATGGAAGTGAAGGAGTAGGATAGTATTTAACTTTTTCAACTTGAAATTTTTATGTCAGAGATAATTGTGATTCTTCTTTTCTGGTACAGGTATGTTTTTACTACAGCAGGAACATTTGAAAAATATATCACTGATGTATCTCCTGGTGTGGAAGTCAAAGTTGCCTTGTTACTTGCGTGATAGGAAAAGTATTTATTCTAAACAAGAATTAGGGAAAAATTGCTTTTTCATTTGTGGAAAATCACTACAAACTTGCTGGCAACAGCCTCCAGCTGACTTGCAATATCTCTGTAGTGCCTACTGAACAGTGTTGTGACAGCTTGTTTCTGTCGTTTCTGCTGAAGTTCAGCTTGTAAAGTCAAGATATCTTGATGTGAGAGATGGGGAGATAGTTAAATTACATCATCATGGAAGAGCACCAGCATACTTAGCTTTAAAGCCATTCACGACGACATTGGCACCCCTTTGTTATACAGTGTAGCTGAAAACGAACTGCAGCAATAATGAACCAATCCATCTAAATCACAGCAGCTGAACAACTGACTGTTCTATCTCAAAATGCAAATGCTTTGTGCAGAATGGATTTAATTGTAAATGTTTGCTTAGTAGGGAATATGAGCCTTTTAGTTTGTGACAATAATCGTGAATACAAAGACCCACAGAATTTTAGGGTTTACATAGCTTGTCCCTGTTCTCATAACAATATTTCAAAGTCAGTTTTTTAAGATGTACCATTTGGCTTTTTTCTAACCAGTGAATAGAACTCTAAATGCCCAATCTCTAAGTGGTGTTTTGGAAACCGAAAGATAAATTTAGCTCTGTGTACTTATATCAGACAGAATTTTCTGTTATATTTCTTTCAAATCTATGTTAGGGCTTTTATGTAGCTTCAGATAATAAGAGGAAAAAGTGCTGACTTTCAGAGCTTAGATTTGTTTTGCTGTGCAGAAATGCCAAGTGTAACTTTGAGTATTAGCATTTTCTCTGGGGTTCCAGTAAGGTGCCTCTCAGACAATTAAAAGGTGATTGTGAGGGATTTCTTTTCTAGTCGGACTAACAAAACCCCTCTGTATTAAGATCTTCATTCTTTGTTAAATTCCTGAAGCCTGGCTGCTGAGTGCAACTCCAGAGGGTGAATCTCTGTCACTGGTTTGAATGAATTAAAATAAAGCAGTATTGTCATTTTTTTGGGGAAAGGAAAAAGCTTACTGAGTTTCATTAATGAAAAGAAAGAAAGCAGGAATACCTGCCTCCAGGCTGTTCTTAGGTATCTGTGTAAGGAAAAAAACAGATAAAACTTGGAAAACACACACACACAAGATGTGCATGTTTATGCTTCTGCTGGCATTTTGTGTGTTCTTTAATAGCCTTCACATGTGGATTAGTCCTGAAAAAAAAGGCAACCAAGACCCCTGAAGAATAGGCCTTTGTGACACTGGAGAAGTTTACTGTGCCAAAGTTATGGTAAGAATTTGTAAATTTTGGCTCCTGAAGTACTTCCTTCCTCTGCTCTGTTTTTAATGTTGGAAACTTGTAAGTGTGGAATAGAGGGTGTTTTTTGGTTTTTTTTTTTTTTTTTAATGACAATGCAAACATTCATTTCACAAACTAAACCGCCCGTTCACATGACGCGGCGGCTGTTTATAAACACCCTGTTGATCTCGTTCTGCAGAAGTGTTCGCTGGGCTTCCTGAGTCACACGGAAATGCTCCTCTGCTCTTTTTGGGGCTGTGCTGTGGGCTTGGGCTGCATCTGCCCAAATTTAGTTTGCCAGATGAATGTCCCTGAAAGACATGTTTTCACTTGGAGCAGGGCCCTCAAAGCCGGGGTGATTTTCTACGTCCCGTTTTCTCCCCGTGTTTAAAATACTTCATTCTGCTGTCTTAGGAATGGGTTTTGTCCTGCCTGTACTTCTGGGTTCAAGCTGAACCTGTTGGGAAGATGTTCAGCGTTTTCACAGTTGCAAAACTATCTTCCTCTTCTGCATGGTGGTGTTTCTTCACAGATATCTTGGTTTGTGGCAGGCAGGAGCTGAGGCTGAGGGAGCCGTGCAGAGCACAGAGGGCTAAGAGGATGCCTGTGTCTGCACAGCCAGGTGAGCCCTCCTGGCAGCCCTGGGGATGCTGTGCTGGGCTGTACAACACAGTTGACTTCACATGGGTTTTCTTGGAGGATTTGAGTCCAAGGCTAAACTGTCATGGTGACAAAATATTTAGAAAACATTTTCTTGCTTGAAACAAAAGCTTGGATTGTGCAACACAAAGTACAGTCCCAGCATAATAAACTATGTGTATTTTTGAAGGGTTCTGTGTGTTCCATGACGTTCAGCTCTTGCCAGATTCAGCAGCATGTTCAGGTAAAACGAGGCATTTTTTCTCCAGATTGTTGCTTTTACGAGCTGGGTTAATTCTCTCCCTTTATGCAGTGGGGTTGCAAAGATATAGCAGCCAAATCTGACCTCACATTTTGAGCGCAGTGGGACAGCCCTGTTAAAGACAGATGCAGTGGAGCAGTGTCTTCTCTTCAGCTGTGGTGGCTCAGCTGTATTAAGAGCAGTTGCTTAAAATTTACACCTTGTCATTGGCATAGGCTGATCTGATCTCTAGTGTGCTCTAGGACTGGACTTGGTGATTGCTTTTGTTGAGTAGAATGTGCTGTTCTTGCTGTATTAGGAGCCTTTTGTTCTGTATGTGTTTCATCCTTCTGTAATAACTCATGTAACTTTTTTTTTGTTAATGCCTGAGGTTTTGTGATGCCCCAGCCTTAATGGTATCTACCCTCTGACTTGAAAGGAAGCCACAGGTCTAAAGTGTCTGTGGAAGATTGTTCACCAGGAATAATATAAAATTATTTTAAGATAAGCAGACCTGTAACAACAGAATGGAGACTGCTAGCTAGCCATGTACAGTTCAGTTTAGAGCTGCACTATTTGGAATTAATGCATATTTTTCCTAGGCTAGTCTGTGTTTCCAGGGTAATATTGGTTGTAATTTCAGAGAAGGCATGGTTTTACATGCACACCATCTTCTCTGCTTAAAGCAGCAGGTGGCCAGATTTCTTTCTGAAATAGTGACTTGTCTCAGCTCTGCAGCAGCTCTAAGCAGATCAGCTGCAGAGACTGTATTTTTTAATCTTCAAAGAAGTTGATTTTTTGGAAGTGGCTCTAGTTGTTGGACTGTACGGTTATTCTTGAAAATGGGAAACAAAAGCAAAAGATGGAGGGGGGAAATATACTTTCCTAGGGTTTGCATCATCTTGCATCTTTGTATGCTTGGCATGTAACCATGTCCCATTCAAAGTGCTCTGAACAGGGCAGAGCTCGTTCTTTGGGAGGCTGCTTTGTTCCTGCCACTAGTTCCTCTGTTGCATTGAACTACAAAACCAGCTGCTTTTGCTTTTCATACCTATTTTTACCATCTCTAATTTGCTATTAAGATGTTGACTTCTGCCTCCAGTTAGCCTAGCATGTGTCTATACTGTGACTACAACGCAAGGCAGGCAAGCACTTGTGTGCTTTCTCTTGTGCCACCCTTTCACACTTGGGAAATGGTCCCTGTAAACAGCTGCAGTGCTGCTTTATTATCCTCTTCAAAGGCTCTCGCTCCTTGTGTTGCTCATAAAAGGCCCTGATGAACTTGTAATGTGTGTGCACTGAGACTGCTGTTCCCTGCAATGCCCACTATTGGTCCCTCTTTTTGTGTGTGTCTGTGTCTGGCCTTCCATTGTCCCTGTCCTGTGACAGTCAGCTCTGCAGAACACGGACTGTCCCATTGTTCCCTGTGTGCAGCAGGTGGCTCAGATCCAGATGTGTCTCTGAAGTTGCTGTGGACTGCAGTAATATAAATCATTTTGTTATGGAAGGGTTGTATCTAAGGGGAAAAAAATTGGGTATACTGCGGTAAGTTGTAGGCATTTTTAAGGGTCAGGGTTTGGGTGATTTTTTTTGGTGTTAATCCTCTGATATGTTACTGGTGGGATTGTGCAAAAAAGGGTGTATATGAAGTTTTCTTCATATTTTAAGGAATTCTCCTTATGGCCTCAGGAAAGCTTTCTTCTCAGGAGCTGCTCCAGGCTATGAGGAGTGGGTTACTTCACAACAGCTCTTGCTGGTGTCGTGGAGAGGTTTGTTTACTTCTGTGACTAGATTGGGTGTGCTTGTGACAAAACCTCGTGTTTCTGGAGACTTTCCTCTTTTCAGCCATTACTTTAGAAATGGAATGACACCCAACAGGATGTGTGGTTGTAGATACATATTCACACTTCAGAGGCTGTGCATACCTTTGTGACCATGTATGTACAGTCCTGTGCTATTTCTCTCATCATTCGTGTGGTGAAATAAGCCAGGGAGGAACATGAAATTAATTTCTTCTTTTTATGCCCAGCACGCACAGAGAATGTATTGATACTCATCTTTCTTTGACTCTTAGAATGCTCAGACCTGTTACTGGAGGCAGGGAGATAAAATTGAGGGCACGTGGCCAGTCAGACTTGACATTTTGTTCCTCAAATTTGATTTGAAAGTTGAAGTTTGATAGAGTTGCATTCATTCCATTTCTTGTGCTTGTATCTTTGTAATTCTCCTGAATTATCTACGTGCACTACTAGTGTTGGGATTTCCTTTGTCATATTTTGAACATCTCTGCTTTGAGTGGTCAATCAGACCAGATCACCTTAAATGGTTCTTCTCAACATGAAGTATTCTGTGATTTTTGACCAGTTGGATTTTGGGATATCGGAAATCCCATGCATAGCTCACGTTGATTTTGAAGGAGAATAACAACCCCTTTTGTAGAAGTGCTTGGTTTTAATTTTCATATTCCTTCTGATGGCCATCAAACAGAAAATAAATAGCAGTTTCTCAGTTGTCAACAGGCCTTTTCATTTTTCAGTGTTGGCTAGTTTGTTCAAATACAGAAGTTGAGATTTTTTCAAGGGGAAGGTTCAAAACTTGGAATAATAAACAAACTTTGCTTATTTACTACTTGTTGTTAGTGTTGTCGGTCTGTGCTCTGGACCAGAAAGTTGCTTTTTGCTTTAACTACTAGAATGTCTGGTTTACCAAGATTGCTACTTAGCTTGAAGCTGCTGGAAGTTTTACTTTCCTTGGTTTGTTTGTTTGTTTGGCTGTTGTTGCTGTGAGCCTTGCTCTCACAAAGTAGAAATATTTCCAACCTCATCCCAGCCTTTCTCCTTCACTCTTTTATAGTCCTGGTGTAAAAGAAGGGGGAGAAATAACGGTGGCAAGATGTGTGGTGGAGCTAGATCTGTTCTTTCTGGTCCACTCCAAGCAGGGCTTCAGTTATTTTGTCAGTGATGGAAGTTATGGGCCTGATGGTGCAGTCTTCAGCACTAGCTGGTTGGCTTTAGCTCCTTCAGACTCTGCCTGTGGCAGGGAGGGTGTGCTTTAGATGCACCTTGTGTTGCTGGTGGCTGAAATTCACAGCAGCAGCCTCATAAAAGTCGAGGCCTGAGCCTTGAGGTCCAACTTATCAGCAGTGATTGACAGGATGGTTTGCTGATGGCAGAGGTGACCTGGAAGCTGAGCATGGCTGATCTGGTGCCCTCAGCTACCAGCAACTCACAAATTTCTTCTGTTGTCCCAGTCAGTGTGGTGACTGCGTCCTTCATCAAGGCTTTTTCATGATGGTTTAGTAGCAGTCTGTCATCCTTTAGCAGTTAGGATGAGCAGTCACCTTTTGGAGTCAGTTTTGATAAACCTGGTGATCCATAGGGTGATGGATCTCTGCTGTTTTTTCCAGGGGAATAGAGCCACCTCAAACAGTTGACATGAAATGCTGCTTTATGAATGCCCTTAAGTTGTAGAAGCTTATTTCACAACTGATTCTCTGGATGCCTGCAACTGGTGTCCCAAAGGAAAGAGTAAATTTTGGACCTGGTGTGCCATTTCACTTAGAAAAGAGAGCCTTTGAGGGCAGGGTTGAAGCCTGGCTCAGCTAGAAATGGGAGGCCTTGAGCAGTGTGCAGCCTCTGGAATTTGTTTCATCTGAGACAAGATTGTTGTGTGAAGTCTGGACCCAAGGTCACCATATGAAGCTATGTTAGATCTGTGTCAGAAATGAGATGGCTGTAGTACCAAAGAGATATTTTTTTCTCTTGTTCCATAGCCTAAAATCTCTAGAACAGGGAGGATCTTGAAGGATGTATGTCTAGTATCAGCCTCCTGTTCAAATGTTTGCTCACTATTTTAATATTGGACTTACGATCTACCATGGATTTTTTTTTTATTTTTCTACTTTGAAAACTTGTTATGTCTTCCTTTCTTTTCCCACAGTGCCAGGATAGTGATGACTATTTTGGAAATTGTTCTCCTTGTTCAGGTTTGGACTTCTGAGAGCAAACAGGGCTTGCCTTGGGTACCCTCTTTGATTTTTCTTGGGCTGGAAATACTGCTACTAAAAGGTATATGCATTCCCTTTCCTTCATGTCTGGAGGGAGTTAGGTAGTCAGTCAGACTGAAGGCATAGCATCCAGAAGCTGAAGAGAGGTGTCTGGTGTATTAAAGCACCATCCTGGAACTGAGAATCGAAGCCAGTCTTCCCCCTGCTCTGCCACAAACTTCTTCCTTATTCCGGTTACCTCGGATAGGGCTATTTTTCTCTTTTTGTGCCCCAGTTCCCTGTCTGTAAAGTGGTGATAACAGCACTTCCCTACTTCATGGGGATGTTGTGAGAACAAACGCAGCTCAAGCTGTGGGGGTCCTGAATAGTGTGGTAACTGGGAGCACAGATGGAAGAAGGGAAATGTTCCACATAAAAGTTCTCTGTTCTTCGAGTCCAGTGGCAGATTATGGCTCTGCTGTGAGCGTGGCTTCCACTGAAGTCATGGCTTGAGTGGTGCCATGTCTTCCCTTCAGAGGTTTCCTTGCTCACTCCTGTGTGCCTGCAGGCAAAGCACTCGGTGTTGTTCTGAGTGCAGTTGTTTGGGTCTTTGGCTGCAGCTCTGTGAGCCCGAGAGCCTGAGTGAGTCTTGCTATCTGTTGTGTTTCCCAGCGTGGGCTGCTCACAGTGAATGGAGTATGTGCTTCTGGCACCCAGGGCATTTCGCAGACCCACTCAGACTCTGGAAGGAGTTAAAAACACATATGAATGGATTTTCGCTTGCGAAATCCAAACTACCGTAACAGTTACTCTGAGGAGGCCCCAGACTGCAGTGTGACCAGAAGAAAGCAATTGTCCCTGACATAACTGGTTAAATTTCACAGAAACCACATCCTTTGTGTTGCCACTGACAACATAACATTCCTTAACGTCTGATTTCAAGCAGTGCTTTATTGCCCAGCTGTACATGCAAACATACTTTCTTCCGAAGAATTCTATGCAGAGGCACCAAAGAGGAGTGTGAACTTCTTTCCATTTTATTGTGGACTTTAGTTTTGTTTACATATAGTATAAGCAGGTAAGAGACAGGAGACCTATCTGCTTAGGATTTACATTGTCACATGTCCAAAGGGAAGGCGGTGGTGAGTTGAACATTTGTTTAATCGAATCTTGCACATGCAAATGAGTGTGGGTTTGGGAGCTTTTTGGGCCAGGAGGTAGAAGTATGCCTCCTTGCTCCTTGAAACATGGGGCTCATGTCGTCTTTCTCGTTCACCTGCTTTGATAAATTCTATATTTAGTTGTCTCTGCCCATCCACTTGAGCAGGACAAAAATAACTTCAGTGTAATCCATCCTCTCTGTCCTTTCCTCTCCACCCCTTCCCTCCTCTTTCCTTTCCTGCTGCTAGGTTTAGGGCATTCAGTTGTTTGAGAA
Organism: Serilophus lunatus; assembly: GCA_013399895.1. Taxonomy (NCBI): domain Eukaryota; kingdom Metazoa; phylum Chordata; class Aves; order Passeriformes; family Eurylaimidae; genus Serilophus; species Serilophus lunatus. Next base: position 187,104 of record VXBA01005659.1, read on the forward strand.
GTGGTGGATTTTTTTGTTTGCTTTGCTTTGTTTCCTTACGAGTAGGGTTGGAGGGCAGGAGAAAACATTTATACTCCGGCATAAAGTTGTTGTGAAGAGTATGCAAATTGTCAGAAACACTTCCTCCTTTCTTACAACATTTGCTGAAGGGTCAGAGTGTGTGCAGAGTGTGTGAAGGGAGGTGGAGCAGAGAGGTTGGGAAACGACTTGCATGTGGCATACATCTGTCTGACAAAAAGCCAACCGTGCCAGGGGATAAATGGACAAACAAATAGTGTTTCAGTTCTGAACTTGGAGGTTGATCCTGAAGTTTGCGCAGGAGCGAGTCTTCAGATAAGTTTCCAATGGACCTTGACTCCTGTTGTGCAAACATGTAGTAGCTAGCACAGAGGAGCCTGTCCTCTAAATCCCTGCCTGGGAGAGGATCTGCACATAGGCTCTACTTTGCACAACTTCTGTTGCCATATATTACTATATAAAATATATATAAATGTATATTTGTGAAGTCTAACGCAAATCAACACTGGCCAAAACCCCCAGAAGTATTTCAGCCTTAACCCCTTGCCTTTATCATGAATTAAGCATTAAATTTATAGTGTTTCTGTTAATCTGGCTGTGGATGTTGGCTGGTTTTATCTCCAAATTGGATAAAGAATGTCCACTGGATTTACCAAAATGCTTGCTGTCTGTGTTATCTGAAATATTATTGTCTTCCACTATTAAGCTGATAGGGATTTGAGGGAAACTGTATTGTTTTGGTGAAACTGCTTTGAGATACAGCCTGCCAAGTTCTTGTATCTTGAACTGAGTGTTGGATATATTGTTGTTCCTGACAGACAAATTGTCTGGAGATGTAGTGGGACTGTTTGTTCCCACAAAAAAATGTTGCCTTTTGTAGCTCAAGCATTTTTTAGGTTGTGTTAAAGATGGTGATGAGAAGCAGAAAGACTGAGGGAAAACCCTTTAATTGCCACCTAATAAAATTAATGTCGCTTTTTCACTAAATTTTTCATTCTGGTATCTACTTTTCAAAAGGAAGTGAGTGTTGTGGGTCTTTGGGGGTTTTTTGTTTTGTTTTTTGCTTACTTTTGCATTCATAGAATTACTGCAGGACAGGAGGAAGAAAGAGTTCGTTTTGTAAACTAGCCACAGTTTTAAAGCATAACATTCTTTGTTCTTCCTCATCTTTTTTCTGTGTGCTGCTGAAAGCCTGAGCCCTGTGGCAGTGCAGCCCCACTTCGCCTTACAGCAAGCACCCTGGGTGATCTGGGTGTGAAGGGTGACTAATTGGAGGACACCAGTCTCTAGAGCCTTTTGAGACATGAAGTGTGTTGGGCAGTACAGTGGAACCACTCACCAGACCTGGGTTCCACTTAGGAGCTGAAATGCTGGGTTGAACCCCCAGGCTGTGAATTTGTTTCACAACTGAGAGCCCACATCACCTCATCCGATTGCCTTGGCCCCCGTGCTCTGTCCTGCTTTTAAAGCAAAGGACACTTAGTTTCTAGGAATGTAGATTCCTTACTTTGCAAGCACAATTAGGTGCTCTGGGAGTTTGGAAAGGAGCAGGTCCTGAATTTAGAGGGTGCTTCCTATGCTTGCAGGCATAGTGTAATCCTGTTAGGAGTCTGGGTTGCTGTGATGGTCCTGGGCAGGCCAGGTTGCCTTGCAAGCATCTGCTTCTCTGCCTATTGAGTCAAGGCAATATCCTCAAAACTGTAGTTTACACTGTAATGATGGATTACACTTGTCACAGTTTACAGAGTTGGGTGTCGTGTGTTTAATAAAAAAACAGATTCTAGTGCTTCTTATTTTTGAAGTCCTGTATGCCTGAACTAAAGCTCAGCGTATGCAAGGCAAACTATGCTTTAATTTTACAATTGTCTGGTGGGACTTTGCGATTTATTTGTTGTTACTTCCTTAATGATGTTGCAGTCAGAGGCACTGTTTTGCTAAATGTTGTGTAAAAAGTAAATTGTAGCACAGCAGATGTTGGTATTTGGATGGATGTCGGTGCAATGGGGGGACAGCAACAGTCATCTCTGTCAGCTGTCTTCAGGCTCGGCAGGCCTGCTGCGTGGTTACTTTGGTGTGTAAAAACAGCTCGTTTTGCAACTGGGAAGTTTGGCATCACATTTGGCACCGTGCCATGTAACTGGGTTAACACAAGTGTTTATCCAGTGATTTTCTCAAAATTGGTAACTTGGAGAGAATGTTTATTAAACTTCAGTACAAAGGAAGGGGGAAATACGGCTGGGTCTGTTCTTTCTGAAAGGCATTGATGTTTGTAATCCTAAACGTAATTTAAAAAAAATTCCTTTTATTTCCCTCACCTTTCTTTTGCTTTTTCATCATGACCCTTTTCACAGCTTACTGTTTACAGTTTACTTTTTAAAGGTTTAATACAGGGAAGCATACCTGATGAAATGCAAAGTGTACAGAATGCCATAATCACCTTTCTCTCTGTCCTGTGTGCTGTCATGAATTGGGTGCAAAGAGAAGAGGACTGCAAATGAAGCTGTTTAATTAGCATCACCCCTAATTTGGTAGAAATTCTAACAGCAGCATGGAATGGGAGCTGGCTGGTATGTGTGTCTGAAGAGCAGTTGATTTCTGTACGGTAAATTACTGTAAATTTTACCTTTGGGTTAAGTTCAAGAACCTCTGCCAGCCATCAAGAATTTTTCATAGAACTGCTGTTAATATTGGACTTAATAGGAGTTTAGACTGTGTGTTTTTAGTGAGGAGGGACAGGAAAATGTGGTACTTTTGCAAAGCAGCAGTTTCAATTAGATGTTATACCTGAAATAGCGAACCTGTTGATTTAATGTTCACTGGGAAATTTTCTTATGATAGAGCTATTTAGTTCTGATTAATTTTTTGAAACCATTTTAATCTTGTACTACCTCTGTAATAAAATAACTAGGTGTCTTCATTGCTTTAAAAGGCTCTCATTTCTTTCGGAAAAGGGAAAATTATTAAACTAGGAAATTTGAATTTTCTTATGGGAGGAAGAAAAATGTGTAGAATAACACTTTCTCAAACTCAGTAGTGCTTAGCTGATTTTGTAGATGAGCTGCAATTTTATCACCAAATATAATATCAGGGCAGTAATTTTCATGTGGGTCCTTTGTTCTTCTTTTTTTTGTTTGTTTTGTTTTTTTTAGAGGAGAGGGTGTTACCTGTACCTTCCAATTTCTGTGGCCAAATGTATCTTCATTTAGAAAACTGTAATTTGCAACAAGTCTGCCCACAACCAAGGTTCATTTAGTGTTCTGTGGATAAATGGAAATTGCAAGTGTGCAATGACTGCTTTTTGGAAACATTTTTTGTCTCCCAACTTCTATCGAGACTGTAATCATGGTGCAAAAAGGTTTTCTCACAGAGAATGGGGGAAATGAGAAAAACCCAAAAGCATTAATTTGGTAATAACCTGAACTTTACAGCTTCCCTAGAACAGAGGATGGGCTCAGTCTTCGTGGCCAGTGTGATTTTAGATTTCACTGTGAGCGATGGCTGTGCCTGTGGAGGAGCTGGGTCAGTGCAGTGATACTGAGAGTTTGTGGCCAGGCTCTGCATTGGCTCTTTCTGATGTACCTCAGTCCCTTGTGTATGTAAAGGATGTAGCTTTGACACCTAAACTTGCTGGATTTGGCCGTGTTTCAAGAATGAGGTCCTGAGTGAGGAGCAATACTCTCCCCATGGGCAGGGCACAACCTGCACTTCCAGTAGCCACAGAGCCAGGACAGGGGCTGGTGATGCCACAGGCACAGCATGGCCTGGAGTGAGGGTCAGGCTACCTCCTCTGCCTGTGCTCTCAGCCTGTCAGAGATGCAGCTTGTCCCTTGGTCAGGATTGTCTTCTCTGATGCAGCAGACTCCAGCCAGAACTGTGGGAGCCAGTTCTTGACTCAGGTCTAGCCCGCTCTACCCTCACCTAAAGGTGCCTCTATCCTCCCCCTTTCTCTTCCTGATCCCCTCCCACCTTGCTGGCAGCAGCAGGGTTTGCAGGGTGGCCTTGCTTGGCTTACCTCCTGGAGCAGCAGAGGAGCCTCCAGCAGCTGCTGCCTGAGCTGGAAGCATCAGATCAGGGACCAGTGGCAGGAAATGCTGTAAGCAGAGCGTGTGCTGAGCCTTGAGCAGGGTTTGCATGCAGGGTTTTCTGTACATGTGCCTGTACCTTCCTTTCCAGAAGTCCCTGAGGCATGAGCATGGCCCCAGATGACCTTTAGGAATGTTACCCCAAGTGACCTGCAGATATTTTTTTTCCTCTCTTCTTTTTTTTTTTTTTTTTTTTTTAAGAATTATTTTATAGAAAAAGACAAAGCAAAAGTCATCAGAGTTCAAAAGCTGTACCTATGGTTTTCTGATGTTCTCAGACTTAAAGTGCGGGAATCTGACTCCTCTGGACAGCTGCTGTAGTTACTTCAAGTTCTACACCTGACAGGTAGCTGTAACCTGGTCAGGCAAGGGATGTGTTCAGGTGTTTGTTTTGCTTTGTTCTTTGGGGACATCCTAGTGAGACTGGGAAGATGTCCACAGAGAGTAGTCTGTGCTCAGTTGTGGGAGGGCGCCTTGAGGATTGCAGTGGAGGAGGGGATGTGTGGGGTGAGGAGCAGTCTTTGTTTGTGGTGTGTGCTGCGCTTGGAAAACCAGATGTGGGGGAAAGGTGGGGCCCGTGCGGCGGTCCCTGACCTCAGCAAATCCAGTGGGGCAAGTGCCAGGTTTGATGCCCACAGAAACTGGTGTCAGTTTAGGACAGGCTGAGGGTAGGGAGTGAAGTTGGTTTTTTCCTTGATAGTAGAAGCAGTTTGAATAGGGGAGACTGGAATTTTTGCCGTATCTTCCCAAAACAAGAGTATGGGGCACTGCAAACTGGAAAGTGTAAGTCAAGCTCCCATCTTCCTGTGGCCATCTGCTTCTCACTTCTGTGTAGTGTATACCTTTAATTTTTTATGCTATTTTTAAAATGAAAAGTGACTTTAGTGTACCAAGATGCTGTTCGCAACATGAAAATTAATTCATGGTAGCACTGTCAGGGTAGGTGAGTCTTCATTTCATTCCTTCTTGTGTAAGAAACAGATTTTGATGTGACTGACAGAAATGCATCTGTCCTGGCGCTTGGAGCTGCTAGGAGATTAATATAATAGATGACTTTGGGGTTGAAAAAATAGTTGTGATTACATGTTATGTGTCTTCAGTCCTATTTTAGTCATGTTTCAGTGTTACACTGCTAAATTGTACCACTGAAATTCAGTAGGAATTTTGCTGTTTGATTACACTGAGACACAACATTTTTCCTATTATAAAAATAAGTGAATTTTAATTGTGTGACTGAGCTTGTGACCCTGTTGAGGCAGCAGTGGGGATTGTGCTCTGCTTTATGGTGACAACACACCTCAGTCCAAGGCTCAGAAATCCTTGGCAAAGTTTCTTACGACTGTGTTACTCGGCTCAGCTTAGCGCCAGACCTGCAGTGGCTGTTTGCTCTCGTGTTACTCTGTGGTGAAGTTGCTTTAATAAATTCTCAGTATGCAATTAAGTCACTTTGCAAAATTCCTCCAAAGTGAGGCAGCACTCCTGTTATCTGGAGGAGATTTTCATTGCTGAGTTTGGGGTAGTGACTCAGTAAAAGTTATCTGTGGAATACTAAATTTGGAGGCGTAACCAGGAGGTTGCCATGATAACAAATATTAGAACTTGCTTTCTGGGAAGTGCTTGTAATTTTTCCATTGATGGCCATTAAATGGCTTAAGATAAATGAAACTTTTTATTAGAACTAACATGGTCTCTCTGTGCTCCTCTAGGGTTTTACAGACTTGCTAGTGATGAAATGAAGAAGGGAAATCCTAATTAGCCCTAGCTATATGAAGACAACACCCCTTTTTTAATGTTACTTCTTATTTTTTGCAATTGAAATGTTTGCTTAACTTAGCTTTCATGCATCTTTCTATGAAATATTTACCCAGTAACTGTTTGTATAAACATGTTTTAAATTCTGCATTGATTTTTCTTGGCACTTTTAAGAAATTTCCTGATGCACAGCATGATCACACAATTACTGGTAGAGCTTTTATTGTAAGTAGCCTAAAACAACTCTGAATTCATGTTGAAAATTGGGACTCAAACCCAGAAACCAGAGGATAACAATACCAAGTGTTAATTTCTTACTCTCCATAAATTGCTTATTTATTAAAGTCCATGTTCTGCAGCTTAGTTTTCAAAGAGAGCTTTTTTTTTCCTTTTCAAACTGCCTCTGAAGTTGGGCCGTATCATCTGTTTTAGAAAAGCTGCTGTTTCCATAAATCTCCCCTAATGTCCGTTAGGGGTTTTTTTCCCCCCCCTCCATTTCTTTACAATTCCTTGAGGTTTTGATTTGCTTTGTGAATGACACAATGATCTGGTAATGGGAGCCTAGAAGAGCGAGCCAGGGACTCCCGAGTCCTCATGCGGATCTTTCCTTCCTGACTGTCCTGCTCTTTCTCTCCTCTGCTCTTGTTTTGCTGTGTGCATCCACCCCCTGAGCTACCAGCTCACACCTCTCAGGCTCACCACCTTTGGAATTTTGATAGGGAGCCTCTGCTCAGTTCTTTTCAGGTTTAACATTCGCAAAGCAAATAAATGCATCACAAAAATCACTCTAGCCCCGAGCCTTTTGCTCCCCTAATCTTTTTTTAATGGGGCAGAGTAGGGCAAGAGACCTAAAATAATTTTTAATGAATTAATGATGCTTTTCCTGAACATTGCCTATGTTTAGGCAGCTTGAGGAATACAAGTTAAGACTGTGATTTTGGTCTTACTTTGTTTAAACGCTGGAAGAGCTTTGGTTCGTGTGTTTGTTTGCTTTGTCTCCTCTGACACTGTTGGTCTCTGGACAGGATTTACTGAAGAGCAAAACTGGGTTTGTGATACTCAGTCAGGCATGTGTTCAGATAAGCACAAGAGTCATGGCTAAGGATTCTTAGGCCAGAGAGGTAAAATGATTGAATCAGCTTTTAGATGCTGTCTAGAGAAGCCCATCCTTGTTCAAATACACTGGGGTGTGGTGTGTTTGGTGTTTTTAGTTCAGTTTTTATTCGTCTTTTTATTTGTAGTAGACATAAAATCTTCCGAGGATTATGTCACACGCTTTTTATAAATGCATATGGTACATTTTAAGAGCCTGATTTTCAGAGATATTGATTATATTAGCTTCAGATTAAGCTTGAGGAATAGTAGCTACCTTCCTCTTCTGAGGGAAGATGTTTAAAAAGTTGCAGAGGCTTATTAGCATAAGTGCCTTGTTAGCTGCTCGTGCTATTTTCCATCATAGTATCAAGTTAAAAATTACTTGGGGAGAAATAATTGTTCTAAGCATGCTTAATTCAGTTCAGTGATTCTGACACATCCTCTGTCATTTTTATTTATTTATAAAAATGAGAGAGTTGGGCACCTGTCAAAAGGAGAGAAATACATAGCTTTCTGCAATAGGAGTGTTTTATTTTGCTGAAATGCTGTATCTGCTTGCAAGCTTATTACAGGAAAGATTTCTCTAATTGTGTTGGACACCTTATGGAAGTTTAAAGTCCTTTTGCTCATACCATGAGGTAGTGGAGATGCAATTCACTCCAAGATTGTTTTCGGTATAGCTTAAGAAATCACTTTATATTTTCTTGTAATTTATATAGCTATCCTTAAAACTGCTGGTTTTAATGAAATTTCATTTACATCTTCTCCCACTGGAGACAGCTGTAGGTTAGGACTAGCCTGACTAAGCTGTGCCAAAGGTAGGAGTAAGGAGTTTTTTACATGCTGATTAATTCTCTTTTACTCCTTTGGGAATATCTGGTATTGCTTAAATTGATTGCTGTAAGCAATATGGCAACATTTTTGACCTTCTAAACTGAAATTCAGCAAAAAAAAAAAAAAAAGATAAACCTCTGTGTTTTAGTTTTACATAACCAGACAGTTGAAATACAGTGGTAGAAATACAGAGGTATCATCTTCAGCAGTGGTTGTGTTGGCTGGTGATCTCAAACCCTTTGGCAGAGATGTAACGGGAGAACGTGGTAGTTGTCCATCCCCTGCATAGAGAAGGTATCGGGTGAGAATCTGTTTTTCTCTGTAATCTGACTTCTGATCTCTCCCATGGTCAGCTTTGTGAATCAGAGCACCCGTTCCTTGCCTTCCTTAGGTGTTTCCCTTCTGAAGACGGGGCAGCTCCCAATACGCTTATTTTTCTGCACATCTTTGTGGGGAAGCACTAAGCCAAGGCTGTTTGCTGCTTTCTGAAGTTAATTTACAGATGTGGGGTGCCAGGTGACCAGCAGTGCCCTCGCAGGGCTCCCTTTGTCACTTGGAGGCCAGACGGCTCAGCCATCCCCCTTCGCCCCACCTCTGTCTCCCCTCTCCCTCCCTCCCTCCCTCCCCATATTCCCCCAAGATATGATAATGAAGCAGGTGCCCTGTGTTGCAGCTCTCTGTGAGCGTGAGAAACGGCAGTAGGTTTAGAAAAGCCGAAACCGAGGAGGAGGAGGCATTTCTTGTGAACCTGTTGGCAGTCACGTCAGTCACGGCCACGGGGGCTGCCGGCGCTCCGTCCAGCTGCCTGCGGGAGACTAAAGCGGGGAGCGGGTTTGTCGTGCCCCGAATTACAGTATCGGTATCACAGCATCCCCTTGTGACCGTGGGACCCCATGTCAGGGCAGAGGAGCCGAGCTGTGCAGGGTTGGCGTGGCGTGGGTGAGCCGAGCTCCGGGGTGTTGGCCTGGCACAGTGGCTGTGGGTGACCTCCCCACTGGGGAGCAGCCCCGGCAGCAGCCCCGGCCACCTCATTGAGATTCCAGGCACAGGCAGTGCCTCCGCAGCTGTACGCTGGAGGCGGCCGGGGAGGCATCCAGAGAGGGGCCCGAAAACATCATCAAAGAACCAGCCCCTTCGCTGCGCCTCTGAATAGGCAGACAAACCAGAGGTCCTCCTCTCTCCGCCAGCCTGTTGGGAAACACATTAGCATAACCTCTTTTTCTGTCTCCCCCCCCCCCCCCNTCTTTCCCCAAGCTGCCGAAAACCTGGCACTGTGTTTAAATATCTTGTTCTGACAGTTTGTTGCGGGGCGTGAAGAGTGGTGCACCAGCCTGATGGGTGTCTGTGCAGCTATTTCTGTAAAAAAAAAAACCAACGAACATATTTGAGCTGAGAGTTTTCATTTGGGTCACCCTAGACTTAATTGTTTGGTGTCAGGTTGTTAAGATCCAGAATTAGCTCCCTGCCTTGGAAAGGGCTTGCTTCCGAGTGCTTTAGAAATGCAACGGCAGGTTTTCAAGCCTGCTTTCTTCTTCCAAATGTGTTTTGATTTCAGCTGCTTTTGAAGCGAGCGGACACTTGCCCAATTTACTCGAGCGGCAAAAACTAACTGCAAATCCCCATCCCACTCTTGAGCACCCACGAGATGGCAGCTCCTGAAAGCTTAAGGTCTTTAAGGAAACTGGCATCTGTTTTGCAGGGCCCTTATTAGGCCGACAGGATGCAGACCACTTCTCACGGCCATTGAGGCTCAGCAGTGAGTCATTCCGCCTTTGACCGGTGGCACATTAACGCTTGGATTGGCACAACTTTCGTGTTCCCTCGGACAGGAACTGGGGCTGTACAATCAGGGAGTGTCGTTACATCATCAGAGCGTGTGGGAATGTAGAGAAGCCTTGCATAACGCGAAAGCTCTAATTTTTTGAGTGTTAACCTTAATTGCAATTAAAGGTACTGCTTCTGATGCTCAGAGCAGAAAGTTTAATGCATTATTTATCCGTAGATTTGTGGTAGCCACTTGAGTGCATTTCATATAAGTGAGACCTTGTTTTCAGTCAGTGCTTCTGGGTTTGTTGGTTACTTTGGGCCATAAGAAAGTTAATAGTTGGCCCCATGCTTTTGTAAATATCAAGGGTATCATTGGATGCTGACTTGGTTAACCTAATGATTTTTTTTTCAAACCATTGGTATGTATGAGTTGATTAAAAAAAAAAGCAGAGGCTTCTTAAATATAGTCTGTTCTGAATTAAAGGGTGTGGTGTTGGCTTTGAATGAGCTTGATGCAGCAACAAGCATGCAGCAGTTGGTAAATAAAGATGGATTTTCTTTTGTTCTGCTGGTGCTTGCTGCTCATTATTCTCCACTTACCCCATGAGCTTCCCAGGGAGTGGCAGCTGTTTCTGATGTTAGACACTCTATCAGTGGTAGACAGCTCCAGATTCGGTGAGATACTGTTGTGGGGAGGAGAGGAAAATAACCTAACCCTGCATTATTGTAAATCCTCAGTAGAATTAACTTTTCATGAACCAAAGGAGTTTTGTGTTTAACTTTTTCTGAAATATTCAGGCATAAGCGTGCTTTGCAGTGTGTGTTACAGCGAAAAAGCTTTTCTGGCATGAGATGGATTTACATTCTAAGTGTGTGTTAAGTATTTTAATGTGCAGTGTGTGGGGGCAGACACAAGGCAATAAAGGGAAATCGTTCTGTAACAATCTTTGTGTATGTTTCCAGATATATACAGTTTGGGAATCTTTGCAATTTGGAAATTGCTTGGAGTAAACAGAATGGTACATAAAGATTTTAGATAATAAAGCTTGCAAGCTACAGAGGAGTCTATTTGGTTCCAGGATTTTATATGTAGGATTTATAACCCATGCTTTTGCTTTCCTGTCTCTGCAGTGTTAGCATTCTGTTACTGAAAACAAAGAAGGCTCTGCCAGGGCATTACACAAGCAATGAATCACAGAGGAAAAAATGTTTTGCTTTGTAAATTGTTCACTTTTCCATGGTGGATCATTATTTTTTTTTCTTAGTGTTGTCTGATAGAATTTGCCACACATGCTTGCATTTACTGTACTCGGTACGATTCTTTCTAGTGTGACTACGTAACTGCCGATATTAGTGACTTCAAGTAACTTCTTCCTTGTGATTCTTAAAAGCAAAACCGCAACAGGAACAAAAAACACGGGGCAAAAATTGAAACAGCTCAGTTCAGTCCTCAGGCATGGCAGCTTGCTCAGTATATTGGAGGAAGGAAAAGGTGTTGATGTTTTTCAGACAACTTTGTCCCAGCAGTTCCACGTAATTATTTTTTGTCTGTATTGACAAACTCCTTTTCTGCCTTAAAGTACTCAGATTTGCTTTCACCTTTTTTATGTGGACACCTTTGTGTGTCCTCGTGGGCTGTAGGCCGTTTGTAGTGTTTTGGCTAATCATAAAAATATAAACTTGTTTCTTAAGAATATGCACTTTTGTACATTTTTTTTCATGACTTCATTGGTGTATCTGTATGTCCAAACTTCTGTAGAGCTTGCCCAGTCTTGAAAGTAAAATTGTACTTGGAGGTTATCTGTTTGGGAAGTCACACACCAGGCAATGTCTTGCCACTTTGCTGCAGGATGCAGGAGTACAACCTCAGTGTGTTATGTAATAAAAATTTATACCACAGATGCTGCAATGTGCCTCACACTGTCCTTGGTAAGAGCAATAATCGATAATATGCAGGCTTCAATATTGCAGGACTCCTTAGGCTTCAGACATGTAGAAAAAAAGTTTAAATAAAATCATGCTACTTATTTGGAAATTAGAAAGGTGGAACAGGAGCTAGAACCAGCTAAAGCAGTGGTTAAGGGAAAATCCAAGTAGAACAATCCTTGCAGACTGGCAGTAATGAAATCCTTGATTTTTTTGCACAGAAAGAGTGAGTGTGGAGGAGGATGCTATATATGTATGGAATGCACCATTTTAAAGACTGTGTGATTAATCCTGTTAGATGATGTGTTTCTAACAGAGAAGCAGATCTGTGGGATAAAGCTGTAACAAAGTGTGAGAGCCAAACATGAGCATCTAATCTCAGAGGAAGAGTCTCCTGTGACAGTACAGTGTAATTTTGTGTAAAATTATGCATCTTTCACTGAAAATAACCAGGTAATAATTTCAGATTCTGCAAAAAATTAATGCCCTCTGTAAATGCCAATGGGAAAGATCTCTGGCCTGAATCAGGGAGTAAGGGAAGTGGAAACTCTGTCTTGCCCCTGTTCAGATATTTTTCATCCCATCCAATCTGGACTTAGCCCTAAGTGCAGGTATGGTAAAGGGGGTATGTGGTAGTTCCTAGGTTTCCTGGATGTGCTTTATACAAAAGGAGAAAATACCAATGAGCCAGATATGTCAGAGTGTGTTCCAAAATCGTGATAGTCTGAGCAGCCACCTCCCTGACCTGCTTACCTGGCAAACCTCTAGTCAGGGGCTGGGCTGAGTGTGCCACGTACCTTCTTGTCCCTGTAGTCACATCTGTGGTGTAATAATAATGAGATTGAAGTAATCTCACTGATCTGGGCTGAGTTAGACTGATAATTTAAATGTGAAAGGCTTCATAATCTCCTACTGATCCCAGAAAGTTTTCAGCATTTAATTAAGGTCAGAACTAAAAAGATGATGACAACAAAACCTTCTACATTTACCTTCCTGCTTATAAATGCTAAACCATGACAGCTATAGGTGGGTTCTTCTGAAATTCCTGGTGGAGTGATGACACCTTTGGTAACTCCTTCTAGATTGGTGTAACACAGCAGTAACAAACAGCTCTAAAAGAAATGCTGAGAAAGTTTGTGCCCTTTCCTTTTCCTCTTCCCTTTCTTGCCCTGTGCCTGTTTCATCAGTGCTTATGGATGTTTTGTGCAGACATGGCCACTGCAGAGGTAGCTCTGTGAGACTCTCTGACAGTTTTTTTGCTCTGGATTAGAAAATTAAAAGCCCACCAAGGACTAAACACATGAAAGCAGCTGGTTGGGGGTGTGCGTGGGTGTCAGGGTTGCTTCTGCTTCTGTGTGCAGGAGGGAACGGGATGAATGTGAATGGAAAAGTGACACAGCTGGTACCCAAAGCAGGTTTGCACTGCACTGCAGACAGAGAGGAGGACTGTGGGGAGAGGAAGGAGACAAAGCAGCTGCAAGGGAGTTCCTGAGGCAGTGTGCGCTGTCCTGGGAGAGAAACTACTGGCAGAGGAAAGCTGAGCAGCGGGAAAAGAGGGTGTGAGCAGAGGCTGGGAGAACAGGAGAGCAGCAGAAGATTGCCAGAGCCAGTAAGTCTGGCGAGCCTTCTCCTCTCACTGCCCTCAGTGGTTGTTTGAAGAGCTTATGAGCAGATGAACGTGTGGGCAGTGCGCCCCAGGCTCTGCAGGGCAGCACCATGAGGCGCACAGGTCTGCTGCTGCTGCAACAGGCTGGAAAGGAGCTTGGCTCCTAATATCCTCCTTAGCTCCCTCATCCTCTCCCCAGTGTTGAACAAACAAGGGAGAAGCCATACTGAAGGAAGGAGGGAATAGCTGATGCCCAGCTGTCAGTGCTGTGTAGTGACCATTTGCTTTTAAATTCTTTAAATCAGTTGTTGGGACAAGCAGAGTTGGAAAAGTGTGGCCAGTACCGTGATTTGAATAACATCATGACTGTGGTTTTTGTGACTCAATTGGATAGAAACATTTCTGCAGGACATTGTAGGACCTTGGGGAGCAGCTTGGCTGTTTGAAGTTCGTGAGATACTGCCTGAGAAGACAATGATCTGGGCAATAAGCAAAAAACCGAGGCATATTCAGTTGTCTTAAGAGCCACAGGTGGAACCTCTGTCTTCCTTAACTGCAGGCCAGCTGAATAAATGCAGTAGATAACTGAAGATCAAAACCTTTCTTTTTTTTCAACTGCTGGACATTCTGGATATGGCTGTAGCACAGACATTCAGCTGTTATCTGTGCAGGTTACTCAGATGAGCAGTAGTATGGTGTGAGCAAGGGATGCTTTCTCTGACAAAGAAAGGTGGCATATCTTTCAGAATAGATGTTTGTTTTCTTCTTTGTGGTGGCTATACATCATCTAGTGTTTTCCCCTTCGTATTGTGATATATCATCTCGTGTTTCACGCTTGAGATGTTGTGAGAGGAGTGAGTGATGTTATGTAACATAAGCAGAGAATTATCTTCTTATGGTCTAAAAGTGACTATTGGTTTGATAAAGCAGTTGACTAATTAGTAAATTACCCATTGTTGTTTAAAATACTTGCACTGCAAAATGTAAATGAAAAAATTTCTCCACTTGTCAGTATGAAAAATGACAATAGCAAAAATAATACATAGGACATCTGCTCTGATTTTTTTTAAATTTAAAATGCATTTAAGGCAGATGTTGCAGAATTTGAATGGAAATTGGAGTAGATGGAAGAACAAAACATAGCTGTTTACCTTCTATGAAGTCCCATTTTTATGGTTAGCATTGCTAACAGTATCTGACTCAGTGCCTGTATTTTTCCACTGTTTGTATCAGACTGAACTGAATGTTCTTAAAACTGATGTTGTCAGAACGACACGTAGTTTCAATATTAACAAAAAAATTATCGGTGAGTCAATATTTTGGGGTGTTTTCTGATGTTCTCTCCCTTTGCCCGTCCTGTCTTTCCAGGAGAATACATCAAAACATGGAGGCCGCGGTATTTCCTGTTGAAGAACGATGGGACGTTCATTGGCTACAAGGAACGGCCACAGGACGTCGACCAGCGGGAATCACCTTTAAATAACTTCTCAGTAGCTCGTAAGTGTTTCTGCTACTCCCTCATCCAGCTTGGGGGTTGAGTTCTTCTGGTAGTCACAGCTGGTGAACTGCAGCAGTATAACATTCAGATCTGCCCAGAGCAACATATCTGAATACTGAAGGTGTTTGAGATGAATAAACCCTGCTGTGTTTCTGAGGAGTGACTTGATGTGGAGGCTTGCTCTGCTTTTTTTTAATTTATTTTTTTTTTCAATTTTATTTAATTTTTTACTTATTTACCGTTTCTGGTTATCGAATAAAATGGGTTTGTTTGTTCATATTTTGTAAGTATGTTATTCAGCAAGTTGCCTGAAAGTCAAAATTAAACTGGATACATGTCTCGGTACTTAGCTGGTAGGCACAGCTGAAACATTTCAACCTCTTGTTTTGCCACTAGACGTGGTTTCCAGTGGCATGGGCATAGGTCAGAGTTATTTAATTGTTATCATAAGAGAATGCAGAGTGAGCATTGCTTTTTAATGACACACACTTAATTTTTCTTAATTTTGAGCACAAAACCATATTTCTTTGATTAAAGCCAACGAAAGGGTTTGGAAATAATAACATCTCCTAACCTCTGCACTCTGTCCTATGCAAACATTTCCGACTTTGCTCAGGTGCTGCAGCACAGGATGTGATAGAAGACTCTGAAGATAATTTCCTTTTCTTGCTCATGTTTTTAACTTTTTGCTCTATACTTCCAGCTTTTATTTTCTCCTGTTCTTAATCTTTCCTGTCTCATGATCTGCCTGTGTCTCATTCCACCACTTAAAAATAGATCATTGTGGCACCTGTTATTAACAACAATCTGTTCCGTGTTCCTGGTGACCAGTGGAAGCAAAGCTCTGCAGGGAGAAGGGAGTCGGGGCTTTCCCTCTTCATTACAGGGTAGCTTGAAATACATGGGGTTCACCTTAGTAGTTGATCATTAAGCAGGTATTTATTTTGGAACACCCTGGTCCTGGAAGAGGGCTGGGCAGCACTAGGAATTAATGCAAACGTTCATTTTTTTTTTTTCTCTGGTAGCAGCATATACCTACTCTGACTGATGAGGGGAGTAAATAGTGGACGTGTTGTTGCCTGGTGCCTCTGTGCAGGATGCCAAGAGTGCTTTGGAGCTTTTTGTCTTGATTTAGATTTGTCGTAGTGTTTTCATTTCAGTAATGACACGGTACTTTCCTCTTTAGACTGGTATCTCCTTACAGATCAAGAAGGTAAAGAAAAGTAGCAGAAAGCCATTAATTCATAAATTAATTCTGTACTTGGTCTATAGCCAGAGGCTTTTAACAAATGCACTTTCTGCAGGACGCTTCCATCCTCTTACTGCTAACTGCATTACTTGGGCAGCTCAGCACTAAGGAGTAAAAGTGTGTCCCTTGCCTTCTTTGTCCAAGTTATCTTCAAGATGGCTTAACTGAAGTAGGAATATAGTGCTTTTTTTGGCAGATTGAGCCCATCAGTCTCGGAATTTTTATATCAACAGGTTTGTTGCCATGGTATCGGAGCGTTGTTGGAGAAGACGAGCACATGCCTCTAGAGAAGGTGTAGCCCCTGTCAGAAGCATCCCCGGCTGGGTGGTGGGTGGGTGGATGTCCTTAGCAGTGGCTCTTGCCTGGTGAACCAGTGGCAGGTGGGGAGGACCTGGATGGTTGGAGTGGGACCTCCTTGCTCAAAGTCATTATTGTGGGTTGGGGCTCACAGAAGCAGCTGTTTCCCCACCAGGATTTAATTTCCCATGTAGGCAGCAGCATGTGGTGGTTCCAGCACATGATGTGTGGTTCCCTTCTGGGTGCCCTCCACACTTGCATTGTTTGGATGTGTTTTGCACCATAAGCTTTCCCTTTGAACAGGCTTGCCTGGTACTTCATTGGGGTTAAATTGCCGAGCTCATGTAAGCAAACTCGTCTGTCTCTGGAGAAAGGCTCAGGCCTGCAGAAGCATCCTACCAATAAATGGTAGGGGGAATTTAGCTTAAATATTTTGTAAAAATTAATCCTTCTATTTTCTTGTCTTCCAAGGGACCATGATAGCCCTGACTTTCTTTAATTAGTGAACTAGATTTTTTTTTCTTAATGAGATGGCAGGCTGTCTCTGTCAGTCTGTTCTTTGGAAGTGGTCCCATGTCTCTGATTAAAATCTTTACTCACTTCTGCTGTGAAATAATGTAGGCATTTTTATCTTTACAAGGAAAAGGAGGTTTGTTGTGAGTAGAGGACTCTTGTTACTTGTAGTGTAAAATTCATATTGGGTGATTTTGACAGCCCATGAGGAAATACTTAATTCATGAGTAAACAGTGATGGAAGGTAACAACTAATGGTGACCTGTCTTTTCCCTTAACACATATGAAGAAAGTATTAGCAATAGAGTGTGCTTTCCATTTATTTGACAGTCTCTTCTTTCTCCTACATTAGTCTTTTCTGTCAATGAAGGTTTTGATAATACATTTTTAAAAACTTGTTTCTAGGCCCCTCTAGGTAAAGAGAAGTTCAGTATTTATTTAATTTAAATAACATTTTCTCCAGCTAATTTGCCATTTAAAATAGCCATATATTTATGTTTGTAATTTAATGATGTATTTAAGGAGTTTATTTTGTCTAGAATTAACCTAGCGGTGAGTTATTTAAAAAAAATCCCAACAACAACCAAACAAAAAGCAAACCCCAAAAGCTCAAAGCCAAATTTCGAAAGGTGGTTCCTGAGTGTTTAACTGAGATTTTTGAGTCTTATTTGTATTTGTGTTCTGTACTTCACCACTAGTAAGATAGAAGGAATAAAAAAAGCCTGTATCTAAAAGTTCTGCTCCAGAGCCCCTGCAGATGAATAACCAACAGAGCTTGTGTTGTAAATCTGTGAGATAAGTAGCCTTCATACCGATTGTAATCTCGGATTATCATGTATGTCTCCCTATTAGGTTATAAGCCTTTAAAACCATATAGCTGAGAAAAGCAGTATATTGTGAAAAACCACATGGAGAGAGAGGCTGTTCCTGTTAGAAAGGGATTATTTCTCCCGGCTGTCAAAAAGGGGGGTGGACTGTGGTGGTTTTGTTGTACAGCTGAAAACATAATTGCTCAACAATACAAGAGCTCCTTTTGGGACAGGACCGTGTGTCTATAGTCAAGCATTTATCCGAGGGCACGGGATGGCTGGATTAGTGGTTGGATTTTTTTGTCTGCTGTTACTAAGGGCCACCTTAGTGCAGGTCTGTAACTTGGTGCTCCTGGCTCCTTGCTTTTGCCATGCTGAGCTGTTTGGAGGTGAATCTGTCCAGTGGTGCTAGCAGGAAAGGAGCACTTGAACGTGATTCCTGGATTGCCTTTCCAAAGTTTTATTTCTTCATAATTCTTTTATTGTTTGCCATTTTTCTTTTTTTTTTTTTTCCTTTCCTTTTTTTCCCCATACCCTTCCTTACAGAAACCAAAGCAGGAATAGGAAGGATTCTTTCTTGACATTACTGTTTTAAGTGTGATGTCATTATATAGGGAGCAGAGTTTGACACTTTCATCAAAAGTAATCTGCCTTTTAGTTTAAGTGCTGGGAAAGCAAATATTGTGACATTTTAGAAAGTCACTGGGATAATACTAAGTGTCTTTCAAATACAAAATGGTAATTTACATTTGAATGCCTTGGTGTCTATTCCTGTTAGGAACAATTTCTCTGTCCTACTTACTTTAAAAGACCAAACGCCAGGAAACAATCAAGAGGTTCTTTAGAGCAATTTAAATCATTTTTAACGGGCTGCTGTTTATAGTACTTACTTTGTTGCAAATGTGGAATACTTATATTGGCCTGTTTGACAGGAAAAACTGTCTTCAAAGTGGGTAAGTGATCCTCAGCCAGTATTTGAAACAGGAATGTTTTTATAGCAGGGCCCCCAAACAAGCCATAAATCGGACCTAATATTACACAGCACCTGTATCTGTGCTCTGCTGGAGTGGTGCATGTTGCAATACATGATTAGAGAAGGCAAGTTTGGTGCTTTTCTAACTTGCCAACTACAGTAAAGAGCATACAGTGGGGTTTAAATTAAGAAAAAACCCTACTATTTATTCACTCATACATTCCATGTGATTGTCATATACGGGGAAAACTAAGTGGTAGTTTCCAACTTTTCTGGAACCTAAGTGGTACAGCACTTGGTAAAGCAATTTAAAAATAAAGCCTTCTGTATTTCTTGATATGTGCTGTTATGATTGAGCAGGGTAATTAGACAGCATATTGTTCACTAAACAAAACACTTCTGTGTGACATACTTGAATTATAGTGGTTATTAACTGACAAATCTCTATTATTCATCTTGCTGTGTGCCTTAAAGATTGCTGGATCAGCAAACTTAACAAATACCAATGGACAGTGCTGATTTAGGGGAAGAGTGATGTTTAATTGGTTCCCTTCTATGACAGGAAATGCCTTGTGTAGTTTATTATACTGGAATTAAATGGTTAAAATTTAGAGTTCATGGCTAATTTAAATGTTCCACTTCTTCAGAATCTGAGGCACTTAATGTGAATGTAAAGTCTGCTTTGAAAAACTAAGCAAAACCTCTCAGTTCATTTCTTCATAATGTTGTCCTTCTGGGTAAGTATGGGAGAATAACTCTGGGTTGGCACAAGGCTAGAAGTAGCCTGATGTTGTTTGAGTCTTCAGCCAAATTCAGTGTCTTAGGGCTGCATTGTGCAGGCTCACAGAGGACAACCCCGGCCTTAATCTAATCACATTAAGCAGATAAAAACGGGAGGCAGAACAAACAAACAACAAAGAAAGAAGAGTAGCTAAACTGAGGTGGGCGGTCCGGGAACAGGAAAGAGATCTTTTGAGCTGAATTTATCGGCACTGGGCTGCGCCAGCCCTTGCAGTTGTGTTTGGCTTTCACTGGCATTCTGTGAGAGAGGATGGAGGTGGCTGGAAGGCTGCGTCACTGTGCGGAAGTTTTTCAATCTGGGTGAATGAAGGAGTGCCGTTTATCACACTAAAACCTTTTCATGACTCATTAATAAACTTTCTCTTATCTAATTGCTGTGCTTTAGGAGGACGCAGTGTAACCCCTCAGCGTGCTATTAAAGAAAAATTAGATTTTCTTGTCATGAAAAATGCAAAGTTACTCATTGAAAAGCTTATAATTCCAGGAGCAAATGAGGCATGAAATATATTGCCAAAAATACGGCGCCCAAAAACACTGGCAGTAAATATTTTATCTTGGTGCTAATTAAGAGCTTGAGTTCAAAACTGAGCATTCTAAATTTTCACAATAATGAAATTAATCCAATGGTACCAGTGTAGCCTTAGTAACATCCACGGTTATTCTGGTGGATTGTGCCCTCGACTTGCATGTTGCTGATGGTGGAGGATGTTCATAGCTCTAGCAGTAATCAGAAATTTCTTCTTTTCTTCATAGTGCCTCTTTATTTACTTGAGAGTTGATTTAGAAGCTGAAGACCAAATAATAGCAAGCTTGTGGTTTCATTAACTGCAAGGAAGAGAGTTTAATGCAAGGAAAAAAACCCACAATTACATTCTATTTTTTTTTTCCCTTGCCCACTTGGTTTCTTAATTTGACTTTCCTCCAGCAGGAGCTTATTAATTAGATTTTCTATTAATGTTAATCTAAAAAATGTACTACTTTAGCTTCTGTTGTTATTTCATTGGTTTTCTTTTGTTTTTCAGATCCCTTTTAGTTCAGCTAATATGTACTCTTAATCGGGTGCATTTTCAGGCCCAAATTGGAAAGATAAAATATACCTTATGAAGCTTAAAGCAGTAGAAGTGATTTAAAATTTAAAAAAAAAAAAAAATTACTGCCCAGCTCTCCACAGAGCATATTTTGATGAAGGAAGTGGTGACTTTGCATGTAACTGTACTTCTGCAGCCTTTTTAGGTTGTCCTCAGGTACTGGCAGTGATGGAAGCTGTTAGCTGCATGTCCCTGCACCATCCAACTACAGCAGCTGTCCCGAAGGCGTTTGGAACAGGGTCTTTTCAGGGGGTGCCTTTGCAGTTTAATGTTCCCTCTAGTGTTTGAGGACTGGAAATGCTGAGTTGCTGCAAAATCACCCAACTGGCAACTCCGTGGAAGCTGTGGACAGGGTTTTCTGTTGGGAAAATCCATGGGAGGGAATATGGGGACTTGGCTTTAGTTTCAGTGGGCATAATTGCTGCATTATCAATTGACTTTGGCCATGTGCTTCGCTCTGGGTATCCTTTGGAATCTAGGACCTGGGTCTGAAAGGCTTCTGTGTCATCACATCACATTTCTACTTACGTCTACAGGCAGACCAAATGTGGAGCCTTTCAAAGCAGATTTTGATTTTGGTGCAGCTTAGATGGCTATCTCCCAAGCTGTTTATTGGTTTCATCAACACACTAAATTGTCTCAAGTCTCCTAAAGAAGTACTTACAGAGATTTCTGTGGCTGATTAATCACAACAGTTTGCTAGATAAGAATAAAGACAAATGATTATTTAAACCTGCTTATGTACCATGACTCTTTCTTCCTTGATTGTGGTAGAGTGCCAGCTGATGAAGACAGAACGACCTAAACCAAACACATTTATCATTAGATGCCTCCAGTGGACCACAGTAATTGAAAGAACATTTCATGTGGAGACTCCAGAGGAGCGGTATGTTTCATTCATATTTAATGCATAAACTCCTTGCAAAAGCAGATGCAAGTGTTCACCATTAATAGCAAGTCCTTTGCTGAAGCTCTTATTTATCAGATGACGGACTGAAAAGCGACAAATGATTTTTGAGCGCCTCAGTTTCAGTGTTCCAGGATAAAAGGTACCCTGAAGGGGATATTCAGAGAGTGGATTTCGAGCAGTTTGTAAATGAAGAGTTGCTAGATTGGGTATCCGAAATGGACAGGTGCAGGTGTGTACGAGCACACAGGTAGTTATTTCTGGAAACGTAGGGTTCATTTCTCGCTGGAAATGTTGTGGCATGTAAAATGAGGGGTTTCTGACCTGGGAGTTTCTGGGAAGGGTAAACACAAGTGAAATGGAGATTCAGGCGAAGTTCAGTTATATGAAAATACTGACCTTTTAAAGTCCATTTAGACACCTTGTTTCCAAAGGAAAAGTTTGTTGTATCATTACTGATTGCTAATGTTTTATGCAAATTAGATAATAAAGGTGATAGTTATCTGCTGCAGGTGCAGATTTCTGTTTCAGCTGTTAGGAAACAAAGCTAAGAGCTTCATCCTGTGCTCTCATCATTGGAGAATTGATCTCTTACCTCCAGAGAGAACAGTTTTCCAGCACAGCTATTCTACAACTACTGAGTATTTAAATATTTACTTGCACTTCAGAAACTGAATTTAAATTATTCCAGTACCATTACCCTAGGGAAATGGGTATTTTTAAAACTGTGGTCCTCCCTAGACATGATACTGGCACATGTTTATTTTGAAGATCAGTAAATTCTATCCAATATTATTTGCTTCTTTTTTTCATAGCCTTTGCATGCACTGATGTAAAGAAGATACTTGAATATTGTTTTTGATTCTGTAGCACTGATCAGAAGAAAGTGAAGTCAAATTAAAAGTAAAGGAAAAGAAATTGGTCCTTGTTTCTTTTAGTAGCTTTGTGGTCAGTGACCCTAAAGGGAATGAATAACAGTTTCCACTTGGAGGAAGATGGTATTTCAGTCTTGTTTTGTTCCCTCCTAGCCAATTAAATCAGCTTTGTGACACTTTAGGGTTAGAGTGTTAGTCACCTCTGTTGCGTACTCTGGTGACATAAAAGCTGAGGTCTAAATTCTGCTCTTCCAGAATTCAAAGATACCCATTTAGGAGGGCTGAGATCTCAACCAAGTCAGTAACAAATCTTAAAAGAGATATGAAAGTAGATACGTCTTCATCTTTCTCTGTGCTGTTAAAGGCAGTGTTTGCTTTTTGAAAGAGATGGAAAAAGAAAAATTCAGAAGAAAAAGTTCTTCTTGTAATTGTTCTGAATATGAAGAGTAGGACTATGAAATAATAGAATGTGATTGTGATGGTGAATGGAGTAGTCTGTGCTAGGAGTATAGGGAGAATGTTCAGAATGTTTGGCATTACCTTGCTGCCCCAGACAGGGCTGGATAGATCGTGCATATTCAGGCAAAAGCCAAAATAAATGCTGAAGGCGGGAAAGGCCTTATGTGATACACTTTTCTATTAGAATCTTGTGTTGGGTTCTTTTTCCCATGGACTTCGCTTCCTCTGCCTCTTTCATCCATCACAAACTGAAATTTGCATGTTCAGATACGATTTAAAAAAAAACAACAAAGCAATAACCAAAAAACCTTCACAGAACCGGTGGGAAATTGGACATTGATAAGAATGGCACAGCTGCACTGCAGCTTGTGCATAGAGTTGTTCAGCATTGCCTACTGCCGTTCCTGCTGCAGTAGCAAAGTATTTTAGCAGGGATGTCCTTGGGAGAGAAGAGTTTAACCAGTGCGTAGAAAACACAAACGAAACCACCACATCCTGTTCCCTATAGATACAAAAGAGAGTAAAACATGGTAAGTTCAGACAGTCACTGAGAGTGTCTTCAGCATCTATGTGTTGCAAAGCCTGTCCTGAAACCCTGCAAGCCCTTACAAGTTGTATTCTTTATATGCAATAAATTTGCAGTGAAATCGAGTGAAGGCCAAGAACTTTCACTTCAGTAGTTTCTGAAGGTGTGAAATTTTCCAAAGGACATTGGTGTGGAAGTGGTCTCCATGGGAGTTGAGGGGGTCACTGTTAGAGCACCCGCTGCTGAAACAGCTGTGGAAACCTTATCATAACCAAGACCTGTGCCTAAGATGAAATGTCACTGCCTTTGCTGACATTCTGCTAAAGTTTATACAGGAATTGTTGTACTGCTGTCATCATCTTTACTACAGCAGAATAACATAAGTATTCTGGGCTTTAATACCTCCTCCAAGAACACCCCTTGCCATTAAAATTTGGCATATATGGGTGAAGGGTTTTGGCAAGTCTGGTTTTATTGTGTAACTCTCAGAATCACCAGGTCATATCTGGACTGTTGACTGAATGCCTATTAAAAATTCCATTGTCTGAAAAGCCTTTTTTTACATCCAGACTGGAGGAACTTGAGTAATCTCTTGTTTCTAGTACTATTAATATATATATGTGTTGAAAGTGGTCTTTAACTTATGTTTTTACACTGCTTGAAAAGGCACATAATTCATTGTATCTTCCATTGGTCCATCACAGAGCAATAGTTGCTCTGTGATCTTGCCATGGCAGATGGTAAAGTCACAAGTAACGAATGTCTGTGCCTATATTTTGCCAGGGAAGAATGGACAAAAGCCATCCAAACAGTAGCAGACAGCCTCAAGAAACAAGAGGAGGAGATGATGGATTTTAGATCTGGCTCTCCCAGTGATAATTCAGGTGCCGAAGAAATGGAAGTTTCTATGACAAAGCCAAAACACAAAGTGGTAAGTAGGCATAGCAGGAATAGCTGTTATTTAGGTCTTCTCAAATGTAGACAGGAAATAGCCATCAAGCTACATCTGTTCCAAGAATTACAAAGTTTGATGTAGATGCAGCTTGTGTAGGAAACAATTGTCTGAGCTGAGCAGGTACCAGGCAGAACCTGTCTGGATCCACCACACTTCTGAGTTCAGATTCTTTGCTGGGTGACTTTCAAGGGCAGCTGAGGCCTGGTGTGGTTTGCCTGTTTTCCTCTGGTACAGAGCTTGAAATCATAGCTCCCAATGGACCATGTGACTCTGTAAACTCTTTGCAGGCTGGTGCAAAGATATTCCAGAGGATTTGTAGGATTTAGGGTGGGTCCAGTGGATTTAATTGCTCTGGATTAAGGGTTTAGGCTAACTCCCAGCCAGCCACTGCAGTGTCTGTCCACGGTGTTCCTAGAGCTTGGGTTTTTGCATCAGCCCACTAATGGCCTTCTATGAAGTGAGTATGGGCCAGAGGGGATTTTTGCCCTGTGGAGGTCTTTTACATATGTCTGTTTTCAACCTCTCTTCACTTCTTTCTACCCTGCTGTTGTCTTCTGTCCATTTTTCTGTTTTCCAAAGCATTTCCACCTGTTTTTGCAAGAAAGAAGTGATAGGACCTTCTCCCATGCGAGTGCAATGTCTGTGGGATTGTAGCTGAGCATTTCCTTCTGTCCTCATCTCACTATTGTCATCCCCACCTACTTTCATAAGTTTGTTTCAGTTTTGAGAAAACTGATTAAGTTTTTATAGAAGAAGATAATCATTCCCCAGTCTTCGCTAAGTACGTGTGATACCCTTATGTCCTGTCAGTGCTTTTAGAGAGATGTAAAGTGGCTACTTGCATATCTCCCTGAACCAGAGCTGCGATTAGCCGTCAGAGTCCTTGGCTGAACAGGTGCTGCCCTTGCTGAGCAGCTCTTCACAGAAAAGCAAGAACCACCTCATTGGTCAAATATATGTGTTCTTTTGAAACAGTGACTGTCTCTCCCTGGATATGTTAGTGAGAATGGTTGTTGAGGTCTTGGCATCAACTGTGTTGAACAATTTGCAGAAAGTCTCCTCAGCCAGCTCTTGGGAAGAACATTGAGGAAGTTTGCTGTTAAGAGCGTCTTAATTTTCTTTTTTCCCCAACTGAGGCTTCCGTTGTATAAGTCTTATTGTTGCCATGTTGGCAACAGTCGTTGATCTGGCGGGACAGAGTCTGAAACACAGCTAGTCTGTGAGGCAGTTGTTTTGTCTGTAGGTTTTGGTGCTGTTCAATGAAGCACAAGAAAGCTGGTCTCCTAGAGAGGTGGGGAAATTCAGAAAAAAGGTGTGAGTTTATTGCCTGGAATCAGACAGCGTGTGCCTGTTAGTGAATGTCTGCGCTGACAAAGAGGTCAAAATGTCCATGAATTAATAATAATATGTTGAGTGTTGCTTGCACAGTTGAGTGTTGTCACGCAAAAGAGCATTTGGTTAATTGAAAGCTTATGGTTTTCCCTAAATAGTTTGATTGATTATCTTTGGGAGTGCACTGGCATTCATTTTTATGGAAGAATCATTTCTGCTCCTGAATTCTACAAAACAAAAGGATTCAAAGAAAGACACATGTGCAACATATGCGATGCGTTCTCACATGAATGAGAAATTCTGGTCTGAGGATAATATACTTCTTGTTAGTTCAAGTAATTCAGTTCTTTTTTATCTGTATCATTAACAGACCATGAATGAATTTGAATACCTTAAATTACTGGGAAAAGGCACTTTTGGAAAGGTCATTTTAGTTAAAGAAAAAGCAACCGGACGGTATTACGCTATGAAAATTCTGAAGAAGGAAGTTATTGTAGCAAAGGTGAGTAGATGGGAAGCCTGGGGGGGGGGATGTGGTTCACCCTTGATACAGCCTTCAGCAAAGTCACTTGTAGATAATTGCTCTGTTAGTGTTTCAAATGGACCCCTGATCTGCGGCACCACTTTGCTGATTTCCTCCTGCTTGTGTTTCAGGATGAAGTAGCGCACACGCTGACAGAAAACCGTGTTTTACAGAATTCTCGGCATCCGTTCCTAACAGTAAGCATTTCTGCCTCTGCTGAGTGTAACTTGACATCATGACAAACAAAGCTTTCCCTGTGTTTTGTTACTTACATAATGCATCTGAGATCTGTGCTTTCAGAGTGGCTGTGTATTTTTATGCCTTTCCATTTTTGGGAGGTATAAATTAAAACACTTTTTTAAATTTTCTGATTCTTGCAGAGCAGGTCCTCCATACTTCTTGAAGCAGTGTTTCAGGGTGTGGTTTGACTTTACGACTCACCCATTTAATTACTTTCTGTCTCTGAGAAAAATATCTACTTCCCTTGTCCTCTGAATGCTTGATGTCTACTCTTTGTAGCAGAGGTCAGGGTGACCCTGATCTTGTGATAAACAATTTCAGGAAGATATAGTGGGGAAAAAACCCTTTAATTTTGTCTATATTGGTTTTTTAACCTCTTAGAAGCTCACTGTAGAATCTGAGCACTGGTAATGACAGCTGAAGGGTAGTGGTGGGAACATGTGGAATGGGACAGGGAAGAGAGTGCTTTCTCTGCTACTTTCTTTTTGGATTGGCTTAGCTGTGAAATCAAACCACACTCTGAGTTTAGATCTCCAATGTCAGCAATCTGAGTCTCAGAGTTCAGATTTCCAAGTTCCATATCAAGATTTTGTTTCTAGTATTTATTACAAATTGTCTCTGAATTGTTTACAACTGCTTAAGCCCTCTAAGAGACTGTGTAGGATCCTGCTTGTTGCCTTTGGCCAGGTACAAGGGCTTAGCTGGAATTTAGACCTGTTAAGCGTGACCTCTAGGAGTAAATATTGGCTGTATTGAGTATAATCAGTAAATGTTGACATGTCTAAAACCTGATCGTCCCTTTCACTGCAAAAATATGACTAGTTTAAAAATGTCACCCCTTATAATGAATATAGTGATATCATATGTGATATTTTCTCCTTAATGCTGTCAGAAATTCAAATACTCAACACAAGGGCTGTCTTGAAGTCAGCTATGAGACTGAGTTTATGTTAGGTATTAGGAAAAACATTCTTCACCCACAGGGTGATTGGGCACTGGAACAGGCTCCCCAGGGAAGCCTGACAAGAGTTCAGGGAGTGTTTGGATAATGCTCTTAGGCACGTGGTGGTTCTTGGGGTTGTCCTGTGCAGGGCCAGGAGTTGGACTTGATGATCCTTGTGGGTCCCTTCCAGCTCAGAATATACTCTGATGCTATGGGTTATGACCAAAAATCTTCAAGACTATGGCAAACAAGTTGTTGCTACTCTTGTCGTGGGAATACATATGACAGGACTATACAAAGGCACCTTGTGACACTCCATCACACCCTCCATCCATGTTTTTGTGAATTGCTCACAAATTGGCATCAACAGTGTTGCTCAATCCTCTGGCAGGCTGTCAGTGGGGAGCAGTTGCAGGCAGCAGTGCAGAGACCAGGGGGCTGGTGTGTGTAAATATGTATGTCTTTCATATAAGAGGGCTTGTAGCCAGTGTGGTGCTCTGGGGTTTGATTGTGGCCTCTTGTCTGTGAGATGAAGCTGTGGGTACTTGTGGCCTGAGGAGGAAACTTCACAGCCGCTGTGGGTACATTTTGTGACTGTTAATATGCCAGGACTTTGTTTCACAGCATTATGGGTGATGATAACTTCTGCAAGGGATTGATTTAATGTTTTATTAAATCTGTTTAATGAAATAAATTGGCAGTGGATCAGTCCTCAGCTGCAATGGGGAAGTGTAAGTATTGTATAAAATTCAAGGACAAAAAGTTCACTAAAATAGAAAATACCTGTTTCTGAAAATCTATTGAAAAATGCTTTTATAACTGTTACTATGATCTGTCTTTTAAGATTTTTTTTAAATCTGTTTCAGGCTTTAAAGTATTCCTTTCAGACACATGATCGCTTGTGTTTTGTTATGGAGTATGCAAATGGAGGAGAGGTAAGGAAAATATGATAATGTTTAATACTTTAGGATTTTCCTGTACTACTGCCAATTCTGCTTGACATTATTTAACTTAGGTCAGTGTTTGCAAGTCTAATTAGTCCAAGTTGTCCCAGTTAAACAGAACTGTTTTCAGGTTTAACTTAATATTAAAAATTAAGACTCTTAATTTTCTCAATTCCATTTTTAGAACATAGAGGTTTGGGGCGTAGGTTCACATTTTACATGGCAGCAGTATATTGTAATCTGACATTTAGAAGTTCAAGAAGTTTCTAGTTTTTCTTCAGACAAATTTTAACACCTTTCAATGAATACTGTGATCCTGTGTTGCTTTGGAGGGAGATTAGAAACTGCTAACTGCTGTTATAGTCAAGAAGGAAAAGTTGGAATATTAGCATTTCTCTAAATCATGCATTAATCTGTAGTTTTAATATGTAATTGTAGTTCAGTCAGAGAGAGTTTTTATAATTTTCTGAACCTACAAGACTGCAGCACACAAACTGGTTATCAGTGTGCATCTGTGAATATGAGATATAATTGTCTAATCATTTAATTTATTGTGCTTTTTAACACGTTTGGGAACCCAGCTGGGTGTGAGGGTGGAGAAGGTTTTTCTTTTAGGTAATAGCACACTGCAAGCAGTATGGCCTGCAGAGTGCAAGAGATAACTCAGAACCATCTAAATTTCACAAATTATTGTCCTTGCAGTTGTTTTTCCATCTGTCAAGAGAGCGTGTCTTTTCTGAAGACCGAGCTCGGTTTTATGGAGCTGAGATTGTTTCAGCGCTGGATTACCTGCATTCAGAGAAGAATGTGGTTTACAGAGATTTGAAGGTACGTAGAAAAATAATTGTATAGGCTTTGGGGGTTTGGCTTTTTGTTTGATGTTAACAAACGCAAGAGAGCCTGAAGTATTAAGAAATGCTTCCCTGACTGAACTTTATCCTAACTGTTGTTGCAGCTGTTGAGCTGGGCTTCATAGGATGTCTGCACACTTTCCTAGTCCAGGAGGCTGTGTAAGACATTTGTTGGGACTGTAGGGCAGCATGTCAAAGAACATGGGCTACTTGGGTTTCATTTTCACTTGCCTGCTTGCATTCTAAGAGAAACCTTGCTGGTTTTTCTGCACAGTGGAACATAATCCTGGTCTTACCAGGTAGATGCAAATTCACACTGTGTGAATGTTGCACTTCCTTGCAGTCTGCTCACAGCACTTTATAGTACCTGCTTGCAGTTAAGAAATTGCCTAGACTTCCAATTACTTATTTTTTTGGTGGGCACAGAAAGGGAAAAAACCCAACCAAACAGGATATCTCAGGGCAGACAAACTTGAGAAATTCTTCAGGAAACCATAGCATTAGAATTTTCTTTTTTTCCTGAAAAGTTTTCAGGAGTGGATGAGCAATACTGATAGTTTATTTAGGGGCGATCTAGAGTGAGGCATGCTGTGTAATGTTTCCAGGCTGTGTTAGAGTGATTTTGGGATTTCTGCTTTGATTTTGTCTCTCACATCACTATGATTCCTTTAAAAGTGCACTTCATTCCTACACAGTGAAAAGTGTCCTGATATCAGGGTGGCTTTCTCAAAAATGAATGTTCCCAGCTAGGATGCATACTGTGTACTGAGTAAATGTATACAGTGATTCTCATTTAAAGGGTCTCTTGGAAGTGGTGCCTTACCCTTGCATATGACTTCTGCTTTATTTGCTATTATTCATGGTACGGATTATTATAAAATTGTTATGAATTATTATAAAATCACTTAGAGTAAAAGTGGGGATGAGGTTGTTTAAGGGGAGGGAAATATTATACATTCAAAAGAACTGGTGTTTTATTGGTGGTAGTACTGTAGAAGCATAAATATAATATGTACTGTTTGCCTTCTTTCTGTTTATACGTTTAGTTTACCCCGAGATTGCAAATTAGTTACCTAATGTTCCCTGAAGAACTAAGAAAGTGTTACAAATGTATGTTGTAAATTGTATGTACGTTATATGTGCCTTGGCAGCTACTGTGGTTCTGACCCTGGAGAGAATGAGGTTGAAAATTGATCTGCAGAAATTCATGGCTTTCATTGACCTGCTCAGGAGCAGTGTGTGTTGTATGCAGTCATGTCTTTAATTTGGATTTTCTTCCCAGTTGGAAAATCTTATGCTGGATAAGGATGGACACATAAAAATAACAGACTTTGGGCTATGTAAAGAAGGCATCAAGGATGGAGCAACAATGAAGACTTTCTGTGGCACTCCAGAGTATCTTGCACCCGAGGTATGTTTATGCTGGCTATTTTGTTAAATTATTTTCTTGCATGCCATCCATGATAGCAGTATGAATACAGAATAATTCCTGTGCCTCTGTGTGCTCATGGACTAACTGCTGTTGTATAATGACACATACTGAAGTTTCTTTTTCCATCGTGATCCAGGACATACCTTTAGCATAACAGTATGTGATATGGAATCTTCTGTCCACTACAGGGAATATTTGCATTTTACTGGAACGGTGCTTGTTTCTTATATCAGATACGTAATTTAAAAAAACCCGCCTTTTAAAGCACTTCAAATATTAACTGCAAAACAAGTAATCTGTCATGCTTCTGTTGTCCTGTTCTAAAGCTATCAACAAGACTTTGCCTAAGAAATAAAAGTACTGTCCAATTCTTTTACTTTTTGAGAACAGTACAAGGTGACTTGTTTTCAGAAGCAGGAGAGACCAAGATTTTTCTATGACTGTAGGAGCACGAGGTACTTCTCAGTGTTGATTTGAACATTCCAGCTTCAGAGGGAATAAACCCAGGCAGGGCATCTCAGTCCCCAGTGATCTGTTTTGGGAATTTTTTTTTGCAAATTTTTTTTGCTAAAGTGTAAAATGCAGATGTGTTCTTTCAGCTTTTCTCCTGGAAGCGCTCTGAAGGTTGTGCAACACAGGTGGTGTCACAGCTGTGAGTTTGCTACGGGCAGATCAAAAGTGAAGTTGTGTTATAGGGGATACATGTACACACGATGTTTTGCCGGCAGATGCTAGTTTCTCTTCCCACGCTCTGAGGTGCCTGGAAGCAGATTCCCTGAGCTGGTGGGGCCTGGAGCCCAAGCTAACGTGGTGTGCCTTGCACAAGGGCTGATTCCCTTGCAGTGGGGGCTTTGCTGCCCATGGCATTTATGTTTCTATTCAGCTCAGAGCACAGGCGGAAGCAAGTCTTGGGCTGCCAGCGGATTATATATTGTTGGCACAGCCAGAATGTAGCTTTCTCTGGATTGGGAGACTTGGGCATTGCAAACCTGCCTCAAACTGAAGTATGTAGAAACACAAAGTATGGAAAGCTAAAGTGGAGGAGGAGTATTTCTGCTGAGAACTGATGTCTGCTGATCAGCACTTTTGTGCTTTCTGCTTGCATAGTGGTGGCAGTGTGCTCTTGGGCTTTGTTTGGTTTTTTGGTTGTTTGTTTTTTTTTTAACTCCCAGCTGCTTTCAAGGGCCTCCAGTCTCTTCATAATAAAGAACATGGGCACCTGTCAAAGTAGCTTGCAGCAACAAAGTGGAGCCAATCTCGCAACTGCCAGCTTTTACGTGGATCACCAGAAGTCTTCAGTGACTCTAAATTGGGGTCCATGTACCACAATTTAAGATTTACTGATGCAGAGAGTAATTAGCAGCATTATGGAGTGTTTATTATTCAAAAACATGGCTTTTATTTTAGCTTTCCTCTTAAAATCAATTGCTGAACTTCAGTTTTTCATCAAGGGTTTTGAGGAGGCTAAAAATATTAATTATTTTGGTTTTATTTTTTCATAGTTTGGAATTTGGGGATTCCCTGTGCAGGCATTGTGTTGTTCTATCATGTTATTTGCTATTATTTTTCCTTTTACTATTTATGATGATTTGGCTCATCCAAAAACCCTGAAGGACAAATCCTTTTGATTAACCCAGTTCTCTCCCTTACTTGCAAATCCCATCTGTGAGCTGGAGTGTTAAATTCTGGAGGCTTTTGTCATCCAGTTGGTAGCACGCAAAAAATCTGTAAATTGTGTGCAAGTGATATTCCGTGTGTTTAAGGTCAGACATCCTTAAAAGCAGGGGTCTCGATCCTCTTGTCTGCATTTGTAACTCGAGTCCAGCACAGTGGCATGTCTGTACAGTTGTTGCATCGTTGTTTTTAGGTTCATACTGGAATCTCATGCATGGATGACAGTGACTGAACCATGTCAACTTTGATGTGTCAGATGCATCAATGGCTGTGATGTTTACAGCTGTTCTGCCTTCTCTTTCAAATTCCATCTCACAACAGTCTGGAACTGCTCGTTGGGAAATGATGATCCTTTAATTTAAGTGAAATGACCTTGTTACTTTACCACTCCCCAGCTATCCAGTGTTGCAATAGATCATGGATGAGTGCAATACCTTTTTTGCTACGGTGTATTTTTGATACTCACATGATTGGTGACTGCATAAAAGACAGCAATGTGAGGGTATGCTCATTGTGATAAAGAACTTCGAAGAAATAAGCTTTTTATATTAATGTTAAGAATTAGTGAAGGTGAAGGAAAGCATTGTAGAGTTAGTCATCTAGCTTACAATACAGAGCATTAATACCCTTACTAAATTAACATTTGAAGTGTTTACTGCATTTCGAAAGCACCTGTGGCATTTGTTGCATGCACAACAAAGGCTTCTGTGGTTTTCTTTTTCTTTCAGTCTCTCCTACTGCATCTCTTGCAGCAGTTTAAAAAATAAAAATTGGAGGCCCTGTGACTATTTTATTTTAGGTAAGCCAAGTGTAGGGGAGTGTGAACAGGAAGCGCTTATTGAACAGGATGACTCAGAGAGCAGTAACTGCATTGTCACACAATATCTCCTGCGAGCCCAAGGGCCACGATGCCTCGGGAAGGATGGGGCTGGCTCCTGGAATCCTGTCCGGCTGGCAGCTGTTTCGGCCGTGTACATGTACAGGGCAGCTGCACAGCCAGCTGTCGTTTGGTGTGAATCACACGGCCGGGGATGCTGTAAATAGACCAACGTGGGGTAATCTAATACCTGACAGCCTTTTGATTTTTACTGCAGGCCCTCCTCCTCATTCAGATAATTAAGGGGAATAATTACTGAATAAAGAGAGGCAGAGTGCAAACAGTTGTTGCACGAAGTGTCTCTGCTTCTTTTTTGTGTGCAAAACCTTTATCCAGATTTGTAAGAGGTTCAGGTCTTGCTTTTGTTAAACCTATGTTGACTCTGTTTGGCTCTTTAACCTTTTTAATTTTGAGTTTAAAGTATTCTCAATTGCAGGAATGTAAAGCTCACACAGACTCTGTGGCAAGAAAACAGGATGGTGGTGCAGTTGTGTTTTGTGCACTTAGCTAGAGTAAGCAGCTCAGTGCAGACTTGTGAAAGGAATAAAGATGACAGCTAAAACCTGAGGACAGGGTCTGGAACATGACACTGTTGGTGTCAGCTTCAGACAACTGCATAGGAGACACAAAGTCTAGAGAAGTCCTTGTAACGTCCACTGCACAAGCCACAAAACTTGCCCTGCTCCCTTCAGCAACCTACTGTGCAGAAGACCAGAAATGCACTAGATCAGAGCTTCTCCAGACAGAGAGCAGGAGAGGTAGAGGGCACTGCTGGGGTCCTGAGTCCCTGCACCAACCAGGGCTTTATTAGGCAGAAGTGTCCAGAGGAAGAGAAGAATGAACTGTGCTGGGCTCCTTTCATTGTGAGATCTGGCAGAAATCCACCCCACTGACAGTTCTGGGGTTTGCAGTCCTCTAAGCAGAGGCAGGAGTGCCTTTAGAACTGGGCAAAGGAATGAAGGGGAAACATTTCCAGACAATTTGGCTGCTATTTTACAGCCTTACAGCTGGTCAAATGTGAGGAGTGGTGTTCTGGCTCTTAGTGTTTAATGTAGATTGAGTTTTAGTGGGTAGTCTTTTAGGATGTGCAGAGCCACCCTTGGAGGTGTGTTGATACAAAGATGATGGATGTTTGGCTTGTCAGTTGTGAAGGAAGAGGTTGGCAGTCTTAACTCTACAGGCTTCTTGGTTTGGGATTTTTCTAGAAATTTTGGTTCCATTTGGAACAGTTTGTGATGAATAAGTGAGAGTTTAACAGCTGCCCCTGTAATGTGAGAACAGTTCTTGGCCTTTGGACTTTCAAATGTTGCGCCTATCATGACCATAATGTGAGGGAGGATGGAAGCAAGAAGAGAAGGAGGCTGCTGTAATGTACCCACTGCCTCCTTTCCCTGGTTCTGCTCACCTGGGATGGTGACCATGGATGCCAGTTCCTTTCACATGGATCTTCTGCAAGTACTCAGCTGGTAGATTCAGCTGTGTCATGAAAGATGGATTTGCTGGGATAAATTTCTCTTCTCAGATTCTGCGTTAATGCCTTGTTTGGGAACATCTTCTGAAGCCTTTTTCTTAACATTCTGCAGGTTCTGGAAGATAATGACTACGGTCGTGCAGTGGACTGGTGGGGTTTAGGAGTTGTGATGTATGAAATGATGTGTGGCCGGCTCCCTTTCTACAATCAGGACCATGAAAAGCTCTTTGAACTCATCCTTATGGAGGAGATCAGATTTCCACGCACATTGTCACCTGAAGCAAAATCTCTCTTGTCAGGTTTGCTGAAGAAAGATCCTAAGCAAAGGTGAGACTGTTGCTTGATTGTTGCACTTCTAAGCACTTGTGCCTTCAGAAATACCAAAAAAACATGGAAAAATTCTTCTACAGATTTCACGAAAAAGTTAATATTTATTTTGCTATGCAGAGGCATGTGTGTGAAAGGGAACTGTCTGAGACAGGGGCCTTGAGTGATTGTTTCTATGCTCCCATATGAAATAACCTTGTCACCATAACTACAAGGTAATTGAAAATGGTACTCCACAAAGGGCTATTGCATGCACACATGCCAGACATGTTTCTTTATTTAAAGTTGAGGAAGATATTTCAGACAAAATTGTAGTTTTGTTTCTTATCTATTCAAAGTGATCATCCAAGAGGACGAAGAAAGTGGATCTACTAATTTATTTTTAGCTTTTGACATGAGCTGACACCACAAATAGTGGTGTGAACCATCTTTGATGCTGAACTTTAGAGAATGATGGCTGCCATTAAGGCAAAACTATAGCCTGGGAAAAAGCAAGCTAATGCTGCCTTCAGTCATAGTGAATCCAAAGGCTGCTGTGAGTTATAAGCTGCTTTACCCTGAATGCTTTCACCTTCTGTCCCAGTTGAGACTGCTGTCCCTTTTTTGATTGTTTTGTTCAAATCTGTGCCAGTGATACAGCATCCTGCATTGGACAGTAGGTGGTGGTGTTCGTACCATCTTTGTGGTGGAATTGAAACCATGCTATATCAACTTTTCCTATTTTCTCTTTTTGTTGTTTTTTTTTTTTTTTAATTGCTGTATTATATAAAAAATAACACTTGATTTAAAACCAGAAAAACACAAAACCAAACCAAACCAAAAAACCCTCAGCCCTTAATGGCTAACAAACAGAAAATAGAAGTAGATCCAGAAAGGGTGTTGACCTTCGCACTAAGATAAACATCAGTTTAAAAACCTGCCATCTTGTCAACCCAGACATTTTTAAAACAAATAATACTGTGACTCTGCCCCTGATCTCCTGTCCTGAACCTTCCACTGTAAATGGGCCCCAAATAGGAAACCTTTCATGTGAGGTGCAAGCAGTGTATTCCGGTTTGCTTTCTGATGTTTGTTTAGTCTCTGTGCATGTGCGTGCACATAGGAGGAAAATGGGGTTTGCCAGTACGTGGTTACTTGCAGCAAGGATTTCTGTCATCGCTCTAGGCTATTTCCATCACTATTTTTGATGGAAAATCCGGTTGGGAGATCTTGTAATGCAAATCCACAGTTTGTACTACTGGAGGATTCGGCTCAGTGGTGACGTGGGGAGCGGGGCACAGTTGCAGCCAGGAACGTGGCCAGCCTTGTACAAGGTGGCAACAGCTGCACCCGCCTCCTGAACCCGGCGCCTGCAAGGAGACCTCCAGGAGAAGGTTGTGTAATTGATGAGCAGCCCCCCAGGCACTATGCTCTGCAAGCCTGGCTCCAGCCCCTGCCAACGGGATTCTTGTCCAGTAAAGCACCGGGTTAAATGCAATTGTGACCCTTTTGTAGCTTATTCAGGTGGGGCCTTTCAATCACTGGAAACACAAGCAGCATCTGCTGCAGTTTGTTCTTAAAGGAGCATCTCTGATGAACCAAAATGCAATTTGTTTACAAACAAAGAACGCCCACTCGTTTCTAATTACAAGATTTTCCCAATGCCAATAATTACTCCACAATATGCTCACTTTATACAAATAGTCACTTCTTCACGTGTATCTTCTGCAGGCTTGGAAGCAGAGCTGCTGTGATCTGTTGGACGGATGATTTTCATGCTGCTAATAGAAATAACTATTGACTAGACAAGCCTGCACACATGCCTTACTGTAATTATGCGTAATTACACTGGTGCTTCCCAAACTTTCTGGATTATGGACTGTTCTTAAGTACTGGTTTCTCACCAGTCACTCTTCACACAACGTTTTAACCAAAGTTGTGATTTGGCAAATCCCCTGTGCTTTGTGACATTTCAGGCAGCATGGAGAACTGAGCTGGAAGCAGTAGGCATAGAAGTCCTGCTTCCTGCCCTTGTAGTGTTAGTTTCTTTTTTCTGGGTGGTCTGTGTGCTGGGATGGGCGTTTGGAGTACTTGGTAGTTGATTCATACTGAGCTCGTGGAGCCATATTGACAAAATACAGCCAGAGCACTACAAAAAAATGCATCCACTGAATAGTTAAATAATGTGCAATAGTCTGGTTGACATTACCCCCTTGATTGTGCTTTGGGGAGCCGTTGTGTAATTCAACAGAAATCCTCTCTTCCATAAAGCCTACTGATGGACAGAAGCTGGTGTCATTGTAACGTTGTCTGTGACAGAAAGCATCAGAATTGGCAGCATTTAGAAGCTGTTGAACTTCAGAGCAGGATGGAGGTGACAGACAAAATCTTGAGGAAAATGAAACTGGAAGATGTTGTCACTTGCTGTAAAGTCATCATTAAAAAAACCCCCAACAAGAGTAAAGGTTGATATAATGAAGCTTGGTGATGAGGGTAGTTTTAAGTTAAATGTCAAGGATCTGGGAAATTGTAATCTGTGTCAGTGAATTAAGTCTTTAAAACAACCTGTTGCACCTGAACTGGATATACAGAAGCAGTGTTAGCACTCTGTGTTCAGTAACACCCGCTCAGTCTCAAATTCACAGGCATATGGGGAAAATGTGAAGAACAATGATTTGCATTCTGCTTTTAATCATGACTGTTTTCTAAATTTGGTCATATGAAATCCATTTTGTAAGGGAAAAAGAATTTTGAAGTTTCTTTTGGGATTGATCGTTTATTAATCTTGTAATGTGAGCCCTAATTTTCCTAAGAAGGGAAAAAATCTATTCTGTAAATATTTCCTGTTAATGTGACCTGGAATTCTCTGCTATTTTGTGACGTGAGTCAAATGAAAGGAGGTAATCAGAGCATTTTTTCACACATAAAACAACAAAGTTTTAACTTCTATTATTATTCCTCTGGCTGTGGAAAAGTGAAAAGTGAAAGTGGGCATGGATCAAGAGTACTGCATGTGAACATGCTGCATTTGGATGGGTGGGTTTGTAATCAGCAGTGTCTCACAAGCTCTGAATCTTGGCAGGTTTTTAACTTGAGAGAACTACAGGATGGTTTAATCTGAATTTTGACTGTGTGTTTTTGCTACATGCCTTAGTGCTCCATGTCATAGGTCAGGGTTCTTCAGCCTCTCTCAGATGGGGTTTGTCACAGGCTTCTTCACCTGCTTCTGTCTTCTGTGGTGCAGTTGTCCCTTGCCATTCAGGAAGAACAAGAGAGAGAAGATGCACTATTTCACAAACACCTGTTCAAAGATTTAATGACTTCACGAATTTGTGGTTATACTTTTGGAGAGCTGAAGGTGGTCATTGGGACCTGGTGGTCAGTTCTTGCAGCCACACAGAGATCTGGGTCTTCGGTTTTGACTAGAAGTGATGATTCTTTCCACATCTAGAGTCCAACTTTGGCCACAGGGGCTCAGTAATACCAGAGTCAGTCAAGCTTTTGCTTGTATGAAAACCAAACTGTTTTTTCCCTTGTGAAGGGAAGCAATTTCTAGTTAAATTTAATGTCTGTGTCCTCTGTTCATGGTGTTCTGCTACGGGAATGCTAGATGGCTCTTGAGCAAACCTGTTGTCAGGCACAGGTTGGAAGAGTTAAGAGGTGACACTCATGGGGTCTGCAGAGGCCTGGAGGTGGTCAAAGCTTAGCTGGTGGCAGGCAGGAGGAGGTAACCTTGAGTAGCTGCTCCTCCTGGACAGCAGACTGTGATACCTTGAGGATGTGCAGAATTTTGAATTTTGAAACCACACGTGATAAATGTCTGGTGTTTACACCGAAATTTGTATGTCTTGAGTACAAAAGTGTCCCCAGAGGGCTCCAGTGTCCCGCATATCAGTTGAACTGCAAAGTGCTCATCAAGTCTTCATGTTTCACCAGGTGCTTTGAGACAGAGATTTAGCTGTTGTGTATGGTAATTTTAGTCTGACTCGGTTCTGTCCAAAGCTATTTGGACAAACTCACACAGTTCACCCACAGAGATCTAAATTGAAGCGGAGAAGAACATAAAAGGCAAATTTAAAGAGATTTTTCTCACAGCTTTGTAGAAACCAGTACTTCAGAGACCTCCCAAGCTTCAGCATCCTCAAAAATGACTCCTTTTGATTACTTATGTTGGTTAGAGGGAGCTTTTTCTGTATCTACCATGTTTGTTTTACGTGCATATAGTTAATGAAGAAGTGAGCAAGAAAGACTCAGCGCAGAGCTGGGAATTTACTGCATTGGGCTTTCCAAAAGTCTTAATCTCTGAGCAGGAAAGCCCTTAAAGACTCTAGGTACCAGGCTGTGGAAAGAATGTGGCCTTTTCCTTCCAAATCTGGAGTCATCAAATCATACTGTTCCCAAAGCTAAGCACAGCTTCTCTGTGCTGATAGTGCCAGTCACAGGACAGTGATGTAGATGCAGTTTCCAAATCCTTCCCTGTGGCTATTAGAGGCCTCTGAAGGTAAGGGCCGTAGCAAAATGTTAATTTCCATCTTGACTGTATCAGAGAAGGAGAAATAAGCATCTGTATGCTCAGAGCTGTGGAACACCAATAGCTTTTGGTGATCTGATTCTCTTGAGCCTGTTGAGTGTGTTTGTGCTGCTGTAGAACCAGGTTTGGGAGCAGGGGTGACTCAGAGAAATCATGTGAAAACAGGATGACAGCAGAATTGGTGCCTAAAACTATGTCCATCTTCTCAGATGAGGGTTGTGCACGTGCAGATCTGTAAACAACAGAAATCTGTCACCTCCAAGTATGACAGTCTCCTCAGATGGGGATTCGCCCACAGTCCAAGTCTGTGTTGTGATTCCTAATATGGTGAAGCACGAGCTCATGTATGGGATTATTTGGCAGGGCAGAGTGAAGGTGGTTGCTCCTGCTTTCCTGCAGTGCAGCCTGGCTGGCCTCACCCTAAAAACTTTTTAACTATAAAACTAGAAGTTTGTGGATTTCTTCTTAAAGGTGCGGGAATGGACCTGGGTGGTGAGCATGGTTTACTTTTACATGGACAAGTAGAGATAGAGTATTTTTCATGTGATCCACTAATTGCAGTCTTCTGGCTGGTGGTAATACTGCCACTGTTGACTGTGTGTTCATGCACTATATTTATATACATATATTAAAAAATACATAAATTAAAAAAAAATATTTCTACGTGATATATCTGTGGAATGATGGCTAATTGCCCTGGATTTGTGGAGCACAGACATTTGTCATTAAATGCTTAATGGAACTTGAAAGCAGTACACACTTTCATAAAAATTTAAAATGTGAAAATTGTTTCAGTTTCATATTGATGTTGCACTTTATTAATAATTCTCAATTTTGTATTTAACTAAAATATAGAAAAAATATCTCAAATGTAGGTAGAAGTTGAATGAATAACCAGAGTTGTTTGGCAGGTATTTCTTAAGGAGACCAGTTTAGACAGAAGTTTAGGTTTTGAGGGTTGTTTGTTTGTTTGTTTTTAAATTGCTTTTTGGCCTCTACACTTTCTGCTATATTTCTTTTGTATACTGTAAATTTCCATTGCTTTTGCTTTTCAAGTCCTAGATATACTATTTTTGATTCTGTCTGAGGACTTAAATGCACAGAATTTAACTTTATTGTACAAGAATCTCTCCAGAGGTAATTTTGCGGCATTTTCCTTTCTTTATTGCATGTCTCTTTTTAAAAACCTGCTGCTCTTTCTGTTCTCACTGGTGCTTAACCATGATTTTTGTGTTAGTTGCCAATTTAATTTTGTTCTCCGTGAGAGGGTCCTTTCATAATAATTCTGGAAAACATAGGTATATTTTGGAATAAGTCCATGTCCAAAAGAGAAGGTTTCTACCATTTCCCCGTTTGCTTTGACTGGATTTGTTTAATAGTATGGATTTTTAAAAGGTAGGTAAAACATCTGGAGTTTTTCTTGGCATTTCCCTGAATATATGTTTGCCCTTCATGGAACAAAGGCTCGTATTAGATAATATATTCTGCAGAGCACTCGTTCATGGCTGCAGCCAGCCAGCCTTCCTGCCTACTTCTGTAAAACACCATTCACCTGGTTCTTAGCTCATACTCACTCCTGAACTTCTATGCGGTCTGTTGACATCTGTGGATAAAGAGGATCGACTCCACCCTCTTCATCGGCCAACATCTGTGCTGGGGAAGCAAGAAGGAGTCTGGTGGAGACTTGGCAAAGCCTCTAGACCTGGGGGGAACCAGCCGAGGGATGATTACTCAGAGTTTGCTTCTGTTCCCAGACTGCCCTGGAGTTTGTCTCTGTTCCAGGCTGCTCCACAGCTGTAGAATGTGCTGCCAGGCAGATGGGAGAGGCATCGTCCAGCTTGGTTTGGCCTCTGGCTCTAGGCTGAACTTAGGCTGGTCTTAGAGCTTACCTGGGGAAGGAGAGAGTCTTCCAACATTTTGCTACTGGAAGTCTGGGCAGCTGTTCCACTGTACATTTGCTGAAGGAGCAAACCCCTTAGGTTGCTGTGCCACTGAATGAAAGAGGATCAGGAAGCAAGCACAGACCCTGGACTGTCAGGCATCTCTGCTGCTTGGTGTCTCTGGTACAGCTGTGGCCTCTGCCAACATGCCTTCTCTGATGATGGTGCTCGGGCATGGTTGAGGGGGTTGGATGCACCAGTATCCATTCCCAGTCGTCACTGTGAACAAAGTGTTGCTGTATTAACTTTCCCACACTAAACTGATATCCACTCTGTCCCAGTAGCATTGTACCTTCACATGCATCCCAGAGCGGGGAGTCTCAGGCTGTAAAAATACCACTTCCATGGGCTTTAGCACAGCCTTCATATTATCTCTGATACTTGGAACCAAACCCCTCCCCTCTATCCCTGGATAATCACGTATTAGGGCTGTGGGGTTACCCTGTGTGGCCTGGGGTACATTCAGGGCCAAGTGCTGTGCAGCACAGATGAGACCTGACCAGGAATCTTGGCTTCAGACTCAGGGAACAGCCTTGGCCCTGATTTCTGTAGTGATAAGCTCTAGCCTTGGTCATGTAGTCATTGTTTTAAGCGCTTAAAACTAGGGCGATATCTCAGTTTGCCAGTGGCACCAAGCACCAGAGAACAGGCGAGAACAGGCCTATCCACTTCAACAGCCTGGGTGAATATGGTTACAGCTCTTGTACTTGAAATCCTGAGCACCATCTTAACCTTGTTACCTGAAAGAGACTCCTGCTGATTCCCAGTATCTGTTTTGTTTTCTCGGTGCCTGCCTTTGCTTGCAGATGTGGTTCAGTCTTTAGAGAGCATTTTAACCTCCACAGCAAAATTTAAGCCTCTGTTAGCTCAAGACTGCAACTAAACTGATTACATCTATAAGCTGTGTGGACAGTTTTATTTTGGAATAAAAGTGCTTTATCTTGATATACCTCAGGTCAATAAAACACCCTTTGTGCTTTCCTGTAGCCAAGGAGGAGGAAAGATTTGCATATGACATGATATTATCACTGCAGTTGTCAACTGTTTTCTTTAATGCAAATTTAAATCAGGTTGCATAAATCAGTTTGCCTTAAAAAGCCTTGTCTCTCTTTCACTTCAAATTCAAATTTGGTTTTACTGCTGGCATCACTGTGCTCTAGAAAATTGAAAAGGTAGTTGCTTGTTAATGTAGAGAGAAGGGTGTGTGGCTCACACCTTTTACTTGCAGGATCTGCTGTGGTCCCTTGGACTGCATCTTTCTTCCTAAAGGGCAGGTCTTTTGCATTGTAATGATTATTTTTTTCTTTGCTTGTTTGTTAAGAGAGACCTTTATTCTAATTCTGTTTGTTAGCATGCTTTTAAATCTTTCAGTGGAATTATGTTGAAGCCTGAAATAGACCTTGCACAAAAAAACAAGTATGTAGCAAATGCTAGAACTGCTCCCAAATGCATGATATAAATCCAGAATTCCTTCACTACCCTATAATAAAAATTGTATGAGAAAAATAACTGTACTCAAACATTTAATTACTTGTTTTGCCTCCTACAGGTTAGGTGGCGGTCCTGATGATGCTAAGGAGATTATGCAGCACAAATTCTTTGCTGGCATTGTTTGGCAAGATGTATATGAGAAAAAGGTATTTATACAACAGTTCTCCCATGGTGAATTGTAGCTGTGAATACACTGAATGTTTCAAATTTTGTTGCCCTCTGTAAGGTACACAGAAACACTCCACAGACAAGGTTTGCAGTTGTTTTTAATGAGGCTAAATTGCTTCGTGTTTCTTAAAATACTGTAACCAGATTACTTCTGAATTTTTATTTTGCAATGAAAGGAGTATCTGTCAATGAGATACTTGGTTTTGTGGCCAAATAAATAGGATGTAATCAAAATGGCTTCCAAATTCAGACAGTATTTTAAGCTTTTAAAATGGCTTTTCCTGTGAATTCTTGTTGCACTTTCTTCGTATCAATTGATGTATCCCTTGTGAGACAGGAGTTATTGTGGGTTCCTGAGGATCTGAAGCAAAAATTCCTAGAAACAGTAGTGAAAGATGGGCTGGTTTTCCCCATTGCATTTTTTCTGCCTTTTCAGTCTAATTTCAGTATTCAAGATGAGTGCAGGTAAGTGGAGGCTTTTGCGTCAATCTAAGTCTTGGACTGTTATTTTTTGTGTGACAAAGGACTGATAGGAAGTGTCTGCACTTCGTGGTGTTTTGCACTGGTTTTCC
This sequence comes from Serilophus lunatus, assembly GCA_013399895.1. Classification (NCBI taxonomy): domain Eukaryota; kingdom Metazoa; phylum Chordata; class Aves; order Passeriformes; family Eurylaimidae; genus Serilophus; species Serilophus lunatus. Next base: position 230,429 of record VXBA01005659.1, read on the forward strand.
ATGAGACCCACTGGGTCTGTAGGCTTTCCAGTGGGAGTCCCTGAAGTCAAAGAGCCCAGCCCTTTCTGTAGGAATGTTCCAGCAGTTGTCTGTGCCTCACTGCCCCTTCTTTCACAGATAACTGTTTCACTCCTCCGAGATGCCCTGCTTTGTGCTCTCATGGTGATCTGCAGTTTTCCTCTCCCATTGGATTCTCACCAGCCAGATTTTCATAATACTTGTACGAAATGCAGCCAACTGAAATGTGGGTCTGGTGATTCAAGGTTCCCGACTACTGGTGCTACATGATCTCACTCAATGGCAGCCTTTCCCAATTTCCCTCTTTCCCCCAGCAGCCCCTTGTAGTATCAGATCATTTTTGATCTCTGAATACAGTTTTAGTACTCCATCCAGTTGGTGTGAGCAGGTAAGAACCTTAGCAGAAACCAAGTTCCCATACCATAGTAGGAGAATTGTCCAGTTCCTTTGTACAACTACAAAGAATCCTCTGTTTCCTTCCCTTCTTTCACTTCCTCACAGTTTTGTGTGGCTAAAGGGAACTGAAAAATCATAAAATAAGTTTTTGTGCCTTGAAAGTGTAGATAAGAGTTTAGACCTCAGCCCTTTCAAAGCATCCCTTGAGGGAGAGCTGCTTGTGGTCATGAGGGCAGGAGGGAGCTGAGTGGCGTTTATTCAGTATAACATAAAAAGTGCATCTAAATTCCTCTTCTAAACAGGAAGTTGCCCCCATTTTCACCCAGCTGAGGCTTTCCTGTTTTTATACAGTTTAAGGTAAAAAGCTGATAATGAGACTCAAATATCTTGAGTGAAGTTGTTTGGTAATAGTCCTGATTCCCTGAATGGAAGACAGATCACAAGACCTGGAGGCATTTTATTTATCCATAGGACTGAGAAAGCCTTCGGAGGTTGTCCCATAGGAGTACTGGTTCAGATTGTTCTGGAAACTACCAGGACGTTCCAGAAGTTTATGTCTTTTAGAAAAAAACCTGTAAGCTAATTGAGACTAGTCCTGAGCTTGTCCTACCCGAGGAGTAGAATCTGGTTTTGCTTGTGTCCTGTTAGCATTTTTATCTGAAGTAGGCATGCTGTGCAAATCGAGAGATTTCAAAAAGCCTGTGAGTAATTGCTGCCTACATTCTGGGTGGTCCAAAGAGGATCTTCCAGAATTTACCTGAAGTGCAGTCTCATAGATAAAAGCTGGATATTGTCGGCTGCTGAGAGGAGTTTGTGTGCTAAGCTTGGTTACCCACCATCTCCAGTAATGCTGAATATGTATATGAATTTGGGCTTGGGTAATCGAGAACACTTGCTTTGTAATTAAGCTTTTTGGAAATACAGCTTTGCTTTGAATTACAAGTGTTCAATAACTGGGGTTGTCCCCAAAATTTAAAATGTTCATCAGACTCTTGGAAGAATGCTCTCCGTCTCTGGTGCAAAGAAAGATGTGATTTAATTTGCAGTATTTTGCCCACCCACAAGCGAAATACACGCAATGAGATTTTAATCACGTGGATTTTTTCCTGGTCCTTTTTTCTCTCTTAAACCAGCATCAGCCTGCAGGAATCATGCTGGCCTGGAGCCGTGGGAGGCTACAGGTGGCACCTCTCTGCCAGTTGAACTGCAGAGCTATTGCAGTGACAGCTTTTCAGTAAAGCGACATATTTGCTTGGTAAAGCCAGTGTTGGAGCTTTCTGTGGCTTCCCCTCTGTTTCCAGCTTAACGTTCTGAATTTGACAGCTAGGGGGGAAAAAAATGTCTTGTGGGTGCATCATAATCTGTCTCAAATTGCTTTTAACAGATACTAAAATAAAAAGGAAAATGATACAGGCAGCACTAGCCCATTCCACATGTGTTCTGCCTTGGGATTGCTGCTCCGATGTGCATAGTTCAGGTGTCTGCGGCAGTGCCCAAGTCCTAAATCACTCTGTGCTGTGCACAGCAAGCAGAGCAACTGGAGGCATTGCAAGTGCCAAAACCACCATTAGCTTAAAAGGACAGATAGAGCTTCACACATGTGTGCATGCACAGCCTGTCAAAAAGAAACCCGAGTCCGCTCTAAGGAGCGGACAGAAACTGCTGTAAGGACAGAGAGAATAGAGATAAAATGGGAGAGAATGAACTCTCATCCTCAGAAGGGCTTTTACATGTAATATGTTGGTGTGATTTGACTGGGAAGTGTTATTAACATTATAATGTGAAGTGTTCCCTCTTCAATAGTTTTGGGGGACTGTAAGGCTCAGAGGGACTCCTGACTCTGGGATATCCTGTTTCCTTTTCCTTTTTAAATTCAGGACACAAATACCACTTCTGAGGACCTAGTAATTTTTTGATAGGATTGTTTGCCCAGCTTTTATAAGCCATCTTTGGGCACAGAAGATTGTTATTATAAGACAGTGCAATTATACATTCATAATTTTTTTATTAATTACTAACAGAGTCTTTAAGATTGATTTTAAGCAGTAAATGTTTATTTGTACTTGGAAGTACTACCAAATATATAGAGATTACATTTCTTAAAGTCTTTACATTGAAAATGAAGGTGCTTCATTGGATTGTTGTGTGTAAGACAGGACAACACACTGTCAGGTTCTCTCGAAACAGGTCAGAAAGATGATCCTGGTGATAGGGAGCTTGAAACTAGTGCTTTTGTCATTTCTTGACAAGCAAATATCCAAGCAGAATGAAAAGTGGAAGGTGGGGAAGAGGTGTTTTGTACATTCCAGATTTGATGATGTTTTCTATGTAGCGATTCCCATTGATTCTTATTTGTGCAAGCGCAGAAGTGCAAGTTTTGGGGCCACTGCATAATTCCAGTTGGAGCAATCTACCATTCGCCTTGGTAAACCTTTCCCTGCAGTTTCGAATTGGAAGCCATTAACTTCCTCAATCACGCTCCTAAATTGTTGCCTGGTGTGGCTCTGTGCTATTAAAAGATGGCCATGTGTAACCCCAGTAGTGGGCGAACGGGAGCCCAGCGCCGAGCGCTATTCCATGTTCTCTGTGGGAGGGCTCAGAGCAGTGTTTACATTCGGTTTTGCTGCTCTGTGCAGAGGGGAGGTGAGCGAGGTCTGAATCCCAGCTCCTGTTGCCCTCCAAAATTGTACGTGTTCCAACTCTGTGCATCTGTATGCAGCCAGCTCCGCCATCCCGCTTCCCAGGCGCGCTCCTCCTCCAGCCCCAGTCAAGCAGCTCTGCTCCATCTGGAGTTGTTCTTGCCAGAGCTTGCCTAGGTACACATGGATGATTTCCAGCCTGTCTGCCCAAGCGAGACTCAAGAATAAACCCCAAATAGTGCAGCTCCTGGTGTAACAAGAGGAGGATGTTCACTGCTAACTGGGCTCAGGTTTTTGTAAGCACTCCAGTTTTTCCAGGTTCAGAGTTGACATCAAACTGCTTTTGGGAACCAGGAGTATAAAAGCTTAATGTTGCTGCTGCCTTGGCCCAAGTTCTCCGTTTTTGGTCAGACCTCCAACACGTTTTCAGTCAGAGCTGCATGGATACGGTAGCTCTGTAGCTGAAGTTTTTGGTGAATGTTGCAACCCTTGTGGTGATACACAAGATCAGCCGATCAGTTTGGTATCACTGAGCATCTTTCTTGCTCATTTTTATCCTCATTAGGCATAAACCCAAATAGATGCAGTTGAAAATTTCCATATAATTAGGTAAAGAAGCAGTACATGCTATTATTTTTAAACATTTGTAAGCATGTTACTACTCGAAGAAATCTTAGGATTATAGGTGTCTCTTTGTGCAATAAAATCCTAGAGAAAAAAAAGCCTTAAGTGCCCTCTGAAAAGGAAGTGCACACCTAAACAAATATTTTTTACTATATATGCTTCCTTCCTTGTGACCTGGTGTTTCATAGACATTTTAGAACTGTAGGAAGAGGCACTGTACCTCATAACTGTTGATTCTACTTGTTTTAAACAGCACTGTAAAAACCTGTAAAGGGACACTATCTTTTTTTTTTCTTTTTTTTTTTTTTGCTTTTCATAGCTTGTACCCTTGTTCAAACCACAAGTAACATCTGAAACAGATACGAGATACTTTGATGAAGAATTTACAGCACAGATGATAACAATCACTCCTCCTGACCAAGGTAAAGTTTTCCCAAATGTTTTCCACTGTGTTCTCCAGACCACCAGAAATAATTTGTTGCAATGTTAGCTGGTCTCTTCAACCCATGTGAAAAACCATCAGTTTCAATTTGTAGGTTTTCCAAATGTATTTGACCAAGAAGTTGGTGAATTCATGTGAAACTTCCCACGTGTCTTTCCAGTTTGGGAAATGACAAACTTCTTTTGTAAGAGTGAAATGATTTGTACTGTTGTCTTTTCCAAAATTGCACATTCCCACTGGAAATTAATTCTGATAATGAGTTTTGCACGTGTCTGTATCTACACACACTGTGTATATGCAAGCCGTCAATTAGTCAGTTGGACTAATGTCCACATTCAATCAAAATACACTTTATTTTCATGGTAACTGAACATGTTTGTTACTCTCAAATAGCAATTTCCAGAAATTCAGAAGGGTAAAAACAGATTTAAGTAATGCTGCTCCTAGCAATCATAAATGGATATCCAGACTACGGTCTGCATACACCTGTCAGGATATGCTGTCATCCCCATTTATTGGGGGAGATTTAAGACTTTCTTTGTCCTTCTGAATTGTGGAAGAAAAACAAGATGCTGAAATGTTCTGAAATAACTTTGCCATGCATTTTCTTATTGTTTGTTTACTTAAAATCAAAAAGGTAGAAAATATTGTCTAATGTTGTTTTCCTCTTTCAGATGACAGCATGGATTGTGTAGATAATGAGAGAAGACCTCATTTTCCTCAGTTCTCCTACTCAGCCAGTGGAACCGCTTAATGTTTTGCCATTTAGAAACAAAACAGACTGCATTTTGGGGACCTTACTTCAATGGACACTAGAGAACTTTCTATATTATCTGAATTACAAACTGTGTTTGTATTACAATTTAGATGAATTTGTAGGAAGCCTCACAGATTCTGTATTTAAAACAATTCTTTGATGCATTTTTGAGAAGGAAAACAAATCCATTCTTAAAGTATTACGTCAAGGCTTTTACGCTGAATGAGCATAGGTTTTTAAGAATATACACCAAAACTGTTTACTTTAGAAATAATTAAGGTATTCAACATATCAGCAACTCTGACCAGAAAATCCCCTTATTTTATTTATTTCATACAGTTCATTATCTAAATATAGAATCTGCACTCTGAACAATTAGATTTATATAGGAAGATATAAGACTTTAGTAGCTAGTGCAATAATATAAGCAACAAAGTGAACAAACTCTGGAGAGTCAAAAGTTCAAACTCATTTTGGACAGCAGTGAAGCGTCATCCAACTCCAGAAAACCAACTATAGGAACAGCATTAATGGCCTCAGTGAGGTAAATCAAAAAGCAAAAGTTATTTTTGTTATAACATCTGCTACAAGACATTACATATCAAACTGAATCCAGTGGGATTGCCACACCATACAGATGAGTATTCCATTCTAGACAGTGCATTTAATTATTCCATTTGCATAGAGCTTAGGAATACTTCATAGGATTGGCTTCTCAGAACCTAGAAAATGCTTGATTTACCAATCTAATATGAAATGCAACAACGCAAAATCACCCACATCCACCACTGTACAGAAATACCACACAGGTCTAAGTGAGAAATCCTCTTAATGAGCGAGTCAGCCAGACACAAGTACATTTTGGCACTGAAGTAATGACTTGTTGCCGCTTTTTTTTTTATGAAAAGATATATGAATATATATAAACACTTAATGATTTTTTGCATCATGCCAGATCATTTCTTCTTTCTTGAGTGTGCATTAAAGGTATCAACCAAGAGTTCATGGTGCCTTCTCACTCTCGAAGATTCACTTTAACAGTGTTTCCCATGTATAAAAAAACTAGGTTGAAACTTCATATGTGTTTGAATAATAATGGTGTTCAAAAAGTGAACCTTTTTTTTGTTTGTTTGTTTTTTGGTTTTGTTTTTTTTCATTTTTAATCTTAGTGGAAAATTCCCCTCACCCTATTTTTGTTGTATCATGTTTCTTTGTAATTTTCATAAAAGCAGTCTTACTCTGTCTCTGCTGCGAATGAATTTATTCCATTGTAGGTTGTGTTCTTTAAATTGCGCTTTTTTTGGTTTTTTTCATTCTCTTGACTGTATAAAAAACGATATGTACTCCAGTTAACTAGCATTTAATTTTTTTATTTGAAAGGGAGTATGTTATGAAAACCCTCTCTTCCCCTTTCCATCAGAAACTGCTGTGCTTGCACAGAGAGCCCATCATCTTGACTTTTTTTTAACAACATTCAGCTCTAGTATTTTTACTCATGAAAATTTCCCTCCGAATACTTAAATAAAATTGCTTTAACAAGTTAGATTTTTATTTCTTGTGGTAGGAGCCTTCTGAATTTGCAGAGGCAAGAACTGCTCCAGTTTCTCAAGTTCGATTTGCGTGTTGCTGAGGGATTCAGGCTGTTCTGTCCCTCCTCAGTTGTTTCGTCTCTGTGCTGATCATTATGCAATGATAACTTGGAAAATGTTTGTTTGAAGAAATACACCCTGTGCCAGAAATAGTTTGTCTTGAGGTGAATGAAGACAGGCCTTGTGTGTTGCTGCCCACCTGATGTCAGTGTGTTACTGAGGCCCTGATCTGCAAAGGTATTTCTGGTCCATCACTTGGGCCACTATCAATCTGTAACACTGTGTTTCCTCTCTAGGGACTAATGCTAATCACAGGTGAAAGGTTGGCAGAGAAGGCTGGAATGTCCTTTTTCAAACAATTCAGTGAAAAATACAAGAACGTTCAATAACAATTACAGTGTGCTTCAACCTAAGCACAGAAGTTGCAACTGTAGTAAGCTGTTAAATACCCAGCACATTTTTTAGTTCAAGGAATAAGCTGTAATTCCTGTTGCAATTTACTGCATGTTTTATGTAAGGAGGGAAGGGGGAAGAAGGGATCTGTGTCTCTGTAAAGACTGATGTTGGACAGCCTGTCCCGTTCTGCAAGTCTGATCTCCTAACTGCTCTCCTTCCTTTGCTTCCAAGCCTTCACCCAAGTCTCCAGCCAGCCCAGGGATGAAGTCCAAGGAACTCTTCTGCAAGTCTACAAGTCCTGACAAGTTCTGAACTAACACACTTCGTGCATCCAAATATAGGCAACACGAGTGAGCAAAGGTTACCATAATCTGCCTCAGGAAAATCTGGTCTTCAAAATGCAGGAGGAGGCATGGATCGGGTTGTTCTGTTGAGGCTGATTATGCCTCAGAACAGTGTTTTTTCTGCCAGTTGTTGCTAATGGTTTGTTTTAATTCCCATATATAAAATGGAACTTTAAAAAAAAAAAAAGCTGCCAGAAATCTTTCTGAATAATAGTATTGCCACACCTAAATGCCGGGTGTTATGGAACTTTTCCCCTATTTTGCAAATGACTATTGAAAAGATCTTACCTGTTGTCCATAATTGAATGACTGCAGGTGTTACAGCTGTCTCTCTACAAACATAAAATGTGTCTTTTACATTTTGATTTAGCTCAGAAAATCCTATCACAAAAACATGTAACCTGCATGTCATTCACCTCAGTTTCCTTTTGCACCATATATGCCAAGACTTCTTAAATCTTGCACGTTTCTCTAGCTCTTCAGTTTGAAAACTCAAAATTTGTCTAACTTAATCTCCACAGCCAAAACCTCATTCTTCCTTCTGGCACTGAGAAATGTCATCTTGCTCTGGTGCTACACATTGCAGCAAAAATGGTGCATCTCAGGTTCTCAACACTAGCAGTGTACGTATATTACAGCCCAGGAGCTTGGTTATAAATTCAGGTTGGGAGAAAAATAGGGGAAAAAAAACCCTTAGCAGGAGCAAATGAGTAATTTTCAGTTCTTTGTGTGCCTTTTGACTGCAGTCAGGAAATGAGGTCAGCTGAGCAGTTGTTGAAACAGAGATACGCTGCCCTGTGTCCTGTTTGGGGTTAAGAGACATGGGCACAAGCCAGGTAATTCTGCACATTCTATTTTATATTCTCTTGTGGAACTAAAACATCCAGTACAATCCCATTAGGATATGGTGAAGCCATAGCCATGGTTTATAACATTCCCAACTCTGCACAAACTGACCTCTTACCATCCCTCCCATAAAAAGTTGCTTTTTCTTCATTTTTCTTTCTGCACCATCACCCCTCCAGCAGGTAACCTCTACCTGCTGTCCAGCTGCTACCCTGCTCTCTTACAGGCCATGAGTATCTTGTCTGCTGGCTTGAATTTGTTCCCAGTTTTCCACCTAAGAAACATTATGATAATTTTTGGAAGGTTTGAGGGCAAAAACTAGCCTCGATTGTTTGAATGGAATGGTCTTTGATGTAACTGGTGGTGAATTTTCTTGTCTGCTGTTTTAGATTATGTGCAGGCATTGAAATGCACAGTCCAAGAGTGCTGTATTCTCATATTCTGAGTGTCTGTGGGTTGTTTTAAATCTTTGTCAGAGAAAATACCCATTGCTTTTAGAGAGCACATGCCAAAACAAGATTTTAATCTCTAGTAGCAGGGTTTGGGATGGCGGACCCAGAGGTCACAGCCCACTGTGGGAATGCAAACTCATTTAGAAGGCTTGATTTATTTCACTGTTTCTAGAAGAGCTTCAGAGGTAAAAACACATTTGGAGAAATGGGCGAATGCAAAAAGATCTTGTTTCTTCAGTGTTGCAAATGAGTGTGTTTGTCTTCCACTTTTAGCACAATTTTTTTAATAACAGGGAGGTTAATTGCCACGAGGAGTAAAATGCAAAGAACACACAGTGCCTATAGCAAACAGGAGCTTATTATCCCCACTGCAGCTGAGAGTGCAGACGTGTGGTAGCTGTCTGGTGGAGCATATGTTGCATTCTAATCAGGTGATGAGTAGTTGCTCTGTGTCTGAGGTCATTTTAAACAAACTCGTTTTGTTACAGTAGCTGCTGCTTCACACTTATTTTAATTTTTATAACTGCTGATCACCCTCCTGGTTCTGTGAGCATATTGGGTTCTTTCTTGAGAATCAAATCAAAGGACTTAATCTGTAAAAACTTCCCACTGTGGTTTTTCAGCACGCACGTAGCTTAGTTTTGTTCCTCCTTCACTGAAATGCTGCTTCATATGGGTTTTTTACCTGTTACTGCTCATTACCTGTTGTCTTAAAATGGGCTTTCTGAATTTCTTCCTGTGTTGGATGTAACTCTGGTCTGAGTCCACTTTGAGGAATTTTTCCACGCTGTTACTTCATGTCTTTTTTCAGGTTACTGTAACTGCTTGTGTGTTGCATCTTTATCAGGTCTTTGAGTTTGTTTCAAAAAGATAAATGGCAGCACAGACAGGAGTTTCTGTATTTTCTGGATTCTGAAGGTCTCCCAGATTTTTCACATGTTAAATTAGTATATAATTTGCACCCCACAGAAGATACTATTTTGATACAAGAGTGAAAATTCTTCACAGAGAGGAGACACAGACTCTACTCCAAATGTTGTGTTCTTTAGTTGTTTGTGAACTCTGCCATGTTTATTTTTTTGTGCTGATGTGTCCTTAAAGAAATGATGCTTTTGGCCAGGAAGTTGTTGCATAGTACAGAGAAAACCTATATCAGAACAAAAACTAGGGATTGTGATCTTAAACAGAGTGCCTGGGAATTCATCGAGATTGGATTAAAATGAGCATGAAACCCGTGCTTAAACAATGTTTTGGAGAAGGCAAAATCTTTAATACTGTTCCTCCTTCACCTTATTCAAGTGCAGCAGCTGGTAGAAATTGAGCTCCTTTGGGGAAGTCTTGCTGGCCATGTTTGGAGGAGGGGTGTGGGGCTAGACCATCTCCAAAAATCCCTGCAAACCCCAACTAGTCTGAGTCCCGGATTTGAGAGCACGTGTTTTAGTGAAAGAGGGTCTTCATGGATTTTTTTCTATCTTTGGTACCTATTTATGCTTGCAGCCTGACACAGCCTGTCTACTGTTTTCATACAATCTGTGTGACTCAGCACCAGCCTTGCTTTGAGATGCTTCCAATAGTACAAATCCAATAGTACACATCCTGCATTTTTCTCATTTTCTTTGATGTCACTGGCCCTGGTCATCCCAAGTTGGCTGCACTTACTGTTTTAAACAAAGTGTGTATCTTTGTTGAATTCATACGTTGTATTGCATTATAGTTTTGTAAGTCCTTTCCTCAGGGATACAAACAGTGCATTGTATTCTGCCATATTGTCACTTGCAGAACTGGAGGATTGTCAGCACGATCCTTTAAAGCAGGAACACCCTTGCATTCCCTGAGGTAAACTAGAGGACCTTTGAGGTCCATTCCAACCCAAACCATTCCATGATTCTGTGATTGTGTGACTGCAGGCAGACTGGATACTCTGGGCTTCCTTCTGGCATGACAAGGGGAGAAAAACATGAGAGATATTTCCTCTTTTGGGAAAAGGATGATGTGTTCTCTACATTAGGGCTTGCAATCTTAACAGGATCCTTGAGCTGTTGCTGAGAGGCTGCAGTAGCACCATCACCACCAGGCACTTCCTTCCCTGCTTGGTGCTGGTGGCCACAGCTTTTCCTTTCCGCAGTGCCATGCCTGAAAAAAATCCCTGTATGTCCTTCCCACCTGTCTGACACAGGTTGCTCAGAAATTGTTTCTCGTGCAGGCAGGAGCTGCCAGCTCCCTAAAGGTGGCTGACACCTGGAGCTGCACAGCTGTACCCTGTGGATTGGCATATGCTTCCAGTTTGCCAGCTGCTGCTGGAAATGCCAGTTTAATGTAGTTGTCCTGACAGAGCTGAATCCAGCAGCAGCACCTCAGTCAGGAGCCCTGGCATGGCCGAGGGCTGCACTTCAGAGGCTCCTTACCCTGAAACTGGCTTTTTAATTTTTAGAGGCACAGATCTGATTTTGGAGACCAATACCAACACCTTGTCCCACACACAGCCTGGAGATGATACAGCATTTGAGTGATTTTTTCTAAATAGCTAATGAACTTTCCTCACATATTTGATAAATTGCTCCAGTGACTTTTTAAAGGCTTTATGGATGTGCAGAAAGATCAAAACATGAGCCCTTTGTTGAACTTCAGTAATGAAAAATAGAGTGATACTCTTAGGATGATTGCAGCATATAGTAAGTTTCCCACATGGTATGTTTAGCTGCTGCAATTGTTCCATATTCTTGTATCACTGGGATAAATTAAATTAAATAGAACAGAAATACCTGCTGACAGTTCAGTAATAAGATGAAACTTAGTGAAAAAGTGGAGAGAACAAGGTCACTCGGAGCAACTGCAGACTGGAAAGTAGCAGAGGAGTGGAAGTGGAAGAACAAAATGTTCTTATTTACTCAGGTGAGGTCATAAATTTAATGTGTAACTAAGATAAAGGAATTAAACTTAGTATCTCCCTTTCCTTGATTGTAGAACTTGAAATCATGTTACCTTCCCAAAGTTTTACTTTCTGTGCTGATTCGCTCAGTGTGGAGATCAAAGGTTGGTTGGTTGCTTGGTATTTATTTATTTTTTTTAATTCCAGTGATCAACTCACTGAGTTGTAATGAGGGTGATGCTTCTTGGATTGCCCAGTGGTTTTTCAGGTAATTTTGAGAAACTTGGCACACCTCTGCCTTGTTGGGGTAGGAGGAAATGCAGGAAAGCACAGAGATTGGCTGGTGAGATCTGTGTGGGTTGTCTGAGGTTCCTCTCTGCAGAACAGTCGTGTCAACTTTGTTTTCAGACAGCTGATAGTAGCTCAGATTTTATTAGTAATCTCTCAATAGTGAGAAATCACAGGAGCATGTTACAAGAAAGGAAAAGTCAGCAAGGACACCTCTCAATCAGGAAAAAAAACCCTGGATATAAATACCTGTATTTTCCTAGCAGGTTCAGCTGAAATTTTCTCAGTGCTGAGCTGCACCTGTCTGAGCAGCTTCTGATCTGGGTGCACAGGCTGGTGGAGCCCCAAGCACTCGAGGGCTGCTGGAGAGGAAGGCTGTAGCAGCACAAAGAAGCTTCCAACTCCCCATCTGGAAAAAGCCCCCACAGGAGCACAGGCAATGTTAATGCCATCTGTCTTCTGCTGAGCAGATCTCCTCTCCTGGGAGTAGGAAAAAAACTGGCACATGGAGGTGGGCTTTCACTTCCCTGCTGCATGGAGGTTGGATGCAGATTGCTGGGTGGTACCTGTAGGGATCAGGCTGCATTACTGTGTTCCCTCTCCCTTTTTTTCAGTCAGTTTTGTCATAATTCCAGTTCTCTTTATTTGCCTTTTGCCTTAGGACATTGTTCTCCTTCCCTTGTCTCTTCCCAGCAGACAAGAAACAATGGATTCTTTTGTCCTCTTCTCCCTTGCTTGCTTGCTTTCTTTTGATTTTCTGCAGTCCCTTCTAGCAACTGAAAGAGTATTTCTTTAAATAATTATTTTCCTCATACTGAATGCTCCATGGACATTCTGTGAAGATACTGGAGAATCTTCATCTGACCCTAATCCATAGGAGAATTTTACATTGTCTGTACAGACCCATGATCTCAAGTTTCATGTAAACACTTGTCTGGTGTATTTTGCATGAAATACTGGCCTAAGCAAAGAAAAGAGCACATGTCCCATGGAGTTCTAAAGTGGTTCCCTCTTCCTACTGTTATTTTCAATATCAATAGTTAGCGGGGAATTAATTGCTTTAAAAATAAATATCTGATCATTCCTCACTGTCCATCAGTCATTAACATTCCAGAGCATCCCTAAATTTGTGCAGATTTCCAGCTGATAAATGTAAAAAACCTGGGCAAAACAACACAGAAGATTTGTCTGCTCTTTGTCTAGCTATCTTTATGTTGTGGTATGAACTATCACGTTTGACCTATCTAGAGTTCTCTAGAAATATAAAGTACCTGATAAGATATTAACTGAAAATTACTGATAGACAACATTTACATATTCTCTTTAAAACTCTTATAAACTCTTAAGAACTCTTTAACATGTGGGAAACTGGCACCAACCTTCTTCAGCACCCTCAAGTTCACTGCCTCAGTCTGCAGCCTCTGCATCCTGAGACCAATTCATCCACTTTTCTAGTGGTGTGAAAGGCTTGCAGTCCAATTCAACAATATTAATTAAACTCTTGGAACACAAGACTTAATCATGTAATTTCCCATCCTACTGCAGAACCACCGAGGCTTCCCCTCTCTGGCACTGGGCTTGGCTTATCCCCTGAGTACCCGCTGTTCTCATTTTCTAAGAGGAACCGAGGGGGAATTCCTGCCAGGCAGCTCTGTGGAAGTTGCCCAAGAAGTTTTAACACCCTATTCCTGGATGATACTGTCCCATCCTATAGTTACCCTGCTTGGCTCCAGCTAGTCTGCAGATGCAGCTTCAAAATAAAATCAAGACTCTATAGCCTCCATTCTACTCCTTCCCCCCTTATTTGGGCAGATAAGTGAAATACAAACATATGGACTCCATAAATTCTCTGTGAGTGGCCTGGTGTTTAAAATACATGGCCAAAGCACTGGTTATCATTAAATAATGACACCACTGGAGCATAACACAAACTACATGCAGGATCCCCTCAGCTGTGTAGCCCAGTTTGCCCCGTGCCACCAGGCTGATTGACACTAGTCCTTTGGGCTTGGTGTTGGTGTTATCACTTAAATGCTACAAAACCATCAAGGAATCCACACAGTCCTCTTATAAACCTTAAAGAAGTGCTCTTGCTCTTGCAGCCCAGGGACTGGTGGAGTCAATCACCGTCCCTGGAAGTGGTTAAAAGCTGGGTAGATGTGGACTTGGGGACATGGTTTAGTGGTGGGCTTGGCAGTGCTGGGTTAACGATTGGACTCAATGATCTTAGAGGTCTTTTGCAACCTAAATCATTCTGTGGTTCTATGACAGCAAATCTTGCAACAAGCACAGATCATAATCAAGAATGCATCCACAGCTAAGCAAACCAGACTAAAACAACTGAAATAAAATACTGCTGGAGACAGGTTTAAATATAGACTGACTCAAAAGCATGTGAAGAGCAGTTCTCCTGCTGGGGCAAACTGTCTCTCAGTAATATGAAATGCAATAGGGAACATGTCAGAATAGTTTGCTATTACAAATAAACACATACACACCCCTTGGCCCACTGATTTTTTTTTATAATTGTAATTTCTTGCATGCAACCTAGGTAGTCCCAGAACTTTCTGAAGAGTAGTGAAACTTTAGAGCATGTTACATTGAAATATGTATCAAAATAATCATCTTAAATTTATGTCACACCTTCCATGGAGCTCAGTTCATCTCACTTTTGCTTGTGTGACATCTGACCAGATTGTCAAAACCCATTCTTACAGGGTGCTGCAGGGTACTATAACTTAAGTGATTCATGCATGCAGCTGTTAGAACTGCTTGTTGGGTTGTGAAAAAGCTCGTGGTGCCAAGTGCTGATCTAGGAGAACTCGGATCTCCATCAGCCGTCTTGGCTCTGAGCTGTTACTGAACAACAGATGGTAGCAGGAGTTAAGCAAACTAAGAAAATATTCTAAGTTAAAGGCCTCACAAGAACTGAAATTCTTGAGAAGATACAGAGAACAAGTGTTGAGGTTTGAACTAGTTTTCATGTCCAAGTGATGTATGACACTAAACTTTAAAGGGTACTCTCGTTTCTGATAGCACTCACTATTATGAAAGTTTTCATTTAACTTGGGCAGAAGAGACCAGTGTGCAATTAGTATTACAGATATTACAGGTACAGCTGGAAGCCACAACTCCTGCACATTAAGCTGTATTTTCCAGAATGCCTGGCACTGAGGAAAAGATGAAAGAACCCCAAATCACCTTGTTTTGCAGTAGATTACAAGCAGCAGCAGCGAAGGGGCAGCACCATGAGCATTGACAGTCTCTTCAGCAGACCTAGGACAGCACCACACAGTAACATCAGCACAGAAAGGACAAAGTCAGCACAAGGTGTAAAAAAGATGGTTATAGCAATGATCCCAAACACAAACAGGTGGGTATAGGAGGTGTGTGGAGTAAACCAAGAATGCAAGTTTAATACCAGTGTAAAAGGAAAGCACCTCTAATGTGATGTACAGTTCTTGGTCTCACCAAGGTAGCACTCTCCAGTATGAGATAAGTGAAGAACAAAAGGTATTTTCAGGATTTATAGATGCTTGTACTCAGCAGTGATGATCCAAACTCACAGGAATGAAGCAGTTTTCTGTAAAACTTCTTCACTCCCTGCCCTGGCTGAGTAGGAAAGCTACTGCATTCCCATGACCCATCTAAATACACAGATAGCTTCAAAGCAGCTCTTTAAACAGCAATACTGCAGCTACACCCAACTGAGACCAAGTTCTCTGATTTTCAGAGAAGTGAGGAATTCCAGAACAATCTGGAGCTAAACCACTCAGCAGAAGATGAAACAAGGTATGAAGGAAGTACTCAAGCTGTCTTTCTTCCAACATTTTTGGAAGGACACCATGAAAATTTGGCTATGTATTTTCAACCTTACATTTTACTATACTTAAATTCCTTATACTCATCATCCAAACTGACCACAGTCCCAAGTTTCTAAACTTGTTTTTACTGGGTTTAAAAATACTTTAAAATCTATTTTTGGGCAGTAAATAATCTCGCTATCATGGAAAGAGAAAACAAAACAATCAGATTACTCATTTGGGGAGGTATTACTCAGTGCAAGAAAGCGTGGGAGAACAAAGCTACTCAAATGAAACTCGATTGGATGAGACACATAAAAGTGCATTAAATTTTGTATGTAAACTACTTGGTTAAAAACAGAATCATTTCTTTAGGCTCAGGAATCAATATTCTGGCAAGTGCTGCACTCCACAGAACATCCCACCAAAACACTGACGGATATGAGTAAGTTTCATCATCTCAGTAGTTCCAGCAGAGTAAACAGGATGTTAAGAGTGGACATACTCAGACTACAGCCTTTTACCAGTTCCTTGTTTCTGACAGCAGCAATCGATGCTTAAGAGAACAGAAGAAGAATGCAGGAAGTGCTGAAGAGTTTCAGTGGTCAGCAATCAATGCTTAAGAGAAGAGAAGAATGCAGGAAGTGCTGAAGAATTTCAATGGTCCTATAAATTCCTAAGTGTAATGAAAAGCACCACACATGAATACACAACCTTACAGTTCTCAAAAACTCATAAAATTGCTTGTGTTTTTGATGGACTCAGAAGGCCACAGACATGACCCATCTGTGAATTGGAAGTCACCAGGATTCTTGTTTGTTAGTGATGTGTCTGCACTGCAGGGTCTTCAGGACCACTAAAGCCTCTGTGTGTATCAGCAACACCTTTGGTTCTCTGGCACAAGGGAACCTGTGCTGGCTCTTGCTAACGCAGCCTGACACAGTTTGCCTTTACCACGGTAAGGACACAATGACTTGGGAGCAACCCACCCCCCAGGACACCCAAGTCCTTTCTGCACAACTGTTTTCTAGTCAGTCAGGACCCAGCCTGGGCTCTGGACGTCGCAACTAACCCAGGGCAGGGCTTTGCACTTGCCCTCCCCGAGAGCAGGAGGCTCCTGCCAGTGGCTCCAAGGGATTGCTGAGGCTTCCCTGCTGTCACCCTTCAGGAACCATCCACTGCCTCCAATCCCACACCAAGCAGGGACTGGATACAAGGCTGCTCTGGCCCATCTTCCCAGACATCCAAGAGCCCCAGTTCATGCAACAACCCACAAGCAATGCTACTGGTAATCTGCTGCTGATTGACTCTGCTCTGCCTGCCAAAGCCATTTCTATCTGACAGTCCAGCTGGTATCACCTTATGGTTCACCTGCCCAAACCCCACCTCTCCATGAGAGCTTCCAAACAGTGCTTTGGAGACTGTGCTGAAAGCCTTGCTAATGTCAATGACATCCATTTATGTCCTCTCATCCTGTGCTGCTCATCTCATCGGAAAATCCACTTAGCTTGGTCAGATAGAATAGATAAATCTATGTTGACTGTTCTCACCTTTCCTGTACCTGGATGCAAAGCTGGACACAGCTTTTGCGAAGATTCACACTGTAATCTTCTTGTGGACTGAGGTCAGGCTGATCAGCCTGTAATTCCTTAAATTGTTCTGCTCAACCCTCACCTTTCCTCCACCACCAGCACCATCCCCCAGATTCTACTGCCATTCAGTGCCCCACCATACATCTCCAAGTCTAGATTTCCAGACATAGTACTGGCATGGCCATCACTTTACTCTTCCACATCTTTGTGAGAAGCACCCTGAGTGGAATATGTTAATTAAATGCAAAAAAATTTGGAATAGGCATATTTGGGTTTCTTTTGCTGGGGAAGAAAGGGGATTGGGGTTTTTTTTTGTTATGGGAGTTTGTTGGATTTTTTTTTTAATAAAGAGTGATATAACTTACATGTTGTCTGGCATATAAACACCCTCATTTGTGATCCTGATACCTCAAAATGAAAAGAAAAAAACAATGTGATCAATTTATGCTTTTGCATATGATCTGCATTTTGCTTTTGTCTTTGGAGGCAGCAAAATGGTCCACTTTGAATTTCAAGCTATATTTTATGAATGGTATAAAGTATTTTGAATTAAAAAAAAAATAATTCTGCTTTGGAAACATTTGGTTCCGACCTACAGATTTCTGAGAGGGGTATTTTAAAACACACTTCCTCCCCGAACTAGCAGTCCAATTTTAACAGTATCAATCAAGCTGTGAGGACTTGAGAAAAAAACCAAGAACTTGGGTAACAATCAGCACAAACTCAACACTGCGCTGCCACCCTGTGGCTTTAAGATGAAACTTCTGCCGCAAAGGTCAGATGAGTTTTCTTTTAAGGCTCCGATCAAATTGAAGTGCGCTTCTACAAGGAGCCCCTGGAAGCTTTTGGAATTTCAGTGCAAGCTTCAGAGGAATCGTATGTAGAAGAGGTCAAGGTAGTACCTGGTGGTGCCATGTGGATTCTGACATTGTTGTGCAGGTTATCAAGTGCCATCTGGCCCCACAACATACTACTGTCTGTCAGTGAAAGAAGGAAGAGAAAAACATCTGTATCTTACAGAACAAATAAGATGAGGATCATGATTTAAACTATTACATGCGAGTAAAACAATGTAACAAAATACAATTAAGAAATGCTAAAATTTAAAGTAACTCCTATAACCACAAAATGTTTAAGCAATCATAATCTTTGCAAGAGATAAATAACATCTATCACTAGGTTTTACTGCAAATTACAACCACGAGAACTGAAAACTTGCAATAAAAGTGTAAACTACAATAATTTGATTCCAGCTGAGCTTTTTCCCAGAGGAAAAAAAACAAAATAACAAAAGCCCAGAATACACAACACTAGGAAATATTAAAATTTATATTACAATGGCAGCAGTTCAAAATGCAATCAACTGTAAAAAGTATGATACTTCAATATCTGTCAAAATAAAGTATATATACTAAAGAGTTACTGTTTTACCCATTAAAATATACAATATACAGTGTCTGATCACTTTCACTCTACTATTTTACATTATTAAAATTGCAATAATCTAGAATTATTATCTACCAATTTACTATCCACAAGTGCTTGTCTTTAAATTACATAGCTCCTATTTATTTTTTGAAGAAGCATTAACATTTTCTGAAGCTTCTCAGCTACTTTTAACAGGTTAACCAATTTGTTTCCCTAAAAACAGTGTTCAAAGCTTTGCTACCTACCCCCTTTCAGTAATGAAAACCCCTAAAGAGTGGAGAAAAGAGCACAAGGTAAATCAATATTGGGGTATATGTGGTCTTCCTCAGCCTTATGTGTCCTCATATAAAAGCCTGCTGGAAGACAGATGCTTTCTTGGAAGGGCCTCCAAACATCCCTCTCATTTGCCATTTGCCAAGCTGGCACACTCAATGTTATGCTGCAAAGTTTGGCTCTACAATCTTTGTGCTGCTGTAGCTGATGTGTAGAACAAAACTGCTGAGTGCTGCTGTTGGGTGGGCTGAGGTTTTCCTCCTCCTGCTTGGATAACCTCACACATTCCTACAATAGCTTGGGAACTAAGTTTAGGCTGACAATCAATGGTAAAACACCACATAGAACAGAGGACAAGCTTGATAAACACAGAGTGAACTGTGGAGAGAAGCTGTCACACTCTACTAGATGGATTTTCCCCAAGAGGACTTCATGCCCAGGTAGACAGCACTGTTGGAATCTAGAGGAAGATAAAGGCAACACTAACAGCTTATAGTTGCACGATCTGCCATGATGAAACAATATTACAACTAATCAAAAACTACAAAGAAGCAGAATATGCAGGTTTGCACATATACAGCAGAGGTGGGAGTTTAATAAACATTTTACTAGGATTCATTTTAATCCAGTTTGATCCTGTCAAAACCCAAAGCCATATCATCATGTAGTGCTGGCATTTGTTCTTGCCTAACCAATCCATCCAGAGGCCAACTGCGTGCTTTCAAAAGAACCAGACCTAACAAGCCAGGGACAAAGATACTGTTTCCATTTTTACTTCTACCCTTCAAAGAAAGATTCCGATTTAAACAATTTGTAGACTGATGACACTTAGTGTTTCACAGCTGACGGCAGCAAATACGGCACAGAGACAAAGCATAAATGTCTTACCCATACTCATAAAGAAAAAAAAGACATTGTCATTCACTCACATCTACATAACTTGGGGTTTGTGCCCTGCCTTGAGATAGCCAGATGCAGCTGTATTTTATCTCACCTATTGAAAAAGAAATAAAAAAGAAAGGCTATGAATTGGCTACAAGTCAGGGTCTGAGTGGGTAGGACACTAAAACAAAAGTGGGGGGAAGAGGCTGAGGTGCTGGCTGTATTAAACAAAAGACACAACAACCACAGAATGGCACTGGTGAGATTTGTGAGCTAAGATGTATTTATATTTTCCATGTTGTCTGGATCATCTGTAGAATGGCTCACTTTTCTCTTGGAAAGAAAACAGGCTTCTGACCTGAACTGCAAAACGCGTGGGAATTGCCATGTGCACAGAACAAACGCTATTGAAGGAGGCAACTCAAGTGAATTTTTTCTTCTCACTGAGCTCCTTTATAATGTAGTGTGGGTTTGTTCTAATGCAGGCTGTAGATACTGGAGACTACTGAAGTAATTTACCATCTTAGATGTCCTTAAATATCTGGTATCTCAGAAACCACACCTTTGTAGAATTTACGCTTTAAGGAAATTATTTTATCTGGATCAGATTAGTTGATTTCCTCTCAAACATAAAAACTGTGCTCTTGTAGATATATGTCACCAGTAATGATATATAGACCTCAGAAGTTTCTCATCCATCTGGTAAAATCATTACTACAGGATATTTTCACCCATCAATATGCTGGCTCCTCAGGGGATCTCCTTCCCCTGGAACAGCAGGCAAACTTTGATTTTTGACACTTTGCACTGAGTGGGAGGGGAAGAACATAAAATAACAAAAGGGCACAGTATTAAACCAAATTTCCAATTAACAGACATTTTCTCTGTCTCTCCTACCCAGCCCTAGAGGTATCCAATGTACAGCTCTATAATCAGTATAAACTCAAGACAAGGCCTTGTGAGTAGGAGTTAATTAGCCAAAGAGAAAAATCCTTGGAGCTCTCATCCAAAGATTTTTTTCTCTCACACAGAGAGAAAGGCAATATAAAGATTTACAAACAGTCCCCAGTCTTACCTCCCATTGTTTATCTGAGAACTGCAGAACTAGGATAGGAACTTTCCTGAAAAATATTTGTTTTTTGGGAGATACAGCAGCTTTCACACATTCTGCAGGCAGAGAAGCAAGTGAGATGGGAACCACTAAAACCCATTTCTTCTGTCTGATGCACCATCCCTATGCAATACTGACCACACTGTTCTGTGCTCCTCCTGCCCTGCTCCTTCGAGCCTCTAAACTTTTTCCAGCCTTCCTTTTCCTTCTCCCAGCTCTTCACACTGCATCATCTGTCCTAAAGCACAACCATCTTTCAAGCAGCTAGAGGATAACAAATAAGAACATTAAGCCATGAAATGCGTGTCATTGTTTACAGAGGGCAGCTTTCTCTGAAATACAGCAGTGATTAAATGAGCCAAAAAAACATATCTATCAACTACTTTGAAACACAAATCATTTGTAAACAACATGTCTCATCCCTCACAGAGCCTAGAAGCAAAACAGTATTTTCAGTCTCTTACCCTCAGGAGAAAAAGCAGATAAGATATTTAAAGGTTTCAGTTTGAAAATTACGTTTGACTGTAAAACACTGCTTAAAGCCTCAAATGAAACAAATGCAGATTTTAAAACACTTTCCTGAAACTAACATCTAAATACAGTAAGCCAGATTTCTCTCATTCATAAAACTCAACTTTGTTGTTTAAAACAATTGCCACAGGAGCAACATTTTTATCTGCCCTGTGATAACTTGACAGCTGGGAACTGCACCAGAGACCTGCCACCATCCTGACTTCATTTATTACAGCTTTGAAAAGATAGAAAATGCTGTGGAATTCCTGGACACTCCAACTAATTCTTTCACTACTAGCTCACCTGATTTAGACTTTTTTGGTTTATTATGGGGATGAAGACAAGATACATTTTATATTTTTGCTCAAAATCAAGACTGGAGTAAGAACTAATAAACTCTCCCATTTTAACTGGGTCCAAATCATGCAGAACAGGAAAACCAACCAGATCTATCAGCCAGTCTAGGCTGACACAGATGGTCAGCCTGTGTCAGCACAGATGGTTGAACCAGTAGTGAAGGAACATCCCCAGGATACTCTGAAGGGCACAAATGCTTTTGAAGTATCTCTGTATAGTTATATCAAGTGCTACACTGGGGCTAGAAAGGACAGCATCTTGTAGCTCTGTGGTTGATACATCCAAAGCCTCCAGAAGTGCAGCTATGAAGAAGTGCTGCTATTCAGCAACAGCCACCCCTCATCCTTTGCTAAAGCATTTCCTGTTCTCTTTGGATAGCTGCAGTATTCTGACATGTAAATACCCAGAATGGTTTCAACAGGATGTCAAATAAATGTGTCCCTAAGAGGGAGAAGTCAGGCTCTCAACTTGCACTGCAAGGACCTTTCAATCTCCTCAAATAGACGTGGCTAGAGTGGAGTGGAACAGGTGAAAAAAGGTTATTCCACCCAAAATATACTAATTACAGTTGAGAAGACTGGGAAGCATGAATGGCAGACTTTGTTTTTGGAATTCAGGACTAAGAATCTGAGAAACAGACCACAACCTCCAAGTGCCACAAGGATTTATTTTTTTCTGTAAAATCTATTCCTTTTGTCTTATAGCCTGAAATCAGACACTTAATTCAGCATTTTCCTGAGGTAAGGACCACTATAGTTTTCTCTTACACAAAGTTGGTTCATAAGATGAAAAGCCTTCTTTTTAAGAAACATAGCAAAACCACTACAAAAAAATTACTTTGAGGGGCTGTCCAGTAGTACTTCATTTCTATAGCATAAACAATGCCAAGCAAACTGGTTTCTACAGTGATAGGAAACAAAAATGGAGAATAGGCTGGTTTATGGAGATGTACACTTGAGTGCTGATCATTTTTCAGACCACTTCAGGTGCTACTTTTGGGTGGGCATTAAGGAAAATACAAAGTTTACAGTGCAGATTATCAACTCATACAAAAAAGCTTTCCAATAAAGACCTTGCAATGAGGGTACTGAAAAATTAACTATTGAGAAAAGCTTTCCTGCTCCAAGCCTGGTGTACTATTGCTTTTTCTATCAAAGTTACCACAGAAAGATTAAAACCATTCAAGCTGTCAATAATCAAAATGTTTGTGATAGCTTAAAAAAAAAAAAAAGAACCAGAAATTAGCAAATTCTCTATTTGGAAACACCTTCAGGCCTGGCTGACTTCCTTAGTTAGCTCACGAAGAAATTGTTGTGTGTCCAGAATGGATTCACACTTACCTGAAAGTATGTAGGGAGCAGCTTATTTCTATTCTGATCCCACAAGAAGTGTGTCCTAACATGAACAACACATGGAGAGAATATTCTGAATTCTGTATCACATCAGGAATACTGGGTAAGAGCATATAGTGGCCCCCTCCAGACAGGCATATCACAACTAGGAAAAAGGAGAAAGCCAACTCAAAATACTCTAGAAAGCTTTAAAATATAAATGTTTATTTAGCTACAATATTTAAAAGTACAATAGAAAGATATAAAACATAGAAATTTCATAACTAATTCACACGCTAAAAGGATTAATTGACCTGCCGTAAGGAGAAGACTTCATGAAATTCATGGACATTTCAGCCCCAAGGCTTATTTCATCAGGTTTTAGACTTGAAATATTGAACAACCATTGCAGAGAACTTGCTCTCCCACATCAGCATAACTAGGGGAAAAAAAAAAAAGAAAACCAGAGGAAACAAAGTCAGTGTGTCTCCTGTTTCTGGAACATAACAAAGAATGCCCTCCTATTCCATTATCAACTGCAACCATGGGACTCCCACACAGCACATTCAGTATTTCTTCATATTACAGAACTGTTAACAATGAGGGTGAAAACTTAGGAGTGCATTCATTCATCACTGGCCAGCATTGCTGGTTGGAAAGCGAGAGGAATTTTTGCTTCCCACAACATTTAAATAAGAAGATGAACTAGACTTGAACTCGGGTTGATTACAACTGCTTCACACAGGCATTTTGGTTTGTTTCAGAAAGTTTTACTGCTGCTAAAGCATGGGAAGGGGTTCAGTCCTTCATGTGGATAAGCTGGATATCTGCTGGGCACAATTTTTAGGGCACATATAATTAAAATAAGCTTAAAAATTCCAAAAGCACTTACTCAACAGTGGAGCACAAGGAGCAGGTAACTGTGTTACAGCAGCTGCAGAGCCGTCTGCAGCTCTGGCAGACAAACCGGTCGCACTGTGTACACACTTCCTTGACATCAGCGGTTCTTACACACTGAGAGCAGGCTCTGGAAGCTCCCACGGGTGGAACTGCTTGGAAAAGATAGGGCAGAGAAGTGACGTAGTTTACACCAAGACAGAGAAAGCACCTGGAAGACCCAAGAGCTGCAGAGTCTCCGCTCACAGCTACAGGTGGCAGCACTCTGCAAGCACCGGCACACGGAGCGCTGCTCGGAACTTTGTTGGTTCTTTCTCTGCTCAGCGGCAAGCCGCTAAGGGATTCTAACGCACACCATACATGTGACAGTTCCCAAACCCGTCAGTGAAGCTCAAATCTAACACTTCTTTTAAAAAAAAGTCAATAAAGAAGAACTATGCCGTACACAACGACTCATCACAGTCTGCAGCCTCCTCGCGAGTACTAGTGACAGAGCCCGAGGGAACGGCACGGAGCTGTGCCAGGGGAGGTTCAGGCTGGATCTTAGGAAAAAGTTCCCCAACCAGAGGGCGCTGGAACAGGCTCCCCCGGGCAGTGATGACAGCACCAAACCTGACAGAGCCCAAGAAGCACCTGGACAGCGCTCTGAGGCAGATGGTGGGATTGTTCGGGGGGGGGGTCCTTTGCAGGGCTAGAAGCTGGACTCGGTGACCCTTGTGGGACCCTCCCAGCTCGGGGTACTCAGTAGGCCCGGCGGGCACTCACCCCTCTCCGTGGGTCGCCGCAGCAGTTTCCCGTCGTGGCCGATGAGGAGCTGCCCGCTCCAGCGGGACCCCCCGCCCTGCGCCTCCCCGGCCGCCTCCGGCTCCGCCGAGCGTGCGGCGGCGGGGCCGGCGCCCTCCATGTACGCCTGGGCTCCCCTGAAGAGCAGCCGCCGGGTCCTCTCTGCCGGCGGCAGACGAGAGCAGAGTTAGGGGCGGCCTCCCCATCGCCGCGGGGAGCGGCGGCCAGCGGGCACATCCCTCCGGCGGGCACATCCCTCCGGCGGGCACATCCCTCCGGCGGGCACATCCCTCCGGCGGGCACATCCCTCCGGCGGGCACATCCCTGGGCACATCACATCCCTCCGGCGGGGCCGCCCCGCAGCTCCCCCCCCGCCCCCGGCTCACCGAACACCTCCCGCCGGTACTCCTCGCCTCGCACGCCGCGGCTCAGCTCCCGCAGCCCCACACGGGTCTTCAGCTGGAGCGGGGCCGCCTCCCCGAAGGGGCAGGAGCGCTTCGGCATGGCGGGACCGACCCGCGTCCCGCCCCGCGCCGCGTCAGCGCCGCGCCGCTCCCGGCCCGCCCATCCCCGGCAGAGCCTCCGGCAGCCGCCGCCGCTCGGTGCTTCCCGCAGGGAAAGGGGAGCTTCGTCCGCAGGGAAAATGCCGCTTCCCGCCTCGTTCCGAACGCCCGGCGCCGCCCGCCGGGGTTGGCAGAGAGCCGCCCGGCCCCGCCCGCTGCCGCCGCCCCGCAGGCGTCACCTCCGTGCGCCCGCAGCGCCCGTGGGAACCCGGCGGGGCAAAGCGCAACGAGGTTTGGGTCTCGGGTTTGTCAATAAACTCAGAATCACAGGGTATTCTGAGTTGGAAGGGACCCACAAAAATCATCCACTCTTACTCTTAGCCCCGAGCAGGACTAAGAATCCCACCATGTGCCTGAGAGGATCATCCGAACGCCTCTTGAACTCTGTCAGGCTTGGCGCTGTGACCACTGCCCTGGGGAGCCTGTTCCAGTGCCCAGCTACTCTCTGGGTGAAGAACCTTTTCGTAGTATCCAGCCTAAACTTCTCTTGGCACAGCTTCATGCTGTTCCCTCGGATCCTGTCACTGCTCACCAAAGAGAAGAGATGAGTGCCTGCCCCTCCTGTCCCCCTCCCGAGGAAGTTGTAACTGCAGTGAGGTCTCGCCTGTCTCTTCCGGGCTGAACAGACTATGTGACCTCAGCTGCTCCTCATACGGCTTCCCCTCAAGGCCCATCACCCTCCTTGTTGCCCTCCTTTTGAGGTGTTTAATAGCTTAATATCTTTCTTATATCGTGGTGCCCAAAACTGCCACATATTCCGGGTGAGGCCGCCCCAGGTCAGAGCAGAGCGGTACAATGCCCTCCCTCAACTGACTGGTGATCCTTTGTGAGATGCGCCCCAGGACATGGTTGTCCCTTCTTGCCACCAGGGCACTGTGAAATACAGTGGTGCTGCTGATAGAATTTTGCTTTCACTAATAAGTAGAATCCATATTATAATGTTTGAATGTATTAGTAAATATCAAGATGTATTGGTATAGATGTGTGAAATATAGCGGCTTTATTAAAAGTTATGCTTTCATTAACAAGTAGAATTCATATTATAGTATTCAGATAGATTAGTAATGTAATTTAAAATGAGATTTTCTTCAGTGAAAGGTGAGCTTTAATGAGCCCCTCCTGATGAATGCCATTAGTACAAGGACACATTGTTTACTCCCTGAAACTTTCAAGAAACATAGACACCTCTCTGTAAGAGATATCTCAGGAACTTCCTGGATAGAGCATAAATGAGTTCACCAGAAAATATAACACCACCTTCAGAGCCAATTAAGGAAAGCTCAAGCCAGTTTTTTCAGGATAGTTGAAAAATTCAGTGTGAGGAAGAGTGTTCTACTTCAGTCCCAAGACCCCAAAAAAGCAATAAAATCTCCCAGACCCAAATTCCAGAGGGAAGGAGAAAAGGGATGTACCTATGTAAATAATTTCCCTCCTACTTTAAAGAAATTGTAATAACCCCTCCTGCTTTTGTGACAATTTTGCTATAAAAACCCAATCTGTCTAAAGACCCTCTGCTCCTCTGACTTGGAAAACTGCTGAGTCATG
This sequence comes from Serilophus lunatus, assembly GCA_013399895.1. Taxonomy (NCBI): domain Eukaryota; kingdom Metazoa; phylum Chordata; class Aves; order Passeriformes; family Eurylaimidae; genus Serilophus; species Serilophus lunatus. Next base: position 257,167 of record VXBA01005659.1, read on the forward strand.
CTCCCAGCACTGTTTGCCTTTGTTTTATAATAAATTGCATTAAATTTATAATATTTGTGGGCTCGTTTCTCACAGCACTGCTGACTCATGTTCAACTTGCCATCAACCAGGACCCCCAGGTCACTTTCCTTGTTTCCCAGTCTGTCCGAACATCCAGGGTTGTCCCCTCCCAGGTGCAGTATCTAGCACTTGCTCTGGTTAAACTTCACACAATTCGTGATTGTCCAGCCCTCCAATTTGTCCAGGTCTCTCTGCGAGGCCTTTGTGCCCCGCAGGAAGTTACAAGCTCCTCCCAGTTTTGTATCATCTGCAAACTTAGTATCTCTTCGAGTCCTGCTTCCCAGTCATTTATGACCCCACTCTCCAGGTCAGAGCTTTTGGTCTCGCCTTCCCTTTGCAGGCTCATTGGGTTCTACTCACAGCCTAAACTCCTGCCCAGAATTGGGCTCTGAATGCTGTGGAACCAACAAAAATGTGCACAAACACGAGAATTCACTTTTTAAAACACTGCTAAAGAGGCTGGAGAACCTCTCTCTGACCAGGGGTTCCAGGTGGCTCCTCAGTGCAGACAACAGCAGGAGTGGGTTCACCACTCGTGGGCACAGTGACTTTTTGGGGACTGACACTCAGTTTCAGCTAAATCCGTAGATCCCTGAGACTTTCTGCTGTGACAGGGAATTGCTGCAATTAATTTGCTGTTTATAAGTAAGCTCTATAGCTCTTCCGGTGTGGTTCCATGGGTTAAAAGTCTCAGGTGCCATTCCAAGTAGCAGCTGGTCTGGTTACTATGTATATTTTGAAAATACATTGTTTTCCTAAGGGCAAACAAGTTTAAAACAAGTGGTGGAGTTCTGGCCCAACGTTTGGTGCCATTTGAAGAATGTAATCAGCCAGGTTAGTTGTATTTCTTCCATAGTGGTCTCTGAATTCCCAACTTTCCCTGTATAAGCTCTAAGACTCTGGACAGAATCACAATCAGGAACAGGAACGCTTTTTCCATGAATAAATTTACAATCTGCTGAGAACAAAGGACTTGTGGACACTCTTGATGTCTTTGTTTTGTTCTGGTCAAAACCAAGTAATTAAGCAAAGAAGAAAAAAAGAAGAAAAAAGACCAAACCAAGCACCAAAAAACCCAGACAATGAAAACCTCACAAAAAGCAGTGACAGAATCAATATTTTTAACAAGTTTTTCTTGTATTCAGAAGCTCACAAAAGTTTCTGTAATTTCAATACTATTACAAGATTTAGAATGGCAATCATTTTATGTAAGACATACAATATAGATCAGTGTGTTGATAAAGGGCCACAATACCCAATGGACTAATTCTGGTTTCATTCTTCAAATTCTTCTTAAACTATTGAGACATCAAGACCCACAGTATTGAGCATAGTGCTTAACTAAACTTGTAGAATCACAGAATATCCTGACTTGAAAGGGACTCGCAGGGCCAACTCCTAGCTCTGCACAAAGCAACCCCAAAAATCACACCTGAGAGCAACGTTCGAATTGCTGAATGAACAATGCCTGAGAGTATTGTTCAAACCAAATGATGCTTCCACTGTTCGCTGAATGACTAATGGTTTGCAGGTAAAATGACTGATTTCATACAGGTTAATGTGATTTTTTTTCTGTAGAGCTGATGAGCACAGCCTTGTGGTCTGTGGAGTGGAAGCTACCATTATTAATTCACAGTAATCCCCCCAGATCCCTTCTGAGCTCCAAAGTCTTACTCCTGCTACTCTTCCCTTAGCTCCAAGATTTTTGCTTTGGCTCTTTCTGCATGTACTTGCAAATGGATGCTTAAGGATGTTCACCAGATAGTTTTCCAACTGCACACTGAAAACTCATGGCCTTTACTTTCTCTTTAAGGAAACTTCATTGTAAATATTCATTAGCATTCATTCACTCTGATGTCCCTGAAGCTCTCTGGGGAATATGGATGAATCAGAATGTTATCCCAGTAGGGAGGAGCCCTGTCAGGATAAAGGGCAGAAGACCACATGTTTCATAAATAGGGTATGGATGGAACTCAGCTATCTGAGAAATGGATGAAATATGAAGAAAGAGCTAAAACCACTATTCTGCTCATGGAGGAGTGCTCTGAAGATGATCTCAAGGAGTAGATTTGAAAGAGAGCAGCTCATACTGCTGGGGCTGTCATTAAAGGGTAGTTTTAAGGGTATTTTCACAGAATCATGGAATATTTTGAGTTGGAAAGGAACCACAAGGATCATCATGTCCAACTTTCCCCAAGGGCTGATTGCATTTGACATGTGCCACCACCACTCCGCTGCAGGGCAGATGCAGAAATATCCTATTGCAGGTCCTTGAGTCAGCCTTGGGTGGTGACATCTCTAACTTGCTTTGCATGACTCAACCTCAACAACATCTGCTCCTGATCAGCCATTCCTGCTTCTAAGCTGTGAAGGCAAAATAATCCTGTATGCTCTGCAGCAGCATACCTGAGCATCCTGCAGGGAGGGAATTGGCTCACCCGCCTGTCTGCTGACTTGTTACCCAATAGAATGGTGCTAATTGGTTTATTAGTTTCAGGGCAGTAAGCCTTGAGGAAGATCCACTGGTGACTTGGAAGCAGCAGAAAGACTGAGATCTGATGTGGCAAAGCTTGCTGGCCTTGAGCATTCCTGAAAATTAATGCTCATGATTTTTCAGGTTTGTTAATGAGATTCTGACTGTGAAAAAGCAACCTCAACAAATCCCAAACCGCTAAAGGTAATTGTGAAATATGATGATTTTGGTTTATCCTTGAAAACCTTTTTGTGAAAAAAAAAACAAACCCCAGAGGATGAAAATTACAGTCTTTTTCTTGCTATTGTCTTCTCCTGTGCTTGTGTGAATATTACAGACAAATTGCCTGGTTGATAACTTTGTCAATTATGGCACAAAGAAAAATTGCATCTCATGTTTTCTTCTAACCGTTTCCATTTCCAGAAAGCAAGTTTAAGGAGCAAAATGGACTGTTGTTAAGCTTGTTCTATATTTTGTTTCTATCAGTGCTTCAGGAAAGTCAGGGCAGGCACGGAAGGACTTTGGCCATAGTTCACATTCATCACTTGTACACTTTAGAATTCAGAAATATTCTGAGTCAAAATTTCCATCTGGATCTTAATGTTTAATAGCTGTCAATAGGCCCGTTCCTCAGCAATTTTTTCTAATCCCCTTTTCAAAACTGGTAACATTTAATGTCTTATTTTGTCTGAAGTCTGTAAAAGAGCAGTATATTATTTAAAAAAATGTTTCATCAAGTTTGTTTTCAATTTGCTGCCTGTTAACTTCCTTGTGTGTCTCCTATGTCTAATTTTATAAAAAATAACGAATAACCATTCCCTATTGACTCTGTGGATAACATCCATGACTACGAAGGTGTCTGTCATCCTCTTTCATTTTTCATTCAAGCTGAAGTATTTTGTTCACACTGAAGCAGTCCTTTGCAGAGCATCCTGACCCACTCCACCTGTGCCACACCCCAGTGCATGGGAAGTCATGTGGGAAGGGAGGGAGCCCTGAGTGCCCCAAGGACTCTGTGCAGAGTGTGCCTATGGGGCTGAGTGCACCCAGCATACCTAAGCCTCACATGTCCTTCTCCATATCTCTTATGGCCTCCAACATCCTTCCTGGATCTGGCTGGCCAGTGCACTAGCTGCAGGTATGCTACTCCTCTGGGCAGCACAAATCTAAAGGTGTTTTCTTCTTGGTCCCTTTCCTCATAATTCCTGATATATGATTCGCCATTTTGATTACTACTGAACTACCAAAGTGATGCTTTCAGGGAACTATTCATAGATGGATCACAGCATTACTCCCCAGAGTGCCTACAAAAGGTGTAGATTTAGATTCTTAATACTGCAGTTGACATTAAAAATTTAAAGATTTTTGTCGTTGTTGTTTCTGATCCATCTGTAAGACAATAAATGTTTACCTGTCAGTCAATGTTTCCAATCATTCCAAAATATAATTAGAAATAAACAAGTAGACTGAAATCAAAATCACAGACAATATAAGTCACAGACATTGCAACTCAATACTGGAAGCTTTTTTAAAAGGAAAAAAACTTACAAGCTTGAAACAGGGAAAATTGAGGAAAATTATGCTTTCTGTTATAGCAGGGTCAGAGAAAATATATATGATAGCTGATTTGGCATTGTGAATCTAAATATTCATCAGTCTTACTTCTCTCCCTCAATGCCTTGTTTTGCAAGCAACTTTTACCCATCTACAGTACTACATTACACTTGATCTTAGCCAAAAGGCCCCGTGTGCTCAGTCCCACAGCACTGGTCTCTCTGTGCTCTGCAATATGGGTTCGAAGATTAAAAAAAACCTAGTAAAAACTACAACTAAAAACTCTCCTTGAATAAACTTGCTTTTACTGGAAGGGCTCAGGGCTGTTTCTTTTCTTTGGTACTCTTTTCTTGTCATATGGCACACTGACCTTAACAGACAACATGTTTACAGCTTGGATGAAAGGGCTACACCCTGCTCAGATATTATCTGTTTGCAAAAGTGTGTCATTTTACAGAGGCTCTTTAGCAGAGAATTCATGCCCTCGTCTTGATGAGTTGCTTCACACATCGAAAAAATATTTGATAAGCCAGTGATGTGCAGGATTAAGGGCTGGAATGCTGCTGTTAAGCCAAGGCTCTGCCATCCTGCTCTTAAATTAGCATGGTGTGGTAGAGTCTCACAGCATGTTTCTATTTTGAAAAACACCAGTGCTGTTCAGCAGATCAGGACACCCGAAGGTCCTGCTCACACTAGAGGGCACTGTCAAAACTATGAATTATTTTTGCTGTTGTAAAGATGCTATTGTTCTGCTGGCAGGGTTTACAGAGAGGCTGCTTTCTCCAAGGGTTTTTCATAGTTGTTGTTGTTCCTGGCCTTTCCAGTAATGTGCCTTCATTTCTGTTGCACACAGCTTCCTTTCATTTTACTTCTTTCCAGATCATTTTAATCTGTTACAAAAAAAGGAATTTGAACTCTGACAGTGGCTATAGCCATTCCCGACCTAACATGGTGCCAAGTGTTCTGCTTTCTTTCTCTGCAGGCGACAATGCTTTTCATTTAATACTAGGTGGTTGTCCTAGGAATTCTTTAAATCTGTGTCCAAGTCATGCTATTCCATTAGTCAATGTAGATTTACTTGGAGAGGCTCTGAGAGGTAGCTCTGCCTTTCCAGTATCCCTGAACAGTACAAAACATGCTCTCCCATGCATGGCATGGTAAGGGCTGAGAAAAACCTTCCTCCCTCCCTCCCTCCCTCCCTCCCTCCCTCTCTCTCTCCTTCCCTCCATATTACAGCTGAATCCAGCCACACTCTTGTTATTTTGTTGTGGAAAGGAATCCTTGCTTCGAGACAGCTTTGCATGTTCTTCCTCCCATGCTGCCTCTATCCTTTCCCCAGAGCATCCATCCAGCAGGAATAACTCAGGGTACAACCCAGGGGTTATGCCAGGCTCTCTGCACTCACCATGTTTAACAAACCATCCCCAGAAGCAGCCCACAAAGTATGTTTATTTTAAATATGTGTGACTGTTGCCAGTCCTGGATAGAGAAATTCCCTGTGCAGAAAACAGAAGCTGCACGGTGTCAAGGGGATTCCCTGAACGTTGCCAGAATAACATGCCACAGCTACAGAGACCATCACAAGGGCTAATGCGGAAATTTTCCCAGCACAGGTTTTTCAGTTGAAACCTATTTAAGCTGGTAAGTCTTGAAGGCGCTCATTCTCTTTGCTCTCTGCTGAGCAGCTCATGAGTGGTGTGGTGTGAGCCATAAAAGCAATGCTCAGTCCTAGGCCTACCATCCAGGGTGCCAATTAATAGAATGAGACATTTTTGTGCTGCTGGCCTGTTTCCCCTGCATGGAAATCATCAATGCAGTCCGTTTAGAGCTCAAGACTTCCATCAGTACCAGCTCTGGTATTTTAATTATGTAGAAGGAGAGCAAATCAATCTCTAATAGACAAAATGCCTTATCACATTTGTAATGCCTTAACTAGATAACAACTTTTATTTCTTTCACTTGACCTCTTTTCCACATATATTAAAATATATTATAACTTATTCTATAGGTTCCTACTGCACATATGCATTCATCCTTTTTCCTTTTTGTTTCTACATGAGGATTTCAGAGACAATATTAGTACAACACAATCTCGTCCTTTTCTTCTTTCCTGTCTGCAGGCTTTAGAAGATCTCTAGATTGCTGGTGAAGGTGTTCAGTATTGCCCCTGTTTCCAATACTGATTCTTTATCAATACCTAAACTCTAGGATGACCTACCTACATAAACAAATGTATCACCACTGAAACTGGTTCAAATATAAAACTATAATATTGGCATTGAATAACTGACTGAATAATGAAGGAAGGTAGCCTGACATTCCTCCTACCTCTTCAAAATTCACAGCCTCCTCAGTTCATCCCAGACATCAGCTGTTCCTTAGGCCAGGTTCACCACCCAGCACATGAGCTTCCTGCTGTTTTAGTCCAACTCCAAACTCAGTTCTTCTGGCAAAATTGGAGATGCTACTTATTTCAGGACCCAATATAAACAAGTAGAGATGACTGAAGGGATAGTCTTATTTTCTCTGCAGACTATACAGAGTTAAAATCAGTGGACCAAATCCTAAGGGAATGGGTTTGATGTCTTAGTTCCTTTTTCCAGTAATCTCCTTTAGAATCTATAGATAGAAACTTAATGCTGTTTCAGAATGGCGATGCAAACCTTTTTTGAACTTACTCAGTAAATGTCTTCAAACTATATCTTACACTATATTTTACTATATTTTATCTCACAAAGACATGATTGAGGCCCCGTTGGTACAGCTACAAACTGCATTCCTGAATCCTGAAAGAATGGCTCTATGAAATTGCAGGGCAGGAAGAAATGCTTCTAATAACCTTTCAAGTTGAGAATGATATCGTGTTATCTGAGAACTGAAAATGAAATACTTTTAAAGGAGGCAGGGAAAAAGTGGTGCTGACAACCAGAGGGTCAATGGCCTAGATTCAGCAGTTTGCAAGACTTTAGCAAGGTTTTCAAGGAAAGATTCACTAAAAACATGGAGATAAATATGAAATGGGATAAAGTGCAAAATAGGCTTAACAAGAGATGATCTCTGAGTATCTTGGATAATAACTGATGTTATGGACAAAGGAAATGCAGTGGTTATAATCTATTTTGACTTCATTAAACATTTTATATAGAAACATATAGGAAATAACTACTTACTAGTTAGGGATCAGTATAAAGTGAACAAGGAACTGTACAGGAGGAGATGAAATGGCTGATGTTTGAAAGCTGCATCTATATTAGCAGGCAATGCAGCACTGCATGAAAAAATACACAAAGCAGTGGGTGCTCAGGACCCAACACCCACACTATAGGTGCAAGTGCATTGTTGACAGATATTCCCCCTGGCATCTGCTGTAAACCTCAGGTCCTTTTTCACAGAGCTGCTCCAGGTGCTTCCCATTCTATAGGTAGACATCAGCAACCCCATGCTTCTTCCTAAGCTTCAGCTTTCCATAGCCCAGCCCTCAAGCTTATCAAGGTTTTTGCCTTGTTTGCCTTTTGTTGTCAGCCACTCTGGAATTCAGAACTCGAAGGACAGGTTTCCATTCACAGCAGAGGGCTGCAATACTTTAAGAATCTCAATGGAAAAAGAACTAAATACAGTAGGTTTGACACTGTGAGTTTCCTCTTCAGAAGCAAACAACACCATGAAACACATTTTCATGATCATGACTGCATTTCCAAGCTTGTCATTTTGTCAGACTCACCAAAGGCTGGCTCCAGCACCCCTTGCATGGGACCTTCTCCATCTACAGGCCAGCCAGGCTTCCACAAACCTCAGGAGCAAACACTGTTTCCTTACATTTGAAGAATAAGGCCCAGCTAGCTCTGAAAATTTTGTGTCATATACAGGAAGATGGATACTGCCAACTCTGCTGCAAGGGCATCTACAGTTGACTGTTTTCTGCAGTCTGTAAGAAAACATGTCTCTAGTACCTCTATCTAAGGCATTTTAAGGGTTTCAGCAGCCACCTGAAAACTGTCTGAAGGGCTCTGCCACTTTTCAGGCACTGTAAAGATACTGTCTGAAACCTAACACTGCTGTCTGAGGCCCTATTTACAGTCCTGCAATGTAAACTCTGCTGTACAAGCTCAGATCTTGAAAAGTGACACCTGTCACAGGAAAGGTGCATTATCTTGAGACTGTGAAAACTTTCAAATTCATAAGTGTGGGGTTTTTTCCTGACAAAGACATTTCCTTGCCAAACATTTATTTAGACAGTATTAGAATCTGTACTGTTTTCAACCACTGAAAAATGAAGTTGTTGGCTAAAATTTTCTGCAAGCTATTAAGTGTAGGTGTTTACAGAACATCTTCTCTCCTGAATTTTTTTTTCTTACTATCTCATAGGGCTGTTGGGCAAATACTTAAGAAGCAATGTCTATTCCAGAAATGTACAGATATACATAACATGCGTATGTATCATGTGGTATTTTAGAACAACTAATTTAATGTAAGTATATAGGAGATCAAATAGCAAAACTTGCAAACTTTATGTAGACTTTACTTCTATAATGCCTTACTCTATGGCTGATGTCTACATGCATAGTACTTTATTTTAAATTTGACCAATATGTAAAGGTTCATCCAGCCCTATCCAAGAGTAAAGTGTGTTCATTACCAAAGCTCATTTGTGATGGACTTGTGATTTGGGAAGCAAAGAACCCACTTTCCTACCTCCCTGTAGCAGGCTGACCAATACCACTTCTCACATGCCAAGAATTGATAGAGCACCATGGCAGTCAAACAGGCTCCATGCCTCAGGCTTCCTCTTCTTCATTGCAACATGGATCTAATAAAGAGATGAAACAAGCACTAACGCACTCACTTATTAATAACCAACAATTCCACAGGTTATGCCCCTGATGGAGTGCCTGTACCACAAACAGGGACTTCTAAAGTTAAGATTGATGGAGCTGGATATTCTTTCTTGCCTGATGCCCAGTTAAAATGGTGGTGTCAGGTCATCCTTTTTGCAGGATGATCCTTTTTGCCAACATGCAGCACTTGAGAACAGCTCTCTGACGGACATGACACGTTACTGCACAGGAAGCTGGGCCATTTCCATGAGGAATAAGGAGTGGGCTACGGCTTCACCCCATGTAAAAGTTTAGGGACAGGAAAGTCTACCTTGTTTTCCTCCCTTCCAATCATCAGACTCAGCTCTGCACATCAGGAACAAATTGAGTTTTCCTGATGGGCAATTTTGGCAGAGAGAATCCCCCAGGGTTTTTTGTTTGTTTTGGGGNTGGTGATGGTGGGATTTTTTTGCCTTGGGCAATTCCAGCCCTATGTGGAGTCAGATGGAAACTGCTTTAGATGCTTCACCTACGAAAGACCATTCTATGTGAAATTATATGTATATATAAAACTGATGCAAAAGAAACGAAGACACCCTAGTTAATGAGCAGATCAATTCTCACATAGCTCTTAGGCATTGCCCTGAATTGTGTATTTACCTGCTGCCACTTACTGGACCCGCTTACCTGCTTATCCTGCCATTTACATACCTGCTGTTTCTGACTTCTTCTAAAACACAGGACAAGAAGAGTGATTTCTAGAAAGGCTTCTGGAAGCCCTAACAGTGCTTGTCTGAAGCCCACTCATGTGATAATTATTTATGTGAGCCAGGATCTACCTTTCCTTTCTATCATAGTGCTGTTGATAAGGAGCTACACGGACTTCACATCAGCTGTTCAGAGCCAGCTGTTCTGGCAAGAACGTTTTTGCATCAATTAGAAAATGTACTTTCCCTTCATAAAACCATTGGTCACTCAGGCCAGCTAACTACAGATAACCATGAATCCCACCAGCAAAAATGGATTCCCGCTTGCTTTGCAAATGGGAAAGGGTGACAAAGTTTACAGAACATGTAAAAAAAGGCCAGACAATGAAAATTTGTAGACTGAAAGAAAATATCCATTCATTCACTAATCCTGCTATAGTTATTTTCTAAAATTCATGAAATATTAAACCAGGTTTTTGTATGAGGCATATTTTGTTTAAAAATAAAAGAGAAATAGAGACCAAACACTGTTACTTTAAATTCATTTTAATACACCTTTAAGGACAAAATAAACATGTGTGGATCAAAAATCACCTGAAAAAATCTGCATAAGGTGTAAGTATAGATTGCACATTACTATGGAAATGCTTAATTTTCTTTCCTTTTATAAAGTGCATTATGCCAGAACTGTAAGACCATATATAGCCAAATTAAAAAAATTACAAAAGCTTCAAAATCCTACCCTGCATGTGTTAGGAAGTGTATGTCTGACTAGGAAGGTTGTGTTGTAAGGGTAAGTGTGAGAAAATATGTCAAATACATTACTGTGCAGGAGTGAAATCAGCAATTGCTACTTTTAAAAAACTACAATCTTTACCACAAATTATGGCATTTCAGTTAATGTTTATCCTTATTCTTCCATCCAGATATTGAACAGGATGATACATCAACCAGTTTTAGCCATTGATGTTGCATTTGACTGGAAAGGAAGAAGTAGTTAAATTCATCACAGGGATTGTTATTAAATGAAATTCCAAATAATACAAAACAATATACATGAGAAACAGCCAAAATGAAGGGAAATTTACATTAAAATTATTAAACATTGTGTCACTCAGTAACTTAAATAGCTTTATGATAAAAGCCTGAATTTATATTTAACTCAATGGCAACATATATGAAATTTAATAGGAGTAGAACTTGCATTTAAAATACCTATGTTATGAAATGAAATCCATATTATTTTTATGGTAACAGAGTCATGGGATAATTGCTTATTACATCATACCCACTGACAACATCACTGGATTTTTGATGCATCCTTGAAAGCAAAGATAGGCTATGTGGATCTAATGGATACTTCATGGAAAATAGAAAATAAAAAGATTAGGTGAACAAGAGAAAGTAATCCCGTGAAAATTAAGCTATAAAACCTATTATCTTCAATATGCCAAATACTCAGTCTAGAGTTGATCATTTAATCCAGTTATTCAGCACACCAAGTGCCTTGTTAGTCATTGTGGACTTTGCCTATAAATCAACCAAAGCTTAAATATAGAGGCACAAATGCACTGATGAACATGGGGCCAAGAAAAGGAACAGCTCTAGATCATTCAGAAGGCAAATGTCACAAGGTTAAACCATGTGAAAACAAAACTTAATTACTGTACCTCCAAGCATCTTTATGCTTAAATTACCTCATATAAATGAGGAACACTTCACAGTGCTTGTAATAATTAGCATTTACCAAGCACCTTTCAGAAGTGCTTTGCAAACATTAGATAAGGTCAGAAATCTCATTGCTCTTTCATTAGAATACCTATAAATATGATGGGGAGAACTTCCTCATCAATTCAGAGCAAGGACTGCAAGGCTCCACCCAGAGACCTCCAAAAGGCAGTGAGGATGTTTTCCTAATTGGCATTTTACAGATTGCAAAAGCAGCAGCAGTGAGACGAATGAGTTGCCAAAGATGGACAAAAAAAGTTGAAACTGAATTAAGGATTCACAGCTTTGGGCTTTTTTCTTTTTTTTTTAAGAGAAAAAGGGTATTTGATTGTGACATAAAGCCAGTTTGTGATGGACTTGGACATGAAGAGACTGCACCGCAGCTGGAAGGTGTCAGAATTCTGCCTTAAAAGCAGCAATACAACCATAAATATTTACATTTAGTGCTTTGCACTGGTACTTCTGTAAGTGCTTCTTGATACACGTGAGTTTAAGCATTATCTGCTATTTAATATTAAGTGAGAAAAGACAAAGGGGGCAAGTAGGACACAAGCTCCTGCAGAGAGATTTTCCATTTTCCCTATCTCTAATGCCATCGTTTTGTACCCTTGGAGTTACCATCTCAGAAAAGGGCTGTTTTCACAGACTACATAATGGCATTACTGAGGCTTTGATGCCATTTCCAAGGTCCCTGGGAATGATACAAAAAATATTGTTATAGCTTTCTGAGACATACATAGGAAAGGAACATTTACTCGGAAAATTCTGTAGTTAGGGAATAACTCTGTCTCTAGTATATTCTTTTTTTCCCCTACAAGAGGTAGGCCTTTTTTAGAGAGCTCTCTTGATACATAACCTTTATAAATTAGAAGATCAACAAAGAAATCCAAGTGTATTCTTGAAGATTCCAGGACCTCTCCACGGTTTCCACATGTCCCAACCCTGACTGCCACATGTCATCCCCGTCTATAAATAGGCATTACATTTTGTTGAGGAAGGTCAAAATGTGTGAGGGGTGTAAATACTGCAGCAGTCATCCTTGAGTCATGCATTGATTTATTCTTGGAAATCTAGGAGCTGTGGAAGCAAGTGCCTTACAGAACCAGAAGACCCAAGTTGCTCAACAGAGGACTATAATAAAAGATTTGAAAACTACATTCACAGGACTAGCAGGAAGAAATGTCCCAGGTTCACAGAGAAAATACAGCTCCACTCTCCCTGGGGACTCTCCTCCTTTCACCTTCACTTACTCCTTTCCTACTGCTTAAAATTAAGGCCACACCTGACAGTCTCCAGCCTCTTAGTACACAGGATAGTTCAAAGAATTATTAGGTCAGCTTTCTCCAGTTTGGCCCCTCTACAGATGTTATCTTAGTTACTAGGAAAGGCTTTGTGACAGATATTTTAGCTGCTCTCCATTCATTTTAGTAGGCTATTAAAAATCATTATATAAAAATGATAATTGTGTTTGCTTTGCTTTGTGCCGTCAAAATTACCTACCTAACATTGCTGTATTTTAGAAACTGAAAGTCTTTAAAATTCAACCAATGTCAGTGCATGGTATCTGTCTTAGTACTGCCAATACAGATAGAAAGACATACTAACATTTGAAGTTGAAGAACAAGATTCACAATTCTAAAGTTATCAAACAACTACTGGAAAAGGCTTAATACTGGTTTCAGAAAGAAGAATTAACTCTATATAGGGCTAAAGTACCTGGAAAAAGTGACATGGATCAAATCTTAAAAAAATATTTCATTATTTTGTTAGGAATATTTTTTGGACTTTTTTTTATGATGGCAACCAAGGAGATTTTTACATTGAATTTACTGAGAACATATAGATAAAGAAAATGTTACGATACAGAGTATATGTTGTGTTTCTATTTAATTCCTAGAAGAACATGTGGGCTTTAAATAGCATTTCCATTTAAAGGGGAAGCAGTAAGGAACTGATGAACGCCAAGTTGTGCTTCTCATCTCTGAAGTTCTTCACTTGTTTAAAACAGCTGGATCATTGACTCTCTTGATTTCCCAACTCCGACCCATTTAACTAGGGAGGAAAACACATCTGTTAGAACAATCAATGAAGTGGAATAATTTTCACCTTTCATCATGCTTCACTACAAACTGACCAACTTCAGAAAGTTTCATTGCCAGAAATCCTTTTACCCCAGATGCACTGCCAGACCAGAAGTGCAATGAAGTCTGACAGCATGAAATAATTGTACCGTAAACACAAAGCAATGCACATGAAGGCACATTTTTACAGGTATATCTGTCATTGTCCTGAATGACAGGATGTTTACCTACATCCTTGCAGAGCTCTGCCAGACTCTGAACCTTTTATGATGTGGAGCAGGAGACAGTGATGCCCATGCACTATAATACTGTTATATATAAGGCTGCAATTACAAACATTATCCAGTGTGAGCAGCCACTCCAAATTGCATACTGTAACTGTTCAACTACAGTAGCCCATAGTTACTGTAGAATTGACTGTAGGTAGGTCTTCTTTAGCCATCAAACCCATCAAGGCATCATGACTTCACATAGAGAACCAGAGAAAAAAAATGAAGGGAAGCTTTATTTACATATCCTTTCACCCACATGTGTGTCCTTCACCACACACGAGCCATTCACTGAGTTTCAGGCTCTGCCATCAGATGCTCCCTGATCCATGAGCAATACTGGAATTGCCACAGTTGTAACCAGCCTGTAATCCTCTGATATGGCCTTTGAGGTGGTTTATGGAAAACAAAAGCATACATGCCAGCTTTCTAAGGTTGCTGCTGTGGAAATTCCCTTGCAAACTCCACCACTCATGCCACACCTAGCTCTTGGCACTTCCAGAGCTCTAGCTGTTAGATCTGAAGTAAACTGGACGGCTTGACCTTTGGAGATTGATGATGTTAAGATTCTCATTTTTCCAAAGTGGCAGAACTGGGCTAAACAATACTATTATTTGTTATGTAATACATCTCCTTATATGGGTAAGAATGAAAAAAACTAAGTTGTCTCTGTTCAAAAAGGGATGCAGTGCAGGACCCAGAGAGAAAGGAAGAGAAGAGGACTTTAGCTTAAGTACATGCTGAAGCATGGTGCACAAACCTCAAAGTTTTCACTGACAGAAAGTGGCAGTTTGCCAAGAACAACCCACTTTTATCTTTCCTCTGGTTAAACCCTTGCCAGCAGTAGCTTGGGGCTTTTTGCAGCACCACAGACCTGCCTGCAGAACACCACCCCTTGCTGCTTCTTGGCAAACATTTACCAACATGAACACAACCACCGGTACTTCCATTGCCTCCTGCCCAAATCAAGCAACTCACAACTAACAAATGGAGCATTTTCACAGAGCTGTGCCTGTCTGCTGTTGCACCCTCATATGGATATCTACAGGAAGGCTTACCTGGCACACCAACATGGTTTTCCACACAGCGGATGTAATTCTGGGCCTTGGGTGGGAGGTCCTCCCATTTTCGTGCTCCAGTTGTGTCAGCCTTCCACCCAGGCATTGTTTCATATTCTACTTCCACTTTTTGTAGTATTTCCTGATTAGCTGTGGGAGAGCAATTTTTGTCACAGTTGATTTTAGCTGCTCCACCTTAACAGAACATACCAATGGTTCTTGACCAACAAAGTCTTTTGACAACATTTTAAACCTGATATAAGAAGAAGCAGTAATTTTACTGGTTTGTTCTCTTGTTCTTAATTTAGATTAATTTCTGATACTTAGGAAGATAAGTCTGATTCAAGAGGATCCAGGAATCCAGTTTCCTCCTGTAAAAACTGTGGGATGCACTCTGTTTTGTCAACATAGAGTCAATAACAACTCTATTATTTTTGAGGAAACAGATTTTTTGTGGTTTACAGTGCTTCCCCTTTTTGGCTCAGATTAGCACATAATAAAACAGTAGACAAGGCACTACTGTCTCAAAGATTTTTATCTTTATGAAATAGGGTTAAATCTGGTTTGCGAAAAACTCAGATGTCTGCAAGCTTTTTCCCACTGGAATTTTCACTGTGCCCACACCAAGGAACTAACAGGAGTGGTGGGAAGGCTGGCTGCTGCCAGCCCCTACCAGGCCTCCAGAATATCCCATCTCAGCAGAACAAGCCCCTCATCTTGGCACTGACTGTTACAGGTATCTGGAAAACATTCATTAATGTAAAAAAATTGCATATTATCACATCTTAAATGCTCTAATGTGAATCATTATTGAGGGGCAATATATATTTTTATTAACCACAGTGTTGTTGCTGTTAATACCAGAAGCAGCTTTATTCTGCTGGTATGCATCTGATTTTTGCACAGCTTAAGCAATGCTTTTGTTTTAACTTTGCTTCATTAAAGGCTATTGCCAATGGTACAATCACTGTCTCGTGTCTTGTTGACATTCAGATCCATGGTGTTGCCAATAAAAAAATCTAATGGGACAGACACAGAGCCCCTAACACAAGACTTTATTTGCTTTGAAGTTCTTGTTGCTGTACACAGATACAAGGCAAATGGAAAATGCCAATGTACTGGCACAGCTGCCTTTATACAGATACTGAAGCTCCAGAAATTGCTACAGAAGGTCTAGCGAAAAAGAAATCAAACTTCATTTTATAAAGCAAACAGCTTTTTCCAACAGGTGTGACTTAACAAACAGGAAAGATAAAAATGAACATAGATTACCTGGAAAATATGGAATTCTTTTTCCACCCAATTTGTAGGCAACACCAATTTTAATTTCATCAAGGACATCAAGAATATCCAGTTTTGTTAATGCCAAACTGCACAGAAAAACATCAGTTAGAGTTACACACATGATGAAGCTCCTCTTTAATACTTTACACCTTTATTTTTTTTTCCCCTTTCACAAATGCAGCTCAGGCAGCTCAGCCAGCAGAAATACACAAATATATTAAACTATGAATATTGTTAATTGAATTCACACCTCTGGGATGAATTCATGACTGCATTACTATGACACATTTCCAGATGCTTGGCTGCTCACATAGGTGCACAGTGTTCAGCTTGGGGCATGAAAATGCACACTATGTAAAGTGTTGTTTGGGTGGCTACAAAATTTGACATCATTGATAGTGACTGATTTTTTGTTATTCCTACTGATTCACAACAAGTATATGACAGATTATTTACTAAATCGTACTTTTATAACAGAACAAGCTTAGTGTGGTTACTGAAACCACATTTGAAGTTCAGTAGGAAGGATCCCAGCCTGACTTTCAGTACCTGGGCTGTGCTGTCATTTTAAAGGATCTTTTTCATCTTTTGAAAGAACATACTGGAACACAAAAATGGAACCTCAAGAAGTCACTGTAGTATTCACTGATGAGAATAAAACTGCATTTTAAAACTAGTCAAATTTTCCAGAAACAATATTCTAGACCTTGCAAGGTAAAAATCTGAGTAGCTAAGGATTTAGACAGGTAGGTGCATAACAGTCCATGCTATATGTGCTCAGTAAGTAACGTGATGAATTCAAGGATCAAATGAAAAGACCTTATGGGAAAGAAGCACTAAGGAGCCAGTTTTTCACCTTTTTGGAAGTTTTTCTCTCTCCATGTTTTTAACTGTCACAGTTATCACAGATTACATGCTTTTGTCGATAGGAGTGCAGGAATTGTATAGAACTGAAATGGAAGGAAACCTAATGCCTTTGTAAAGCTATTTCCATACAAACTAGAGCTGTGTAAGTTAAAGCAAAATCTAAATCCAAGTAAAAAAACTCCTAAAAACTCTTCCGAAAAATTAATGAACAAGACTGGTGTTCCTTTGTAATATTAGAAGTAGCAGCACAAACAATATTAAATTAAGTCTGAGTTTATAATATATTAAAATGCCCAGGGTCATGTTTTTGCATATGTGAACAAGTTTGCCTGAATGCATCAGTAAGCCTACACTTTATATAAACAAAACTGTAATGAAACTTTTTCTGAAGATACAGATTGGTAATTAGTTATAAATTAATGGCTTGTGATAATTATTAGTATTTTATCATTAGACATAAGCTAGTTTGAGGGCATTATGGTCATAAGCAGGTCCTTTAAACAGCCACTTTTCCTATAAAATTCCAATTAAATATAAATTTTCAATTACAAAATAATTTATCACCTAAATAAGTCACTTGGTCCCAAAGAAAATAAATCTCAGCCCATTAAAAGCAGAATTTATAATACAATATTTGACTACACCTTTGTAAATAATAGAACCTGTTGAAACAGGAATAAAAGCTGTGCCAATCACTGTACACTTTGTATCATCCAATTTATTTCACTTATAGAGACAATGGTTCCAAATGATGCAAAATTAGTCCTACAAGTAGAATCCACTAGAGCAAATCAAAGCTCAAACTCAGCACAAGTCAGTATGAGAGCACTGGATCAAGATCACTACAGCAAACTATTAGAAAACCAAAATATTGATCCAATTTACAATGGCCATCTGAGTTAAGCAAAGTAAAACATATATCAAAAAAATCATTGCTGTGATGTTGTAAAATAACTTAACTTGAAGAAAAAAGTCAAAGGCTTTTTAGATTATGAGCATTAAGACAATTCTCAGTTGCCCATTGTGAATTATTGTATTGCTTAAAATGTAACACTTTACTGGATTTATATTAATGTTACCTACATATTTATTCTGCGAAGCACAAAATTATCACTTCCAAATGTAGCGCAAAATCTTTGATGCTTACGCAGTGAATCCGTTGATCATATGAGCATATTTCAAAATGACAAGATCTAACCAGCCACAGCGTCTCTTTCTGCCTGTCGTTACTCCCCATTCGTGGCCACGGGACTGTAAAAGATCTCCAATTTCCTAGAATAAGACAGAAAGAATGATGATGGTATTTCACTGAAAAACAGCTGCAAAGCAAATACAGACAAATATTAGTGAATAGCAAGAAAAATGTAGTTGTTCAATTTCAGGCTTTTTTTTAGGAAAAATGAAAAATAAGTTAAGTTTTACTAGGAGGGGACTAAGGCAGAGAACAAATTCCCTCATGCAATCACTCATGCATTTCAAACCACTAACTTAATATAACTATCTCATGTTCTGAAGAGATACTTTTCTTCCTTCTTCATCTAATAAGATTTCCTTGAAAATTTAGCTGTCTATAAAATTTTATTCTGCATTTACTTTCTTCATCTCATCTTTTGGCATCTATTAATTTTAGGGACAAGGCTGCAGATGCTTGGGATTGGTCCTAAGACCAATGTTTATAACAATGTCTAGGTCAGACTCTATGTCCATGCCTAGGGCTCCTCTGTTCTCCCACAGTATGAGACTATCAGCTGCTCCTTTTGGACTGGCTGTGTCTATACTGTGTTAAAAATGAAGAAGGAAGAAACTTTATGTTCATGATCCATAAACCTAAAGGATACTACCAACTCATTTGAGCCATTAAAGAAAAGGATTTTAGTGAGTAAATCCTTAAATTAGATTCAGAACGCTGACTTACAGGTTACTGTGTCCATAGCTCATAATCAATACCTTAAGCTTTCTAGTTTCTTGATAATGAAAATACAGTAGACAGTTTACAAGAATCAAAGTCTCCCCCCCTTTTTTATATTGATCAATTTTTGCATGACTGGCTGACGCACACACCACATTTATTCTATAAATCACACAGAACATGGGCTATTAAGCGCAGACATTTCATCTTGTAATTTAAGCTCTCCTATGATGCACTGACAGTTCCAGTCTACAACAAACTCTGGACACTGAAACTCACCTAACGATGTTATATAAGATGATGAAATCTGTTTTCACATAAGTCATTACAAGAGAACCTTGCTAGCTGCAATTTAACATCATCACACTGATGAAAAACACCTGAAGTTTACGAGGTAATTCTCCCCTCTTCATGAGAGAGATTGCTCAGTTTTGTTATTACAGTGCTAACGCGTCACTGGTCTACCCTTACCCCATTCCATGAACTGCTATTTGTTGGCAACTGTATATATCACATTTTGTAACATGAAACCTACATTAATCTGCTCAGTGGGGAAGGCTCCAATTCCCACCCGGGTGGTGTATGCCTTCACCACTCCGTACACGTCACCCACGTGCTGGGGAGGAACACCAAGCCCGGTGCACACACCGCCTACAGTGCAGTTCGAGGAGGTCACGAAGGGATACGTGCCTGTCAGAAAAACACAACAACACAACCCTGTTTCAGCAATTGCAAGACAAAAAGACTGATTTTCCTTTACCAGTTCAAAGGGGATTTTCACATCTACGTTTGGCTTTAAAGATAAACTGAAACAGCAGCCAAAGAGGGGGGCAAATTCTTTTTCTTCTTACATCTCAATACTGCATCCCTTAGGCACGGGATCTATCATAGCATGCTGCTGCTGTGTAAAGTTTTTTTCAATGTCCTGTGTATCAGAGAAAGTATTTCCACTACATCCATGGAGAGTCTGGTGTAAAGGTCACTGTCTGACATTCCAAATGCTCTACACAAGTGGCTCTGAGTATCTGCCACAAATTGTCTAAATCTTAAGAGGTTACTCATAATCTCTACACTATGACTCCGGATTGGAGAATCTCTCCAGTTCTTCATTTCATCTTCATTGACACTTATGTGGTGTGATTAGACTTTTGTTAAGAAAGCAAAGCAAAAACCAACTGAAGCAGCAAGACTTACAGGTTACTGCACCAGTTTAATCCTTCCTCTACTGCAGAGGAATTACCTCAGCAGCACTGCAATGAGGGCCTGCATTGTCTGGAAATGTGTATACACATTTAAAAGTAATAAAGCCAAGAATATCTGGAGTGAAATTTCAACTCCACTGGAATAAACTTCAGTAAAAATCAATATTTAATCCCTAAGCATTTAATTCTGTTAATGATACAATCTCTGTCTTATTATGTTTTTCTTCTGGAAGATATGTTCCTATTAAGGAAAGACTATTTTGGTTCTCTGTTTTCCTGCTGTTTGCAAAATCAATATAAACACTAATCAAAATAAAACTGATCTCTTAGGAGTTAAACTGAGTTTAGAATATAACTTACCAAAGTCAATATCAAGTAATGCTGCATTGGCTCCTTCAACAAGGATCTTCTTTGGGGAGCCATGAAGAGCTTCATACATAAAATACACACCATCTCGAACCATGGGTCTTATTTTTTCGGCATATCCCTGAAAATTGAGTACAAATGTCAGCTTACCCAGACAACGGCTGGAAGCAGGGAGCACTGTGTTCACTTTTGATAGACAAAACATACAGATAAGTCTAAGCTTCCAGCCTCAATAACTGTGTTTTCCTGAAAAATACAACCATTAGCTGAAAACAAATCAATCTACTGGACCACTCATGTAAAAAACCATGGTTTATTATGGCACTTCTGTTCACAGAGATGAGGTATACCTACCAAATTTTGTTGCTAGTCTGTAGATAGTGTATCTAGTCTAGACACACTGAGAATGAGACTTAGAAATAGTGCAAGTACCAAAAAAGTATCGCTCCTTTTGAATATTAAGAAATATCTTTGGGGTGTCAGCTCCAAACAATTATGAGACAAAACTTGGGAAAGGTAAAAGATATTTTTAGCATCCTCTTTTCTTACATATTCATCAAAGAAGCTGTTTTACCAGGGGGTCTTCTGAATTTATTTATAAAAAGACAATTTTCTTGTAATGCCAGGACCTTGAAACATACTTCTTCAAACAATTCTTGAGTAATCACGGAAGTCCTTCAGACAGAACACTAACTGAAATCATCACCCTGTGTTCTCTTGACTACTTTAATACAACAGTCATTTTAAACAACATTCAAAAAAGTAAAATGTTAGAGGAGAATTAAATCATCCACAAAGTTTATATTAATGCCTGCAATAAGAGAGAACATTGTATTACAAAGCATAGTGACTGTATATTAAAAGTTTGTATAATAATAAACATATGCATTTTCCATATAAATTAATTAATTAGTTTAATAACTGGTAGTCCTGGCACACTTCATTTTTTGTTTTTAACATCAAAATAAATTTTACAAGTGTTAAATCCTTACCTTTAGCTTTTTCAATTGTCCTTCTGTATCTATTTCCAATGTGGGAAACATTGACTTGTATTGTTGTGCCAGATTTTTAAATCTGTAAAATATTGAAATTATACCTATAAGGAACATAGTCACTTTTCACAGAACCTTTGGCAAGAACTCAGTTTATAAACACAGTATATACTGAGAGCTATAGGGAAAAAATACTCATAGTCACTCTTCACAGAACCTTTGGCAAGAGCTCAGTTTGTAAACACAGTATATACTGAGAGCTATAGGGAGAAAATACCCTGGACTTTGATACCTCAACCAGTGCACTTCCCCATGTACAAAACTACATTATAAATGATGAGAAACACTGTGAAGCATGGGAAATATACACACACATTCTTTCCAGTTTTCTTCTCCTTCTAGGCAATTTATATACAAAATTCAGACACATATTAAAAAACATCCCCTTAAAAGCAAATCTGTCAGCCAAAATGTATCACTCTTTAACATAATATTTAGAAATGAAAATAGTTGTACCTTGAAGAAAACTCATCAAAGTCAGAAAGGAGGTCACAAATCCGAAGGCCTGTTCGTGCAGCTTTGGAAGAATATGTTGGTCCAATCCCCTTCTTTGTTGTGCCAATACTAAGTAGAAACAACACCCACCCCGCCCCAACATGTAAAAATATATGCAAAAATACACTTTATGCCAAGTCATTTTGTTAAAGCACTTCACTATATCACTTTCTGGGCAGAAGGTCTAAGACATAAAAACATGTGAAAGTTCTCTAATAATAAATACACAGCAACTTTCAGGGTTTGTATAAATATTGCTAATATTTGTGGTAGCAGTAAAGCATGTAGCCTTCAGTGGAGCTGACAATTTGTTGGATTGTTCACTAACATAAGCAGGAGCAGAATACAGTTACAGAAATAATATCAACAAAGCTCTTTAGAGATACATTGAATTTCTGTTTTCCAAAATTACACCAATTTTTCAAATTTGCATAACTGTTAATGAAATAAGGGTGTGGAAAATATTTACTTTTTGCCTTCTTGTGCTTGACGTTGCACTTCCTGGAGTCCATCTACTGCCTGGTGAAAGTCAAACACTGCAATGGAAAATCAAATGGATAAAGTGGGAGACCAAAAGAGAAAAACATTCTTTAAATCACAGACATCTATAACTTCAAGACAAAGTGCCTTTGCTGTCATTGACAGTGCACAGGCCTCCTCAAGTGAAAACAGAACAAGTATTCCTTAATCATTGTGAAAATATGTAAAACATTACTTTTCAACGAACAGAAATTCTATTATCATGCTTCAGATACACAACATACAAAGAAGCTGTGATAGATCGAATATATAGCTGCCCTGTGGGATAATAATTTAGTTCAACATCATGAGATAAGAGTCATTTGTGAGGGTTATTTCCCCCCTTCAATCATCACTTACCTATATGTGCTCTATCTGATATAATCAGTCTTTTCTCCCAATCTTTTAAACCTGTCAGAAGATATAAAGAACTTAGGATTTCAGCTGTGCTGATTGATCCAACTTTGACCTTGGCTTTTAGTTTTTCTATGTCTTTTGTCTATATGATGTCTTGTTAAGAAGACGAGACAAAATGGATAAACCGTAAGTGAATATCAAGTATCAGCGACGTTTATGTTAATAAAATTTTCTAATTTTTTTACTTATCGGCTTTCTCATTTTGGTATGGACCTGTTAATGCCAGAATACTGTGGCTTACACATAATTCTTACTTTAAGGAAATATTCTTGTTTAACTTGCTATACAAAACATCACTTAAACTCCATTTGTGGCTCAGAAAATAGAGAATTTCTGTACAGAAACATAAAACAATCTAAGAACTAAGGGACCTTAGAAAGCCACAGGGTACAAATCTTCCCTCAAAGCAGAACCAACTGAGTTTATATTTAGGCACAATGGGGTTAAATAATCTCAGTTTGAGGTCAAGGGGACCTTACCACACACTTTAGGATTTATTTTCCATCTAATGTGGTGTCAAATGCCATAAAACTCCCTGAAACCCATGAAAACACTGCTTTTGAAAATAGGCCTAAAGGCTACAACAGAATTCAACATTTTAAATACTGTTTTCCTCATTATTAAAATCCAGAGTATTATTGCACTGAATACTTATGGTCAGAAACAACAGCTTACAAAAACACCCAACCTGGCTGCCATTATAAAGGTAAGTTAAAAATTACTTGATACAAACCTTTCTTTTCATTCTTTTCAGCTTCTTCAAACAGGCCTGGTAAATGTATAACCACTCCATTACCTTTGGGAACATAAATGATTTATTTTAAAGCAAGGAATAAAATATTCATTCATAGGAATTAAGGCCTGTAAACACTTGCTGTCTAAAATGTTATTTAAAAAGTAAAACTGTATTTCTCACAAAGTGATCTTGAGAACTTTTTGGATAAATCCTGATTTTGGGGCAGCAGCTACTAGCCTGCTAAAAGCAGAAAAACCAGAGCTGGCTTGTTTCAGGCGTGGACACCAGGCTGCTGCAGAGCCAGCTGAGGTAAGCGGATTCTTGTCTTTGTTTGTGGCGGACTTTGACCCACGACTTTAGCCTCAATTGTTCACAGGGAAAAGCTCAAAGAAGTCTGTGGCCTTACCATGCTGACGAGCCTGTGTGAAAATATTCAAATTTTCTTCAATATTCAGGTATTTGTTTTAAACTCGGGTTGTACTAGTGCTGTAATACATTAGCAATGCCTCCCCCCCCGGCTTTTGAGTACAATCTAGAATCCACAAGCAACAGAAAAAAGTACTGCCGAGACATAGAGGATTAGTGATGCAGTGGGCTAGAAACAGCTGCTGCCTCCTTGGGAAAGTCAGAAATATACGCAAGAGCTTGTCTCAGCCTAAATTTCATATAACTTAAGTAATAGTTGTTACTAATTGACAAAGGAGTAGATCAGAAAGCAAGGCAACACATCATATTTAGCTGAGAGAAAAAATACGGTTAATGTATTTCAACCATCCATTTGGAAATTATCAAATGGAAGAAAACTTACACTCACTTCTTGCACAGTCTGTACATCATTTCTGTCAGAAAGAACATAACTCTGGACAAATAAAAGGCTTCTGTTTGCCTGCCATTTAAATATGAGTTTAATGTCCCGTAAGTAAAGCAAACTTTTTATGATGCCATCTGCACCAAATAGCTTTAGAGAAATATAACACCCTTGTATTTTGGAGCCTACTTCTGAAAAGTCAGTAAAGAGATGTCAGAGATATATTATTTATTTGGCCTAAGTCCTGGGGTTCGTGTCCTCAAAGAATAGCACACAGATTTCTGAAAGGATAAAAGGAATGTGCATTCAGAGGATAGGATTCAAACATACCATAAAGTATAAGAAAGAGCAACATGATAGGAAGAGGGGTTTTTGCTTTCAGTTTTTTAACAGTGGAAACGAAACTGTTAAAGCAGCAGTGGAATAGAAATCAAACAGCTGAAGCTAAAGCAAATCTGACTGTCACTTATATGTTTTTCTTTACTTGTTACTAAAAAATACAGTTGCAGCTATTCACTATACAATTTTATTTTATATAATAGGTTCCAAAATTGTCTTACCAATAAAAGAAATTGCCTTTGGATTAATGATGCCACTAGGAAATAGGTGAAAATCATATTCTTTCCCATCAACAACCACAGTATGGCCTGCATTGTTCCCACCCTGGAACAGAAAGAAACACCTGAAGATTAACAGTCTTGTATCATCACTCAAAACTCTCAGCAGACGATCTGACAAGACCATCTTTTTTCATTTATACAGGTCTTCAGTCACTGCTTTCTCCACCTTAGAGTTTCTTGTAAAAAGGGCTCAGATGGGGGAGAGCTTTAAAAATTAAAGGTTCAGTTTCAGGCAAGTTTAATGTTTGCTGCTACTCTGTCATGATATAACTTAGTCTCCTACTAATAAATCTGGGAAATCTGACTTGGCTGCTCTGGTGCTACAGGCCTTCAGCTTTCCAAAATGATTACAAATCTTTGTGGATTTGAAATGATGTCTGAATGCTGTAAAACTGTCTAAAATGAGGGCATCTGCTGGAAGGAGAGCTGAGATGGTCACTGGTAATTTGTAAACAATGAAGACTGTTGGCTGAGTGCAGTTCTATGAACACTCTGAAAAAGGACAGTCATTTATAAAAACAAATACTATAACACATATTATTCCAGAGTTCCATTTACTCTTAATTTAGTCATTTGCCCATTTGTTTACATGTAAATCACAGGAAAACAGCAACTGACAATCCTTTCAAAATGTGGATAAATACTGAAACACAACTTTAAGAGAATAAAAGCTACAAGTTACAAAAAAAATATTTTTAAGCAGAATGATGGAAGAAAACATTAAAGAAATATGCCTTCAAATATGATAAAAGTAATTTTCATATTTTGGAAGATGTGAGCTCAACAATGAATTTTAAACAGATAAGCTGCTAAGGGAGAGCTGAGTAGGAGTTACAACAGAAAAAAATACAGCACACACAAATTTCATTTGGTTTAAAAACTGCTGGGAAGCTCATTCTTGGGATGGGAAGGACTCCCAAGTATCTTGCTAAAGCAGAGTTATAACTCGGCTAAAGAATCTTGAAGAAAGCAGAACCATTCTGGGTATTTTGCTTGCCTCCCATGAATAATAAACCAGTTGAAGGAACCTGGATCTAGTTAAAGGTGCCGAACTACCTAGAAGGTTAATAAAGCAGGAAGCAGAGTCCTTTACATGATATTTAAGAGGTGTCATACAGAACGGATTGTGCTGGTTGGAACACTGGTTTGTTACAGGAGTATCAGGCTGAGAAAAAAGAGGCCAGTAAATTCTGTGACTCCCAGCTTCCCTTTTCTGCTCACCTAGAGATGATGGCAAGATGGAAGCTTTAAAATAATTAACTCCACCACTTAATGCTGATTTAGTCTCTACTACAAAAAGCAATTTTCACATGTCCTCAGAAAATGGGGAACTAGGCTGCTTCAAAAGTTATTTGTTGTCACTAATGCTGTGGTTTTACTCTCCCTAATTAACACAAATATGAGCAAATGAAATTAGACCTGAGGACTCACAATCTGAGATGACAGCACACATAAATTATAGTCAAATGTGTTTTCTTGTATCCTGAAACTTCAAAAGGTGGGATACGCCAGCACAAGAACGATTATAAATGCTTTTGGAAAATTTCCTGAACTGATATCTTTAGCAAATGCTTGAAAGGGATGTTAATCAAGCAGCTGTAAAAACTGGCATACATAAAGAAATTCTGAAGCACAGAAACACCAGAAGATATGATACATGCTTTAACGGCCAAAACCTCTGAATCCACTTTCAGTCCCTCTGGATAGATAACATGAATCAAGAATTTAGTGACAAACTTTATAAAACAATATTTCTCTAATTAAAAGCTAGCATTGAGAGCTCTAGAACTGTTTTTTGCACTGCACATGTTGGTCTGTGTTTCCTAAACAAACATCTTCTAAGTTTATTTTAACAGCTCAATTAATTGCATTTTTATAAATATAATTAAAAGTGGTAGCAGAGCACTGAAATGCCCAACAGACATGACCACACTTGCAAAACATAACACTGGTCTGATGAGGTACTTTCTGTTTATTATCTGGTCATCTCATTAATTTCTCATGTTCAGTTACAGAGATATTCTAGCAGCATATTGGTAGTCTAATAGATCAGATATTAGAGACATCTACTCCTTTTCTAATTTTACTTGAGTACTGAGAGTCAATAAAAGGCTTGTGTGATCCATTTCTTTTGCTACCAAAATATAAGGAAACTTAAAAGCCTCTATGGGCTTAATTTGAAGAGTACACATTTGAAGGTGCAGAGAACTACCTGGTACACTGCAACTGTGTAAGCTCCCCTTCTCTCAAATGTGAGAGAGAAGTGAGAAAGTGAGAGTGGTGAGAACACTTACACTCCGAGCGTCTGTTCTCTGGACCCTCAGGCTGCTTCCTCTTGGACCAAGAAAATTTTGGTGCCTCTGCTTGGCCCTTGCTACAAACAGTTCTCCAGAATGATCTGCCATTTAATATCCAGACCCTGCCACACACCACTGAGTCCACCTGAATTTTATTTATCTTTTACCATTTGCAATGTACTAGGTCACTAGAGATGGTATCTGCCTTCTTTTGCTGTTCTTAAAATACGCCTCTAACAAAGGGAACATTAATCTGTCAGAAGCTGTTGCCTTAATCACCAGTGCCACTTTGGCATGATCCATAAATATTGTGAAATGATGGTATGACTAGAAATAACAATTAACATTAATTTTCAAAGTTTTGGGATGACTTTTGACTGTGCAGCCACAGCTGTTGTTCTTCATATCAGCTACAGAAAAGTTTCAGAGCAGACAAATGCTTGTTTCTAGGTGTTTTTGGTAGGTGTTAAAGTTGTTCACCTTTACATCAGGCACCTAAGTAAAAATAACTTTCACTGGAGTAATTCATAGCTTTATTGGGTTTGCATGGTCAGGTTTTCATAACAGCTGGAGTGGCAGGGATGGACAGGGGCTACAGGGGTGGCTTCTGTGAGAGGCTATTGGAAGATTCCACTATGCCAAATAAAGCCAAGGCTGAGCCCATCAGAGATAGTCATGGTGCTTCTGGGTTAACATATTTAAGGAGAAAAAAACAACCCAAACAAAAACCAGCAACTAGAACCAGAGAAACAAGCAAGAATATGAGAGATAAACAGCTCTGCAGACCCCAGGGTCAGTGCAGAAAGAGGGGAGGAGGTGCTCCAGGTGCCTGAGCAGAGATCCTCCTGCAGCCTGTGGTGAAGACCATGGTAAGGCAGCTGTGCCCCTGCAGCCCATGGAGGACCACAGTGCAGCAGAGAACCATCTGCAGCCCATGGATGACTCCAGGCTGGATCAGAGAGATGCCAAAAAGTCTGACACCACAGGAAGCTTGTGCTAGAGCAGGCTCCTGGCAGGACATTCAGACCCACAGAGAGGAGCCCACACTGGAGCAGGTTTGCTGGCAGGACTTGTGACCTGGCAGGGGACTCCACTGGAGCAGCCTGTTCCTGAAGGACTGCAACCCATGGAAGGGATGCATGCTGGAGCAGTTCATGAAGAACTGCAGCCCTTTGGAAAGGCTCAAGTTGGAAAAGTCTATGGAGAACTGGCTCTTATGGAAGGGACCCCACACTGAAGCAGGAAAAGAGTGTGAGGAGTCATTCCCCTGGAGAAGGAGCAGCAGAAACAATGTGTGATAAACCAACCACAGGCCCTACTCTCTGTACCCTGGACCACTGGCAGGAAAGAAAATTTGGAAGTGAGTTGATTTTAGGAAGAAGGGAAGGTATTTTTAAGATTTGGTTATGAATTTTCCCCTATGCAAGTCTCTTTTGCCCATGACTGTAACTGGTGAGTGATCTCTCTCTGTCCTTATCCTGATCCACATGCCTTTCAATGTAAATTCTCTCTCCTGCCCACCTGGGGAGGGGAGTGACAGAGTGGCTTTTGTGGGCATCTGGCGTCCAGCCAGGGTCAACCCACCACAAAAGCCTGCAATGAAAAATTAGTAATCAGCCTTTTCCAAGTACCCACATTGGTCAACAAATCAATTTTTATTAACTTGGAAAACAGTAGAAGTTGATGCCTCTATTAACAACAATGAGGTCTGGGCTTTTTTAAAATTCTTTTATAAAAACTATTAAGTTGCACTCAGATTTTTTTCTGTTAAGATTTTAATCTCTATTTTCAGAATTTTTATAATCCAAGTGTAAAATTACGCATTGTTCCAGTACCAGACAGCTAGAGCAACTAAACTACCTCATAAAACATTGTAAGGTTATTTTTCAGAACAGCACTTTGTTTAAAAAGCAAATGCATTTCCAAGCCTTTTATGTGCTGATCTACTTGTGGTATTGGATTCTTGCAGTGATGTACTTTGATTAGTATTCCAAGGTGCTTGAACACCAGAACTACATCACTACACTAAACTGAGAAGCTGTATCTTACCAGTGTTACCAACCGTATGTTGTTGTAAACACTATGTTTCAGGGCATTAATAATTATTGGGTTGGCAGATAACACAGTCTTTGTAGTTACAACTTAAAAAAAACAAAACACAAACAAACCCACATCCCAAAGTGCTCAGGCATTTAAAGACTCTTGTTTTTTTCTGTATTGTTTTTAAAATCCCTTTGTTCTCTGCAGCCAAAACATACCAAGATGAAAAGAATTTCTTTTGAGAGCAGCAGTGAAGCTGTTCAGTACCTGCAGCAGGAACTCCATTTTCCCAGCTAGCTTTATGGTAAATGAATGGGAATGAAATGTGTCCTGATGCTCAGAGGTATTTCTGCCTGCTCCTGCCAGGCAGGTAGGGTGCAGGAGATGGCATTCTGCATGTGTGGGAGGAGTGTTTTCAGATGATCTACTGTTTAGGCAGATCCTTCACTTGTTCAGTGCTGCCCACTGAGCCCAAACACAATATAAAATACCTTATAAATATAACTCATACTATAACTAGAGTGTGAAAGTTAAGTTTATTTCTGTTGGGTCCCACAATGACCAGTTCTCACCTTTTCCCAGTTAGAAATGTAACGGGGAAATAACAAAAACTGGTTATTGAAGATGTGCAGACAACACCACCATGGTGAGAGTGACACACCAGGAGTACACAGCAGCTCCTTACCCATTGGCACATGCAGTAAATGTATAAAATGTCATGACCAGGTTTTGAACACATTAATTACAAACAAAAACACAGGTCGAACTTTGGATGGGAGATATCTGTGCTGGAGAGCATGTGGAGGTATCTGAACACAGCTTCAGAAGTGGCTGATATGCCTAAGGCAAGCCTTGCATGTATAAATGGGAATATTAAGTAGGAGTAGAAAGATTGTATTACCTCTCCTTTTGGCAGTGGTGCAACTGCTACTAGAATACTGTGTCCTTGGTACTAGGACAAGATTACAAGATGATCCCCTCTGGCATTATTATAAATTCATATATTATAATCTATGAATTGGAATACCAGCCATAAACCAGCAGCTATGGAAGTCTGCATCTGAAAACAAATGTTATGACTCCTGTCTCTCTCTCTCTCTGTCTCTCTTTCCATTTTAAGTGTCCTAGCTCTTCCAATTCTAACCATCATCAATGGATAAAAACATTTTCTGAAATTCAACTGCATCTGCAGGCCTCTCATCACAGTAACAAACAGGCTATAAAATACTTCTGTATTCTTAGCATGTTAGACCTGAATGAACAAGTAGGAACATTGTTACAGAAATCATTACTTCTCTTTACAATTTAATTAACAATGGCTATTTCTAACTTACCTCAGCAACTGCCTGGAACTAACTTGAATAAATGTAGTTAATTAGTGGTACCAGCGTAACTGGCTCTGACATGAACTTTATAATAATAGAGATCCATTGCCTTTCATGACATTTCTCCTTATTTACACTATTGCAAAGGAGGTTTGAACATTACTGGTATTAAAAAAAAATCCCATCAGAAAAATTCAATTCTTGGAACACTCAGACTCTTCCGCACAAAGTCACTGGATCACCTGTGTGTGAAAGCTTTTGTCAGTGAGTGGAAGTGCTGAACACTGCAGTTGGAAGGTTGTGGCCCGTTATAGTTTCCTTTACTGGAAGTTTTTCTTGCTAATTTTTCTTCCAGTTTAATTATCACCAAATAACACCCAACTCACCTCAATTCAGGTTTCAAGAAGTAGACCATAACTTCTTTTTTTTTTTTTTNAATTACTTTTTTTTTTTTTTTTTTTTTTTTTTAGCTCAAGTCTTTGGGAAGAGCTGGATTGGGAATAATCAGAAGTATCCCTAGACCTGGAGAACTGAGGGAGTGGTGATTTTTAGAGCTATGAGGGTGACAAAGAAGTGGAGTGAGCTGCAAGTTTATCTTCTGACACCAACCATCATCAGCCAAATCTAGTTTACCTGGCTCTTCTTCCCAAAGACCATGTTTACAATAATGATTTCAAGTACAAACAACTCTGCACAGAACTGCTGTCTTATTCCTGCCTCTGTTCAAGTGTGCCCCTTCTCAAAGAATGAGTAATATCCACAGGATCCTACCTTCCCAATTATAACAGTGATCTAGTCAAAAACTTCAAAATTCCTGTGGAATGAGACCTTCTAAAGCTTAATGAGAAAATTAATGTGACTATAAATACAAATACTTTTATGAAGAACTGAGTCAGATTTTTCACTTTTTGAAGAAACTAAATTATTTCTAGCACAAATATAAAACTTGAAGTTTATATCATGTTGCACAAGTAATGTATTATTTTTCCTTTAATACAAAAAATGACCCTAACTTATGTGGACACCTTGGTCTTCCTAAGTATCTGAAAAATGCAACTGGAAAAGCCACATCTAATTCAACTCAGGTTTTAAACAGCAACCACTGTAGGAAAACTACACACTCAAACTTTAGTTATTTTCCCTCAAACTGAATTCAAAGTTTTGTCATACCACATAAAAACAATAAATCACAACAGACCACTGCAACAAAACACACACTCCAACAAGAGATGCAAAGAAAATAAATTCAAGGTGTATTGATAGAAAATGCTATAATGGAAAAAACATTCTGACTAACGTTAGCAGAATACTAGCACAAAGGAAACCAAACATGAAAAACCTAGATATGTCTGCTCCTCTTTAGCCCTCTCTTCTGAAGTCATCTCCCTGTGGGAAGTAATATGATCCAAGGATATGAACATAAGTTTTCTTATATCTGTAAACAAATTAACAACAGGAACGAAAGAACAGATGTCATTTCAGCTTAATTTTCAGCTGTTTTCTTTTGATGCTTGTAGAGGATAATAAATTCATCAGGCTTTATAAAGGGGATTGAAAATTAAGCTTGCTTTCTTATGGAGATTTGGAAACTTTAAACCTGACCTTCTCATACAGTATTTATAATCCTGGTGGTCCTGAGATGATCTCACTGATGCCCAAAGGAGAGGCAAGTTTAAAATAGAAATGTCACCATGTTGTTCTAAAGCTTAAAATTGTATAGTGGGGCATGTAAGTATGTATGAGGAAAATGAATGAAAAATTGGATAAAATATCCTATAA
The DNA here is from genome assembly GCA_013399895.1 of Serilophus lunatus. NCBI lineage: Eukaryota > Metazoa > Chordata > Aves > Passeriformes > Eurylaimidae > Serilophus > Serilophus lunatus. The sequence continues at coordinate 289,627 of VXBA01005659.1, forward strand.
GTGACAAATTGCTACAAAAACCCCTTCTATTTTGGAAAGGTGGACTTCTTTATTGTAGCTAAGGAAACAACTCCTTTCCTCTGTTGAATTGCAAAATGAAACCTACTTGCTTTCTTTGCAGAGAATGTTAGGAAAAAATTACTTAGAAACATGGCTGGATGAATGTATGTGCAAACGGGACTGTGAACCTTCCCAAACATTCGAGAAATCAAAAACAGCAGTCCTGCAGTCACTGCACACTCATGACTTCCAAGGTCATCAATCTCTTCACTGAAGATCATCAAGCACTAAATCATTAGGAGATTAAAGTCTTTCCATGCTACTTTATCCTGGAGGGAGAAATACTAAATATCAGGGTTAAATCTCACTGAAAGGAGAGCAACACATGATACCTACAAACAGAAAAACAGTAGCCAACAAACCCCTATAACGCCACGCAATCATCACATAAAACTGCCCTAATTTAATCCCTGATGCAAACAGTTCCAGCAGCCCATGATCAATAGGGATAGTGACAACAACAACGTGCTGCTGACAGGGCAGGGTAAGCTTCCACAACAGTGAAACAAAGGAAACCTCCCCATTTCCCACCTAAACCACTGAGAGAAACTACTCGTCTGCCATTTCTGCCACGCTTGATTTTTGTTATTTGATTGCTTGCCCACAGTATTTTCCTTTGCATTCCTCAAAGGACTGTTTCTAAAATCAATGGCATTTATGTTGCATCCATTAAAACACTAAAACAAAGAAATAAGGAAACCAGGAATAATATGCAACAGTTACTTTTATCAAAGCATTGGGCACGTCCTTTCAACCTTGCCTGGATCCTTCTTTCATGCTGCAATGGTATCCCAAACCCAAAAATATGCCAGGCTTTTCTTACTGTTTAGACCCTCTCAATCTTATTTGTTAACATCCACTGCACCAAGAAAGCTGGCCACTCAACACCCTCAGTGTTAAATCCCCCAGACCAAATAATTGTGAAGTACTCGACCATAAAAGACCTTAACAGTTGTTTTTTTTCTGGTACCTTTTTCAATCTCCTCAGCTTTTCTTCAGTATTAAGAGCACCTGGAATTTTTGTGCATCTGCCTCAAGCAAGGCAATTCTTAACTTGAAAGCATACCAACTTGGATAGAGACATTTTTGAAGAAGTGACTGCATATTTAGTGAAACAAAAACTTTAACATGAGAAGCTCAAGAAATTTAATAACAGCTCATCTTAATGCAATCACATTCTTACCATTTGGTGTTGCCTCTTAAATGTCACTTCTTAAGGCAATGCTGATAACATCAGTCAGATTGTTTCCAGACTTCCAGAAGGCAGAAGTGCCACAGGACTGACAGATCCAGGGACAGCAGAGCCAAACAACAGCTTGAAAAATTCACAAAAACTGTCCTGGCCTAGTCCCTGCTGCTGAATCATTGCCACTGCTGTCAGTGTGAAGCAAAGGAAAGACCTGCATTTGTGTCACCACTGTTTTACCCAACCATTCAGTAACCAAGAGGTGACCCACTGCACGTAATGGTGATTATCACGGGGCCTCTACTCACTGACTAGCAGTAGTTTTCCTACCTTTCACTTTAGGCTTTTGGAAAACCTTTCCTTCCCTTCAAAATTTTTATCAAATTGTTTATGAGGCAGTTTTCTACAATGCTTTGTTGAAAAGAAATATTATTGCACAAGAAAATTTCACAGCAAAGGGAGAACTGTTTAGCCTCCATTACAAGAGGAATTCCTGGGCATTCTCAGCACACCCTTGAACTAGAAAAGTGTCTCGTGAGTAATTTACCACTGTTGGCAAAGATACACAGTACTTCTCTTGCAATATATGCCAATGCACACTATTTCCTTTTCCAATCATGCCCACACAGCATTGTCCAGTAAACATTCAGTGAAAAGTTATTATTATAGTATAACTTATGTAGTCTCAGCTTAAGGAAACAGCCAGAACTGCATGAGCACCAGCTGGCCTCAGTTCACTGGGAACTTGCTGCATACCACTTTTTAGGAACAGATGTAGTTTGAGCAGTGCCTCTGGAAGCACATCACCTTGGCCCTTGGGACAGGTGACTGTCTGTGTGATCATATTCCAAAACTGATCTGAGAAACTGTCTAATTTAAACCCTGGTACCTTATACCAGCCACAAGTTCTGGCTTTGAAGGCAGACCAAAAAAAAGATGAGGGGATGTGAGAAAGTACTGCTGGAATGAAAGCTGTCACTGAAGAGCATAAAATCTGTTTTTAAATGAAATATCAAAATTAACTATTTGTGTACCCTGCCCTGAAAATATACCAGGAATCAAAAAGTACTGCACAGCTCCATGCCCCAGGAGGCCACAATAAGAAAGAAATACTAGCCTCTAATGTTCTGCTTCTGCATGCCTTTGCTTGCTGAAAGAGCAATTTAGAGTAAAAATGTTCTGGATATTCTCTACTAATAACTCAAATTTAAACCTACTCAATTCCTTAACAGCCCTAAATGGCCTGCTGTTATTAATTTATTTATTAATACCTTTTCTGCTTGTTTATGTGGGTTTATGTATTCATGTATCTGGTATTTGAATAAAACAGCCTGTGTACAGCATCATCTACAAGAATATCTAGAGATCTTTTACCTTTCTGAAGCATCCTCTTTCACCAAGAATATTTCAAGTATACAGGGAAAATTGCATCAGTTACTTCAGGTGAACTAAGATCTCATATTTAAATTATATCACATATTTCAGGATTGCTGAATGGTGTGTAGCCAATTATTTTGAACTCAGACTGTGTTTAATCTAAGTACTGAGAAAAACTGAAAAAAACCCATGAATTGATGAGTTAATTTGCTGTTCATGTGAAATTAAATTCTGAGCACTCAGGAAAATTAAGGGAGCTGGGTTTTAATGCAGAATTTTCTTTAACCTGTTTTGAAACTTCCCTGGAGTCTGTTATGGACTTCCTATTTCCAGTCAGCTGCTTGCCTTTCTTTCAAGCACTCCAGAAAATACAACTTTATTTCTTCTGCAGCAATCTATGTCACAGATTTTTCCTCACAAAGCCAACACACTAAAATGCTTGAGAAACGTTTAATGAGAATTATTTCCTTTCACAGAACTATTAGGGAACTATTTTTTTGAGAAACCTCTTCAAACTCATATTTGGCCCTGAATTTCAATTCCTACACAGGGAGAGAGTTTTTGTTAGCACAGAGTAACCTCCCATGTAGCTGAGACACGGTTTCAAAAGACAAACATCCCCCTGTCAGACATTAATCTTAGAGCTTTCTCTACTTCCATTTCACTGAGGACTAAAACAAGCTGTTAAACATCATTTCCATCAATGTCTCAGAAAATGAAGTGGACAGGACATGAGGATATAACCTTGTCAGTCACCATATTCTAAATCCCAAAAAAGTCCTGATGGGATTTTTTCTGACATTTTCTCTCAATCATTTCTCTAATAAGTAGGACATTCAGTGTTTCTTGTTTAAGACATCACTTCTAATGCACAAGTGCTATAGCTCTACAAGTTCCTCAGTTTCCAGGAGGAATGTGAAGTGAGCAACATTTAGTTCATATGCTGAGGTTTTTGATGGCACTACACAGCATTAATTAAATTCTCCTCAAACTGATTACACCTGTAAGTTAATGACCTGCCATTATCACACAGAGAACTCATCAGTACTGTTCACATCCTTAGATATGTGCATATCTTCACTAAGCCTTAACAGTGTCATCTGACTTCTAACAGAGGCAAAAATCATACAGCATTATCTACTTGCATGATTTGCTTTCAAAGTATGAAATATTAAATTGGCACATATTTTTAAAGCACTCTCAAAATTGCCAAGTGTGCAGAATATAGAATAAAGAATACTTAAATATTAAAAAAATCCACTTCTCACTTAAGTTGTACAATACATCCTTCTCAGTAGGAAATCCTGACTCATCTTTTCTCTTTCAAATATTTTATAGTTGTCCCAAAACTCTAATCCTGAAGACACCTCCATCTGACCAGTGTATCAGTAATCCTATTGTAGCCTCACACACGTGATGTGTATGCAAGTGTGTCAGTGATCATTATTCCAAAAAGAAGTCCAGAGCTCTTCTAGGTCCACCTGCCTTTCATCCATCCCAGGCCCACCATCAGGCTACAGAAAGATGATCCAGATGGGCCCAGCAGCACATTAAACCATCAGCCAGTTGCTAACACACTAACCCTTCTGGCATGCTCACGCTCAGAGTCCTGCATCCTTCAGAGGGTATTCTGAGGCTGCTCCTGGGGGTCACACTTGCAAATTAGTTCTCTGGAGGGACAGCAAATCCATCTCGAAAGCAGCCTTAGGGCACCCTTCAAAACTGAGTCTAAAAAGAACCGATGTGACTTCCTGCAGCAGTAACAGTAACTCCATGAGAATGCTCTGGTGGCCTGTATGACATGCTTCTCCCCAGCTAAAACTTTTCAACTTTGTTTTCTCACCAAAGCCATCCTGAGATACCAGTTTAAATTCCTAGTAACACATTCCTGGGGGAGGGAAAGAGGAAAAGATAAATATGGAAAAATAGCTATAGTCCTGATAATACATATTCATTAGCTAACTTTCGCAGGGAAACTTCTCCCCAGGGTGATTCAGTACCTTGAGAATTTAATGTCCCAAATGAAAATACTTCCTCCACCTTCTAACCTGCATGAAAGCACTTATTTACATAATATACTTAATTAGACAAATGTCCTTGGATTTATTATCTTGTATTCAAGGATGGCTGCAGCTTTTCAGTAGCTATCATGCATTTTAAAACAGAATAAATTTCATGGTACACATGAGCTGAGCTGGGCTAAGCTGACTACTTATTAATGCACTCACAAAGTTTAAAGGGCCAACAGACAGATTATTGGCTGTATTGGTCTAATATGTTCATAACTAATGTTTGAAAACTGTTCTTTAGAAGTTATTACCATTACTGATGCTTCATCCCTGGGTGTTCAAGGCCAGGCTGGATGGGACTTTTGAGCAACCTGGTCCAGTAGAAAGCGTCCCAAGTGAGGGCACAGGGGGTTGGAACTGGATGATCTTTAAGGTCCCTTCCAACTCAAACCATCCTACGATTCTTGGAATCACCTTGTGTCTAGTTAGGTTTACATCAGGCAAATAGATTGTTTAGAGAATCCTTGCATTATATTCAACTCAAAACTGCGTATAAGCGAAGCCATACGAGATGTTCCATGTTTTCATGCAACCCTACATCTTGTATTTTTACATAACTTGAGGATTTTTCCCCCTATTTTACTTACGCTCCGTTTAAAAAACATTTTTTTAGAACAAATGTCCAGGCGTTTCTCAGGGACCACAACCTGCCCATCCCAAACACCCCCTGCAGTACAACTTTGGCAGACGCCTGAGGTTTACTAGCGCTGGCCTTCAGCCCGGCTCGTAGCGATTCTCCCCCGAGGAGCAGCACGCCCGGAGACACCCACCCACCCCCTCCCAGGCAGCGGAACATCCCCGCCAGCACTGACCGCACCCCGGGCCCCGGCTCTCGGCTGCCCAAGGCCGCCCGGCCCGGGGAGCGCCCGGAGCGCGGCTCCTCCCCGGGCACCCCGGGCACCCCCGGCAGCGCTGCCCGCCCCGGGCAGGCGGCCCCGGCCCCCCCACCTCGGGATCCAGTGTCGCTTATCGTGAAGGGTCAGCTATTTATATTTATAGCTCAGGGCTTTTTCTTTCCGAGTGGCATTTGGAGGCGCAGCCGGGGGAGGGTCACGGGGGTGTGTGGGGCACACGGCTGCCCCACCGGGGCACCTTCGCGTCCCGCCGGCGGCTGCGGGAGAGGGACGGGGAGGGAGGAAACCAGCAGGAGCGAGGAGCGGCAGAAGAGCGAAGAGCAGCGGGCAGGCGGAGGGAAACGGGGCTGGAGGGAGGACAAAAAGGGACAGCGGGGGACGGAGGGGACCCGCAGGGGTGGAGGGCGCCGGGCTGAAGGGAGCTGGGAGAAAGCGGGAGCCGCAGAGAGCACGGAACGCAGGGCGGGGAAGCGCCGAGGGAGCGGCTGATAGAGCCGGCCCGGCACCCACCTGGCACCGGCACACAATGTCCGACTCGGTGGCCAGCAGGTCGACCACCTTGCCCTTGCCTTCGTCCCCCCACTGCGCCCCCAGCACCACCGTCACTTT
>VXBA01005659.1:296233-321754 GCA_013399895.1 Serilophus lunatus
CACACACACACACACATAAATCCCTCACACACGCACACAGTCCCCTCGCATGCCCTCAGGTACCGACCCCCAGATGCGGAGGCTGTGGCACCGTGAGATGTGCACAGCCCTGAGACACGTGTGATGGGCACCTCAGAGACATGAGCCTGTGTCACCCTCGGGCAGACACGCATGTCTGAGGCAGGCGGGCCTGTGGTACAGACAGACAGACTGACAGACAGACAAGGAGCTGGGGCACGCAAGGCTGTGTTGCTGCGAGTTAAGCTCCCACACGGGTCTGAGGCGTGTGTCTGTGTCACTGTCAGCGGCTGTGGCACTTGGCTGTGTAACAGATTCACGGCACACGGGTCCAAGGCGTGGCTCTGTCATGGGGATGGGTGTCATGGACATATGCTGTACTGAGGTGTGTGACTGTCACTGTGAGACGTACAAGCACTGCCACTGTCACTGAGTGTGACAGTGACACTGCGAGACAAACCCATACACTGGTCCCAGGCACAGGAGTTGTATCGCTGTGACACACAGCGCCCTGAGGTATATGATCTTGTGTCACTGACAGACAGACAGACACTGATCTGAGGAACACAGGCCTCTGTCCCTGCACGACAGATGTTGCTCTGAAGCATTTGGGACTGTTGCTGTCAGACATACAGAGAATTGCACACTCAGAGAAGCCTGGCACATGCACAGGTACACTCAGAGTATCCTGTGATATGTAACAGTGGGAGGGAGAGGGACAGGCACACAAGCTGCTCTGGCACACAGGGATCATGAGACACAAACATCCAGCCGCTGGCCTGACAAACACAGGCAGGCGCAGTTCGAGTTTGACTGACGCACACGTTAGCCTAAAATACATATGACTGTTGTTACTGAACTGGCACTTACCCTGTTGACAGGCATATACATAGTCTGTCCCATGGCCTGAGACACTCGAAACTATTTTGGCGAGGTGCACGTGCACACCCACACATCCACTCACACACTGACCTGAAAAAACACTGGACCGTCTCTGTGAGACAGATAAACAAGCGAGGCATGTGGAGCTGTGTCACAGGGACAGATTTAAGTGCCCACTTCTCTGATGTGATGGACGAACAGACCATGCCTGTCACCAATAACCCCTTCCCCATGCAGGAGCCATAGGCTTGGCTTGGCTTTTTCTGCAGCATGTGACCTGTGGCTCCATGTCCTTAGGAGAAGCAAGGTGAAATGTGTAAGTTTAACAGATGAGTCTGAGGCACACACAACTGTGCTAGTGTGAGGTGCATGTATGCACGTACATACCAGCACACACACACATGCATGCACAGAGACAAAACAGCAGAACATACCAGGTCAGGCAGAGGGAACTGCGCCAGCTGCTGCTTCTGTGCTCCTCCTGGCAGTTGCATGCATGTGATCCCTACCAAGAGAGCTAGGGACAGAAATTCAGCATTTTCCAGTGACACATTTCTTCTCTTACACTCTGGCTCAGATGAGATGCTGTGATATTTATGAGATCACACAAACACGCAGCTTATGCAGAGGTCAAAATGCAGAAGGGTGCTTCCATAGTCTGTTACTCTGGTATAAAGATGAACAGAAAGTACTGGAATACTCTTGTGAATCCCTGAGAAATAAAAAACCACAGCCTGTTTCAATAATGCATATGTGTGCCCTGTATGTGTGTATGTAAACATTAACCCATATCTATACACATACATGTATGCCTTTATGTATGTGCATATAAAAAATAATATAGAGCATAATCCAGACTCCAGCACCTTGTAGGGATTCATGGTGGCAAATAGAGCAGACATTTGCTTTACTTAAATTCTAACTTTTGTAGTATTTCCTTTAGGAAAACAGAGGTTGAGAAGATTTAACATTCAGTATTTATCATTGATCAGTGGACACGATAAATATGGAAGATTCTGTGACTTAAAGCGAACTCCTGATGTTTGAGCCTAGTTTTCCTGGCTTCTGCAGTCAACGAAATCATACAAAACCTTGCTGTTCCTACTGAATAAGTTTCAGAGATGTTCTAGTTAAAACCTCTGCTAATTTCCAGCCTTCACAACAATTTATATCCATCTGTTCTGTGCTGATGTTGCCATTTAGTTTAAATACTACTTCCTTTCCCTTTCATATGTGTTTATTTATAGAAGGAATTACATCCAGTCTCTGGCTTTGTTTTTTGCAGCAGAAAAAGACCAGATTTTTCGCTCGTCTGTAGAGACTCTCAAATTGCTGATCATTCTCACCTGCCTTACCTGCACCTGTTCTGAATTTGGTTCATTTTCTTGCATAAGGGCTGCTAAAATTGTGTACTGTTGTCCGTGTCAAGTTTCCTACTACCTTCTACATGGAAATTAATGTCTTCTCTTTTCAGATGGAAACATCTCACCTAAGACATTCGTGGACCTGCCAATTTTCGCATACATGATAAAAGTCAGCTTCTTTCCCACACTTCACTGCACTGCTGGTATCTATATCACACTGAAATACCACTGTCACTTTCTGCCATTGGCACTTCACACAGACAATTCAGCTACTTGGCATTTCATGTATATATTCACAGCCAGATGCCATGTGCAATCTAACAAGGCCCAAAAGACAAGCCTCAAGCTTCGGTTTCAGAATTTTGCATTGTAGAATTTTAACCTTTATTTTTATTTTGACCATTATTTCAGTTGTAAAGATGTATCATGGGTTGACTTTGGCTGCAGCTAATTGCCCACTGAGCCACTCTGTCACTCCTCAGCAGAACGGAGGCAGAGAAAAAAAGATGGAAAAAACCTTGGGGGTCAAGATAAAAGCAGTTTACTAAAGCAAAAGCAAAGGTCATGTGCATGTAAGCAAAGGAAAAAACCCAAAAGAGTCAATTCTCTACTTCCCATCAGCAAGCAACGTTGGACCACTTCCCAGGAAGCAGGGCTTCAGCATGTGTAGTGGTTGCTCTGGAAGACAAATATCATAAATAATGAATGCCCCCTGTCTCTCTTCTTTCTCTTAGTTTTGGCTGAGTACAGCCTTTGCTCAGTTTAGGTCAGCTGTCCTGGTTATGTCCTCTCCCAAGATTTTGCCCATTCCCATCCTACTGGTGGAAGGGGGAGTGTTGGATAGACAACCTTGATGCTGTGTGAGCACTGCTCAGCAATAGCCAAAACACTGGTGTGTTATCAACACTCTTCTAGCTGCCAATGGAAATTACAGCACTAGGAGGGCTGCTGTGTGCAAAATTAATTCCATCTCAGCCAGACTCTATACAAGATGGAAGGTTACTGTGAATTACCTTAAGACATTTGATTCCTGTGTTCTAATATGTACAAATGGTCTGGCCACGACTCCTTGACCATGGGCTTTACACTTTGGGCTTCTTGCCTTGGTACCAGTCAGTCTAGAGCTGATCAGCATCAGATCACTTGAGCTTGAACTTGTTCCATCTCACATGGGAACACCCAGCACAAGCCAGCCATGTACTGACAGCTTGTGGACCTCATCTGAAAAACTTCTGCAATGCTTTGCCATTTCCTCAAACATATGTAGCCCGTCTGGTCCTGCTGTGCAACAGAAATTATTGTTAATGACTTCCCTTTACCTGATACCTTTAGCCCTCTTTGTAATTGTTCTCACCTCATACTCCACACTACACTGAGTATCTTAATGAAGTCCATGCCTACTGCATTTGGTCTGTCTTGGTAGTTGTCAGAGGGAGCTGGTGCTAGAGTGATCTGTTTATACTTTTGCTTTTCCCTTTTGTACTTTATCCCTGTTTCATTCACCTTCAGGCTTTATTTTTATTTCAAGTTCTCCTTTAAAGCTCTCCTTGTCACTTAGTTCCCTTACTAATTCTCCTCAAAACTGATGACTTGTGAGTCAGCTCCACACAGCTAGAATATAAAAACATCCTTTGCTTCAACAAATACATATTCCTGGTATTGTTCCTGTGCAGAAGGTGTTTACAGCTGTGTTTTGAAGTCAGAGAGGATGCTAGATATGGTTTATTATTATTTTTATGTCATTTAGCATTGCCATTCTTGCAAGTTTGTTTGTTTGTTTGTTTGTTTTTCCTCTCTTAGTATAGGAACTAAGATATTTTTCCAGAGTAATGTTATTGCTGTTCTTGCATTTGTTTGGGTTTTGGTTAAACTCTTGTTTTTTTAAAAGCAAATCATCCTGGCATGACCATGGATAAATTCATCTGCTTAAGGACATACTCCAGTCTTTTTGACAGGAGATGACAGAGTTTTCAGCTATTTGGTTTTTGTGGCTGTCAGCCACAAAGAATATATTCATAACTTTCCTATATCTTCAAAGCTACTGTATTGGTGCAAATTTCTGCATGTTTTGTGCAAAGAAAGGTGCATTCGCTGTCATTCTGAGATAACCAGAAACTCCAGTTGCATTTTCTTTACAGTGCCACCAATGTGGTTTCTGTAAACTCTTTTACATGAAGAAAGCACTGAATATTTTGCAAGCAAACTAATAAACCAAGGGAACACTTCTCGTTATAAATGTTCAAACTGTTTAATTCAGCATAGAAATAATATAAAGCAGTTAATTATTTAAAGTTATTTATTATTCTTCTTACACCATGTTTAAAGCAAACTTAAGTCCACTGAAATCAATGGATTGAAATATATTTTGATGTCTGTGATGGAAAAAAAAAATTCAAATTTTCTGTGTAGATTTTTCTTAGTTAGAAGCAAATGTTTGACTTTCAAATTGAGTAAGACATTAACAGCGAGGTCATGCAGAGTGCCATGAGACTTGTAAGGGCCATAGGTAGGCGGAGTCCCTGTCCCCTGTGAGTCATCTGGTGCTGTGTATTGATAGAGAATGAGCTGTTAAGCTCTGTAGTCAGAATCAACGTCTCAGGAGTGCTCCCTGTTCCTCAGAGCTCTTCCGTCAAAATCAATTCATCTGGAAACCTTTAAAATTTCATAGAAGAAAATTCGAGCATTTGCCATCTAAGTTAAAAAAAATGCAGTGCTTTTTACTTTAGGGTAACTAATAAGAGAAAAATACGTACACATGATTAAAGCAGTGCACTTTAGATTTACTTCAGGATAAACTAATCCACACTACACTGTTTCTTTTCAGAACAGCATTTTTACCAAACAGCCCTGATAAAAATAGTAAAATGATGCAAAAACACATGAAGGTCTATACATGGAGAGTAGCAAAGAATGAATTATTTGGGCAAAGCTCACATCAAATCATAAAGGCTCTGCTTGTGGTTCAGGTTTTTTTTTCTGTTTCCATGAAAGACTTGCAGCATGCAATAGAATGCATTTATTGAATGTGCAGATGGCATGAAGCTGGAAGTGACAAGTATCATGCTGGAGACCAGGATGCCTCTCTGAATAGAAGTCAAAATGTTAACATGATAGCAGGAAAAGTCAAACACCATGCCGTGATGGAAGAACAACCTGAAAAATGCAGGCAGGTGTTCTTTCACTCTCTTCAGCCATGCTGACCTGCCCAGTTGGAGGGCCAGCACGGTGTTGTGGGGAAGATTAGATCCAGTTGAAGAAAACCGTGAAGAGAGCCACGATTGCATGATCACAGGTTTGCAAAACCCAGGATTAATAAAACTAGGAAAATCCAAGGCTGAAAAACTGAAAGGGTTGTTAGTTTAGGAAAAAAAAAGACCAATGGTGACACAGTAACAGTCTCCAAATATGCAAACACTGCTGCAAATTAAAAGGAAGTGGCAATGTGTTTTCTCTGTGGTCCACAGAATGAAATGAAAAGTGTTTGCATCTTTTATTAGACTAACAAACTGATCTCAAACATGGACAGATGTGTAAAGCTTTTGCAAGCTTGAAACAGAAGCTGTGAGTATGACCAGCTTTGCTCCAATACTACTCCTTAGGATAGCATGTGAGCACAGCACCAGCTTGTCCAGACTGCAGAATTTCTGTGTCCTTGGACATTTTTTAGAAAAGATTAGGCAGAAATGACTCAACGTTAACTGCTTTGAGTTAGATCAACTTTACTAACTATGCATGTCTCAATGGTGTAGGTATTTTCAGAAGACTTTGGCCCAAACCCTCAAAAAGTGTGTATTTACCTGTTTAGATGCCCAGGTCAAATATTTATGCAACACTTAAGAAGTTGTTCAGCTACCAGCTAATTCTGTGGCCACTTACATGTCTGTGAGAGGGCCCGCAGTTCAGCTTGTTGTACCAGCTGTGAGAGGGCTCTTGCTATCAACTCCTTCCCTCATGAACAACGAATGTATCAAAACACCCCACAAAATTGTAGTGTCACTCCAGATTACCTGAGGAGTTAAAGGTCTCAGATGAGATGTGACAGACACTGCTGCTTCAAATCTCTTTTTGCTGACTAGAGATGTAAACAGGAGCTCTATTTAGTCTCTAGAGTCCTGGAATGAACCTTTAATAGCTAAATTATAGAATGGTTTGGAAGGCACCTTAAAAATGTTAAAGATGGATTGGTGTTGGGTTACTGGTTGGACTTGATGATCTCAAAGGTCTCTTCCAGCCTTGTTAATACTGTGATATCTCATTCCAACCCTGTCGCCATGGGCAGAGACACCTTCTACTAGACCAGGTTGCTCAAAGCCCTATCCAGCCTGGCCTTGAACACTTCCAGGGATAGAACTTCTACAACCTCTCTCTGCCCAGCAAATAATCAAGCCAATTCCAAAACTAGAGGCTTCTTCACATTATTTCACCTATTTGAATAAATAACATGCACAGAAATAAGATTGCATAAAGCCTGTGGAAATATCTAAAGACACATTTTAATGAAATGAGCTTAATTTGAATCACCTCCCCAGCCAATATAAAGATTAGAAAGTTGTGCAGGGAGATGTATATTTTAAAAAGAGATTAAGGAAGCATTGCAATAAGGTTATACTCATTTATGTCTGTGAGAGCATGGTCTGAAGTCTACCAGGCTCCAGTAAAAGAACTGTGCCAAACTCATTGAACTCTGGGGTGCAGAGTCAGGTTTGTTTTTTTTTAATTTATTTAATTTAAAAAAAAGAATCTTGGCAATTTTTTCAGAGTTCATATGCAAGTAATTTATCTGCTTTACAATTTTATATTGCCAGATGCCATTAAGGCGCTTTTTCCTTATTTATTCACCATCTTCTTTAGGAGATTAAGAGCCAGACAGACTGCCCTATCATTTGCACTTAAATAAAATAAAAATACTATGAGAGTATTCACAATCAGCACAGGAAAAGCACTTGCTTAGGATCTTATTTGCTAGTGCATGATTTAAAACTGCAGCTAATAAATTTCACACATTCTGGTACTTCTGTTTAGTTTGTTTACTAAAATAAAGATATGCAAAAGTAAAATACATCCTAGGTTACCAACATGTACTAGAGTAAAATTCAGTTGTAGGTAAACACTGCTCTGAAAGTTGCCCTTATCCTTAATACACAGGTTTTAAACCATTATTACATGCTTTAAAGAAGTTCAAGCAATACAACAGTAACCCAGTAAGCTTTTTGCAACAGAATATTAGCTGATTTCTCCAGCTCCTAAAGGCCAGATGCTTTTTCTATTGCAAGACCAATTTATGTTGATGATATTTGTGTTTTTTTGCTTACAGCCAAATGAGTAAGTTCTGTGTAAGTACAGATAACAAGAATTTTGACAGAGAAAAGCTCTTATATTTGACCCTGGATATATCAGTATTTGAAATTGGACTCAGGTTCTGCTGGTTCTGCTTTTGCAGTTGTGTAATGATGGTAGTTATACTCTGGAACTCCTCTGCTGTGCCTCAAAATTTACTTACTCTATCTTTTAGTAGCATTTCATTTTCTGCTGCAGTTACAGTATTACAGTGACATACATAAGTTCTCATCGGATATGTAACTGCACATTTCCGTATTTTGTTCTTGAATGTTTTTGTTCTGTTGCTTACCACGGCCATTAGCTGTACCCCCAAATTTCCATTAGGAGGAACTTGCTTAGCTAAGGAACCCTCTAGTTGTTATTTCTCTTGAAACAACACACATGCAATATATGATATTTTTCTTGAATGTATGGAATATAGTCTTTGCAAACGTCTGATAGAATTCTCCAAAAGAATTTATATGCCGAGTAATGGAAGCTGCTGCAACTGAAGCTGAAGAAAATAAAGCAGAAGAGTTTTTTACTCCAGTATCAAGCATGGGGAAAAAAATAATCTTAATTTAAAATATATAGAAATGTTCAAAGGAGTTAAAAAAACTCCAACCTTAAATTGTTGCCATAATCAGCATGTGCCTGTTACCAAATTATTTTGGAAATCTTATCTTAAATTTTATTCACAGATTAGCTGTTTTTAACACATAGAATCAAAAAGGATATTACTCATTTCTCTTAATCGTACCATACATTTGAATTTTGGCAAGAACTTTTAACTCAGTTTGGTTCTCAGCAGTTCTCAGTAGCTCAAGCCCTCCCTCTTAATCTGTTAACAATACATCAGCAAAGGGTGTTTCTGACTTCACTTCTCCTGTTTGAGCTGAGGAGAGTGAGATTATTGCCTGTCCTAAGAGACACGGCTGCTGTGTGCTGTCCCTGGCAGATCTGTCAGCTGCAGAGAAATGATCCTCAGACAACTGGATAAACCAGATATTCACACTGATGGAGCATGTGACTGGAGTTAAGGTCAGAGATTCAAAGACTGCAGGATTGGGACCTTAAAGATCCATGCACAGGATTGCCCTGTGTGCTGTATATCACTGGCATAACAGGAGACACCTGCAAACTTAAAGGTGTATGTCATTCTTCGTGGAACCCTGATAATCCTGTAAGCACATGCTGACAGGGGTTCATCAGATTTTCTGTCTTTTCATTCCTTTCTTCAGAAAATGAACACAGAAAATAATTACTTAACTTGCTGATTAAAAAAACCACGTTTTCCATAGACTGAAGAATGTTTAGATGAGCTTCAAAATCCTACCATGCCAGATCTGACACCCTCAGTGTTTTTTTCACCATATCCTGATTGAGATGAACATACATTTTAAAAAATCCTGATTGACATAGTCACCACTGCTGTGCACAGTTCTCTAAAATAAGTACTGACAAATAATTCAGACTCTAAATGCTCTTTCATGTTTAAGTTTATACTCCCTGAGAATTAAATCCACCTTCTCACAAAGGACTAAAAATAGCAACAGTTCCCCCTAAACTGCCACTGGGAAGTACAGCGGTTTCTTCTGGTCTGGTGCTCCTTTTCTTTACATGGTTGAAACACACCTTTAATGTCTATAGCTGATGAATGCCACTTTATAATTTTATTTTATCATCTACTAAGTTACTTATCTGTATTAATAGAAAAATGTTAACTGTTTTAATCTGCAGCTTTACATTAAGCATTTTATGCTTGCAAAGTGTGTAAAACATTTGTGGTAGAACTCATCAAGACAACATTGAAAACTTTGTTTTGACCAGCTTTTAATGAATTTTATGTATTTTAAAGATGTATTTCTGAAGCTGAGTAATTGTGAAAGGGGAGCTAAAAGAAGGCCATTGGTTTAGACACCAGATGCAAGGAAAACTACAGTCTTCCAAGGGTTGAGCTTCAAGTGTAACGTTTACATGAACTTCATTCAGATTTACTAATGCCATTTTTTGCAGTGGTTCTCTGAAGAACCAAGAATCATAACTTAATGTTATTGGCAGAAACCTTCTATAAAAGTAGATGCCAAGTATTTGCCAAAAATAAAAATTTAAAATATACATATGCCAGTGTTAGCACCAGACATGCCTCACACCCAGGGAGGCCCAGCACAGCAAACACTTTTCTGCATCCATTAGCTGTGCTTCAGCAAAGCAGAGACACTCCCTAAAGCACAGGCATAACTGCTTTAAGGAGTCAAACCTCTGATCAGAAAAAAGCAAATGTTGTGGTAATAATAACACTGGATGCAACTTGCCTACTGTGCTGCCTGAAGTTCAAGTCTGTGCAGCTTTTTACACCCCTAAAAGGCTCCCAACAATTATCCAGACCAATAGCAGGATATCCCCCACCTCTTAGGAAAGTGGTAGAAACTCGCTCATTAGGAGTGATATTTTTTCCAACATCCCGATTGTGAGTTCTTCCAAGCATTCACTTGCACTTGAAAATTGATAATTGATGTCTTACTATACTGCTTTACAACAACATCATCCAAGGATAAATCACTCTGATTGTATTAGATCAGCCACAGTTAACAGACAAATTCCTTATAATTAACAAAAGACTAGTTAATAAACCAGAATTAATTTTTGTTAAATGTACTGCACTTTCCACACTCTCCTTTTACCCTCTTCGCATCTTCTCCTTTAAGTTCTTTCTTCCTTTTCTCAGCCTTTGCATTTTTCTCCTTTCTTTCTCGATTTTCCTGCATTCAGACAGAATGACAAATAAAAAAGTAAGTAAGAGTTACTGAAGAAAAAGCTCATTAAGAAGCTTTTTTGAATATGAATTTTGCAATGAATAGCTCCTCTGAACATGCCCTAATCACACTTAAAAAAATCTCAGCTGCTGGGGTTTGAGAGTAAATAGCAGAACAGAGTTTCCTGGTCAATCCCTTTGGCCTTCTCCATGTAATGATGTTACCAGCAAACTATTTCATCAGCTTTAACTGCAACTTTTCACTATGGACTGAAATGCATTCTTCTTAATTAGTCCCTTTGTCCACAAAACAGAACATTAGTTTAACTTAATTAGCATTCTAGAGATTTATCCCATAGCAACTTTGTTTGTATTCAGGGATTTCTACCAGAATTTTCAGGAACTGTTCAACTGTGTTAAACAGCAATTCACAGTTTCTCTTCAGGCTCCTGTTAAATTTGCCAGCAGTATTTCTGCATTAGTGTTCAGGGGCAGAGGCCAGGCTGGGTGTTTGTTGGTACCACTCACACAACTGCCAGGATGGCATAAATCCTGTTGGGATTTACAGAGCTGCTGGTACCAGAATTATATTATAGGAGAAAGAAAAAGAAATGGAAGGATTACTGCTACTAAAGACCTTTACTCGACAGAAGAGTATTCCTGAGTTTTGGTAAGTGTCATAATGGTAGGAAAGGGTAGTTCTGAACAACTGAAATATCTGTAGCAGAACATCAAGATGTTAAACCCCATCTTCTTAAATGCTTATGCAGCCCTTCTTCCAGAGCTGCAGTTATCACTAGAACATTGCCATCCTGCCTGGAACCTTGCCTTCTTTTGATTGCAGCCAGTGAGTAGCTAATCTATGTGTTTCAGGTAGATTAGTAGCTATTGGGCCTGCTGCCACAAAGATCTGTGGTGTTAAGAGGAGGGTGCTGCTCTGTCATATGATGAAATTTAATAACACCCATGAAGATGTTGATTTGGTGCAGACAAGATTCTTGATGAGACATGTCCGTTCTCCTTCGCAGAGAGTTTGAAACAGAAAATGCATTTTCCCATTATAGTGATAAATCTGGTTGAGTGCTGTGGATCATCTGCCATTATTTCCACAGATGGGCTGAAGGAGTCAACTTCTTAGGATCAAACTTCTTAGGATCCTTGGGTCCAAAGAAATTTCCAGACAAATAAAAAAAACTTGTGAACATCAACAGAATTAGTCTGTTTGAAATATAGTATCATTATAGGCTCAGGGTTATGGGGACCTTCATTGGATGCCTAGAAAAGGATAGAAAAACAGTATACTCTTGACAAAGAAAGAAAAGGATCTATTGGCCTGAATAGAGGCTGTTTCTGAAAGAATGAAGTACAAGTGGTGAAGGCTTATGGAGAGTCTAGAAGCCTTCCTTCAGCATATGCCTCCTACACAATTGTCTGATAAATTCCTGCTGTACCTTAGCATAAAGGTTTTGACATAATATGGCTCTTGAGAGATTTGTAGATTTGTGGACCCTGTGAAAAGTTTTATGTAATATGACACAAGAAATAAAGGAGATGAATTCTGTGATGTGTTATCCTGCTACTTGAGCAGCACACACAGTGTTTAGAACCTAAAAAACATTAGGAATAAATTTATAGATTAAGAAAGCCTAAACTAATTTTTCAGAAAAATTGTAAAAAAATCCCTCATAACAATTCAATACAAATTAACAGGGTTTCTTCAACACAAGAAAGCCCAACAAGGTAAAGTGGTAGCAAGGTAGAGGAATGAATATTCACAATTCCTTCTCCACCCTCCTGGATTACTGAAGGCAGCTGCAGGGATGAGATTCAGTGAAAAATGGTGTCACTTTGGATTTGCACTTTGTGGGATGTTAGATCCTCGCTTGATCTTTGAATTAAAAGATGTTCCATGACAACTGTTTATCCCCACACTATCTAAAGCACATCCTGTTCCAACAGCACATGCACTCCACTGAGCAGCTGCTATAGATTGGTTGTCCTAGGGCAGCACTTGGAGGAACTATCCCTCTTCAGGTATAACCTCTGTCACTGAGTACTTCCTACAGTACATTTGGTTTAACATTTTTTCTCTTTTTCCATATTTATCCTGGGAACACCCCTCTTTAAACAGCTGCAAATGTTAAGGGAAATAAAATGTTTCCCCCAATCCCCTATAATTACACAGTGACTCTTTCCCCCTCAATTTTACCACTCAGTTCTCAGCATAACTCCAATTCTAGCTTTTTGTCTTTGAGCTGAGAAACTATTTTCTCCCTGTCTCCTTCCTCCTGCCATCTGCTCCTTTTATTTTTTGAGAACTGGTGAAACAGTCATCAGCCCTGGGTGATGAACCATCTCCCTTTCACTATGTCAGTTTTGGAGATAATTTTTGGGTTTGAAAAGGGGTTTTTTGGGGGTTTTTTTTGGGTGTTTGTTTGGTTGGGGTTTTTGGGTTTGGTTGGTTTTGGTTTTTTTACTCACTCCAAATAAATTAAAAGAAAGACGGCAGAATCTTATTATATTAATTTCATTTGTGTAGCTCACGGTTTTGGTTACCTGAAGGATTAGAAATCCGAAAAAATCCTCAGGGAAGAGAGAAAGATTTTGTTTAAACAAAGTAAAAAACCCAAAATCTCTGTAGGTAAGCTTAAGAGAATTACTCTTTATCAAAACTATTTCCCTTCTTGTTTGCTGTGGGAATGGAAAGATAGCATTAATGATTTTGGTAGTGCTAAGAGACCTGCTTTACACAGAGGACTGATCTCAAAATAAAAGTTACACAGTAGCATTAAAGCTTAAAATAAATGGCAATGGGAAGAAAGGATGACTGTTGCTGATTCCAGGGTAAGAACCAAAATCACAGAACAAAAAGATGCTTTAAGAATTCAAACCTTCAGCTTTTTAGCATGTTGCTGTAACTGCAGTGATAGGGGAAAAAGCAAGACAAGAAGGAAGAGGACAATAAATACAGATCTGCAGTAAAGGTAAGAGATGCAGACAATGTGGCTGACAGCTGTGGTACCTTTGAGGTGAGATGCTTTGAGAAATGGAACGGAAAAATAGGATGAAAGGGAATTTACATGTTGGATATATAAAAAGAATTTTTTTTCTCATTGCTTCAATCTGTCTGTGAACAAGAAGCACCCATAAATGCAGTTTAAATCTCCTGCAGCTATATTAGGACACTACACAACCTTTATTTGGACCATTTCTTAAAAGAACTGCAGTTACTGGAATTACCCTTTACAGTAAATTTCCAGTACAGCTCTTCCACAGATGCTGAGCCATTATGTTCTTGACTATCTTAATTATTTTCTTCATACTGAGAGATTTAGAAACTTTAAGGATCAAGCATACTATCAAAACATCTGTGGCTTGTAGGGTTTATTTTCCAGACTGCCTGTGGCAACACCTTATATTTCAGAGCCAAGGTAGTCACGTTGCTTGGAACATTGCAGCCCAGTGCCTCACAGAAGCAGCAGGTAGTGGGAATATTGCAGGATGTGTTTTTCATCTTTCATCTTCCACCACTTCCTCAGAAACTCCATTGTTTTCATCTGAAACTACGATCTGCCCTAAAGTAGATCTGCTCCTTTGGCCTCTCTTGGCCAGCAGAGCTGTCTCTATTCTTGCCTTCTTCTTGTAAGGTGGATGGTTGCCTCTACAGAAGGCAAACCCAGGCTGGGGCTCTCCTAGAGTCAGCACAGGAAGGGGCAGTTTTTGTTGTTAAAATATATAAATGTGAAGCCACTGTCTCCTGGCAATAACAAAACTCTAGAGCAAGTACATTAGTATGTAGCTGGAGATGTGAAATGGAGGTTTACTGGAGGCTCACTAACTGGAAGGTGTTCTACACAAATTTTACATTGAAGTTGCTGTTTTCTTACAGCTTATTGCATGGAGTAAAATCCTGCAAGTTAATAAAATGTCAGATATAATCTCTTGGGAGATTCAGAGGCTTTCTGGGAACACAAAACATACTGTTTGGAACTAACCAGTACAATCAAATATTGACATGTAAACATATCTTTCAATTAGGCTTTGCCTATTGGAAAATTTACCTTTTGCCTATCAGGAAGGCCTAGAAAGCATGTCAGGTTGCTCATTCTTTCATATGCCACAAAGCTTCTATTGTATTAAGATAATAATTTCACAGTGGAAAAACCAACTTGAAGCATTCTTAGTTCTTCATAGCAAACACAGCAAAACCAAAAATTCAAAATCACATGTTATATTTGCCCATATGCTCATTTTCTGCTGCAGATTGCAAGCACATAAATTTACTTTCATTTAGTTCTGCAGTCAGGGTTTAGGTAGCCCAGCTTAGAGTAAAAGGAAATTCTTGATTGCTCAAAAAAAAGTTCTCAACCTATTTCTAAAGAGTCACAAATGCAAACCACCTGTAATGCCTTGAGGAAGAGCTCTCTGAAGGTTTTCATTGTGCTAAAAACATCTTCCAAAGACAATTTTTTTCTGTCTTCACAAAGATAGTCAGCAAGTTCTTCCTTCTTCTTTTCAATAACGGCAAACTCCTTCTGCAGGTCTTTTGAAGCATCAAGGCTGCCCTGAGACACATTTTGAAACACAATTTATGCATATTAAGAGGTAGTATGTTCTGAACTACCCAGAGCCAGTTAACACAGAGCAGTCAGTTTTTAGAAAAACTGTCAACTAAGACCAGTTCACAGTGTGTGACATTTACTTCTGAATTGAACCCTCTGCATTTCCCCTCATTTCATTGGGCCCAAAGAAGCTCATCCCATGATGAAAGTTACACTTCATCATACAACCACATGGAAATTTGGCACAACCTGTGATGGCTGATCAAGGGGGATACAGCACCAGTATTTCTACCTTTTAGCCTTAATTAACCTGTTTTGAGAATATGAAAAAATGACCTGTTTTGAGAATATGAAAAGCTAGGCTCTCAGAAAATATGGGAGAGGAAAAAAAGCATATTTCAAATCTGTTCCCTTTTTTCTCCCAACAGCAAGACAAAACATATTTCTGTACTGCACGTATGCATTTATAGTTGCAATCTAGTTTTACTTTTTAGGCCCTTCTTTTCTATTACCCGCACAAAAAGCTTTCTGGTCTTCAGCCATTTACATATCTCAATATCCCATTACAGAAATAGAGGAAAATCTTGGGTGCTTCTTCCATCAGGGCACAGGGGGAGCGTGCTTATCACCCCTTTCCCATGGGGCTCTATGCCCAGTTGGAACCTGAATCACAGTGCCTTTGAGAAGGGAGTGTTTATGAAGAAAGATGGGAAACGTGTCACACTCACATTACCTACTTGAACAGATTTTCCATGCTGTATTTTTAAATCATCTGTTGACAAAAATAAACGCTTCTCTATGTCCAACAGTTTCTTCAAATTGGCACCTGCCTCAGCCCGCATGATGTCAATGTGGATTCTGAAAGGTCCACAAAAGGGTCAGTACTTTGAAGGGATAAGTCTTTTGTGTTCATTAACTTAAAAGGTTATTATAAACATTATCATCTCTGCAAATGAATGTAGAATTAATAGTCCAGCCCTGCTGTTGGAAGTAGTTCTCTATACAAATTCTTTTTCATGTGCTCCAACCCTCACCTAAGAAAGAATCTGTGCTTTTGCCCTCACTACCTCTCTGGACAGACTGTGGAAGAACCTCACAGAACCTCCCTGTTCTAGTATTCAAACAACCCCCAAAAATTTCTAGCCTATTTTTATTCATAGGCAACAGAAGCTCATACCCCCTGTACCAATACTGTCCTTATTTAGCTGGTTCTTTTCTCTCCTTGCCTTTTCTCCCTAATTTATTTCTAGCCCAAAACTGTATCTCTTCTCCGAGTTAGTTTAGCTCATGTAGAGATTGAAACACGTTAAAGTGCCAAACCAACATCTTCTGTAGTTCTGAACTACTCTTTGTGCCAGATAAAATTTACTTAATCAGCAAAACCTGGCGTTTCACGGTGCATCCACATGTGAGCAGCATTACAAGAGTCCCTTGCAGGATTTTCATTGTATACAGTTTCACACAGGTTGATTAGCAAATCAGTTTTTTAAATCTGAGAGTTTTACTAAACTAGAGAGCAATCACTTTGTAAAGAAGAGCATGTTAACATCATTGATGAGCAAAATCTAGTTTCAGGTAAGAAAAGCACTTCTATTATGACACAATTCTAAAAGAAATTCATGGTTCAAAACGACATCCAACTTAAATTTGGCAAAGACAAGCAGAAAACACTGCAGCTTTTGTGAGTTAATTACTGAATTAAAACACTTCTAGAAATTATTTAGCAGCTACATAATAGACATCAGTACATCTCCAGATTTAAAAGTTACCCCAGCTTTGAGTTACAAGGAAATCTAAACCACTTCAAAGTTCTTATTAATCCTATGAATGCATAACAAGACTAAAAATGTTAATCCTGGATTCTGATAAGTGTAGTTTTACATATCTCCATGTGATTCCTCTAAGCTAAACAAAAAGAGCTGCTGATAGATTCATGAGATTTTCAGACACATGGGAGAAAGTCTACAGAAAGAGATTTCTTTCTTTCTTTCTACCCATTTATATTAGAAAAATGCTGATACTCAAATAAGAGAGTCCTGAGGCCTCCTCAGTTGCCACTAAATCACCCCATTCATTCCCTCCTTATACGAGGTCTGTACCATGCTGATGGGTTTACACCTAGAAATGACTGAGAAATTTCAAGGAAGAGGTGTTTCTATTGCAATATGTGGAAGAATCTAGTCCTTGAAAATGAGGGAAGTTCACTATCTAGACAGTTTTATTTCTAAGGTAGTACTGGCTCAACCAAAAGAAAAATCATACTGAGCCCCACATAAAAGTCTTAACCAGGTTGATTTATAAATCTCAGCACTGTTTGGTGTTGGGAGAGAACCACTCTCCCACAGCAGAGAAATCCTTTGACCTTATTACAGCACCATAAAATGACTCAGCTCCTTGCTGACTTTAAAGAGGTTGGCAATTCATATATGACAAAACCAAACAATAATGTCCTACCCTGCTGCCTTGGAAACAAAGTCAAGATCTCTGGGAAGCTGCAGCAGGTCTGTGTGGTTTTTTTCAACCTCCTAAAATTGAAGGGAAAAAACGGTTATCTTATACAGCCAGTCAAAGTGCACAAAAGTTTTTCAGCTGGAAAACATCAGGACTGAAAAATTAACACTTCAATTTTGTTCTTATAAGCACAGGGATAAATATAGTCTAGTTCATTCTTTTTCTCATGTTGGCACCCATAGGGGGTTAAAAAGAAAGCAAAAGATTCTTTTTGGTGCTCAGGGTTACATCCCATGAGCTACCATAGTGCCCAGGCTGACCTGAGATGTTGTCTTCATTTCACTAAAATAAATTTTGTTTGACAGATGCACTTGGGATACATGTCAACACGAGAGAGCAGTTGGAGAAGAAGAGAAAGAAAGCAGCAAGGAGACATGTCAAGTGAACTTGAGACGGGAAACCTACTCTTAACCCTTTAAACATTGCTAAATATGGATTTGATCCCATCTCCCACAGAGAGCTGTGGAAAAGCTTTTGTTGTATTTCAGGCACAGAGGCCACCCTCCAGATACCGGTGGTGGGGTGCTACTCAGGTAAAACCTCTTAGTTTCTGGCAAATTAATATCTGAGAATAATGTACACAGGAATAATTTCCCAGTTTTGTTGTACCTCCAGAATATGGTGAAGCAGAGTGATGTGGCTTTGGTTTGCTTTTGTTTCTGTTAGTCTGAGCAAGGCAGTAATTTTAAAACCTGCAGCATCTCCAGTCTGGTGCCCCTAGAAGATACATAAAAAAAGTTCCTTCCTTCAGCTTCCAGTTCTTGCATTGTATTTTCTGTTATCTTTAGAATATAGCAAGTAAAGAAATGGGTTTACTTACATAGTTCAGAAAGTTTCCAACTTTAAGAACCAATTGGCAGAAAACTGGCAGTCGGTGACTGGTAAGAAGTGCTAAACAATAAGAAGAGAGACATTTTCAGTAAATTAAATTATCTTAAATAGTATTTTTCTTAGTTTTGACAGTGATGGTAACAAAATTTTCCTCCAAGATTATGTTAACCAATTGCTATGGATTTGGAAAAATACCAATACGGAAATAAATCAGCTAAATGGAACTGGAATGAATAAGTTTCTCTTCTCTACAAGTAGGTGGAAAACTAGTTTCCCCATTAAGTTTGGAGTTTAGATGTGTCAACCCTGCAATCCCTTATGAAAGAGAACCACATACAAAAAAGTGTATAAACCTGTGCAGGTCTATAGCCCCCATTCCCAGCACATGTTCTTCTAGATTAAGAAAAGGAAAGGGCTTTTTGCCTTGTTATCATCATTAGTGAGAGCAACAAGCAGAAGTTTTGCATTTTAGCAGAGGAACCTGGAATAAGAACAAAGTATTTGGTAGAACTAGAACAGAAGTGCTGACCTGCACAATGGGGTGGAGGAAGGATGGGGATGACAGGGTGGGACTGCAGAAAGCTGTTGATTGCACCTCAGTGAACAGTAACCCTAGCAGTAACATCAGATATCCAGGTATAGCCAAGTCTTATGTGCAAACATGAAAGTTTAGCATTTTAAACATTCAACAGGAGATCAGTGACTCTCTAAAACCATTAAACTGAAGCTGGAATCCAAGAGTGACTTCAAGAAAGACCCAACTTCAAACTAAAACCAAGGCTAATTTTGTGTTGGAAAGGTCTCTTGAAACATTGGTGAACATCATCTGGGATGTCTTTTTTGGCAGCCAAACTGGATTCTGGTATGTGACGGTGTCCTGCTGCACCGCAGAGCTGAGCTGGACTGCAACCAGTGCACATTACAGGAAAAATTGGAACTGATTCACTGTTACGGACAAAAATCCCTACTACATACAGAAATTTAACCTAGGTGCAAACAGAATATGGCATTGACATCTCCATCTCAGGGGAGATCTTATCACTCTTTACAAGTGAAGTAGGGGTCAGCCGCTTCTCCCAGGCAGCATGTGATGAGAGGACATAGCTTCAAGCTGCACCAGGGGAAGTTCTAGAGGAATTTCTTGTTGTTAAACATTGGAATGGACTGCCCAGTCAGGTGGAGTCACCATCTCTGGAAGTGTTCATGGAAGACCAGATGTGGCACTCAGTGCTAAGGCCTAGTTGAAATGGTGTCAATGAATCAAAGTTTGGACCCAATGATCATAGAAGTCTTTTCCAACCTAAATGGTTCTGTGATCCCTGGGAGTGTTCAAGGCCAGGTTGAATAGGGTTCTGAGAAACCTGGTCTAGTGAAAGGTGTCCCTGCCCACAGCAAGGGCATTGGAACTAGATGATCTCTGAGGACTTTTCCAACCCAAACTCTCCTATGATTTTGTATCTTCTTCAGGACCACTGACAACAGGGAGGTTTGTGTTATTCGTATCAAAAGGAGCTCCACTTTAGAGCAGAACAAACTCCAGTTCTGCAGAGTGAATTCCAGGAGCAGGAATCTGCAGAATCCCTTGATGTTCACTACACATTCAGCAATTAAAAGGTTAATTTTGATTAGATTATTGCATATGCTACCACTGATGCAAATCAAGTAGAAGAGAGTGGCTGAGCCTGGGAGCTGGCACAGCACTGAAGAACTTACTTTCACAGGCTGTCCTGATGGCTTGTGCTTTTGGCCACAGACACTCCAGTAGAATTTTTGTTTCCTCACAAATCAACATACATTCAATCCGTAACTGGTAGCTAAAAGAGATCAGTTGAAAAAAAACCACAACAAACACCACAAAAAAACAAAACCCCACAGGCCTGATTAATTCACTTGTGTTCAGCAAAAGCATCACCTATTTTAGGCAAAGAGCAGTAACCAGCATTCCTATGTTCCTTTTAATGCTCTGACATGAGAACTGGATTATAAATAAATCCAACACAGCTATTTCCAAAGATGTCCTAGAAACAATTATCATCTCCTCTTCCAGAAAAGCAATGCTGGACTGACATTTGGCAGTGACTGCCTTGCATAATGAGGCCATAATTTTTTACAATTTCTGGGCAGCACTAGCCAGGATTTTAGTTCTTCCTTTTAATTTCACAAAGAGAAATCCGAAATATTTTGGCAGTGATGTCCTTTGATGACATTTATACCTCACCATGGATTAATGTTGCGGAACAGCCATGAAATATTTTCTAAAGTACTTCTAAAGCTAGCTAGAAGTTTGAGAAAATGAAAAGCCGTATTTTCACCACCACATTTTCAAAAAGGTGTCTCCGGTTGTATCACGGCAATTGATGAGATTTATAGAGGGCTATTGCTGTTAATTATGACATAACACCATGTTTTTTATGAACAGCAGAAAGATTTCTTTGTGCGCACTTCATTTGACTTGTTAAAAATGAGGGAGGTGATAAAAGCACAGGCACTGCTGTGATTCACTCTGGGGTTTGTGGGCTCTTTTTGGTAAACTGGAATCTGTAGCCCATGGGTGGAGTGAATTAGCGGCCTGGTGACAGGATTAAGTCTGTAACTTCATGCCATACAGGAGTGGCTGTTTAACAGTCAAGAGTTTTTTCATACCAAGGTTATTTTAACAGTAGTTTGCCTTTGGTGTCTGAAAGTTTCTTTGGCCTCTGGGAAGGAAAAATTTCTTAAACCAGCTCTACAAATAGCAGTCAGATGATTTATCCTGAAGACTGAATGTCAGGAACATCTCTCTAGCACAGGAAGCAGAGGCCTTAATTCTTATGGACAAATCTTAAAAGAACTATACTCATGGGTTTAAGACAAGGAAATTTTGCTTACGTGGGAACTTCCAAAAGATGGAGATAAAACTGATCTGCATTTGCTAGTTGTGATCTTTCTTCTTTGCAAGCTTTCAGGCTATTTATCTAGCAGGGAATAAAAGAGCAAAATAACATAAATATTTTGTCTAACAGGGAATAAAAGAGAAGAGTAATCACACAAATTGTCATGGTATCTGTTGCTTCTTAAAGTCATGAAACTGTTTTTTCTGAACTTGCTGTGCACAGACAATGGGAGTGAGGCAGATTAACAAGAAATTCTTTACATGAACTGGTTTTCAAGGGCAAGCATGTAGGTTTTGTTTTGACTGGAAAGTCAAAATGCTTTTGTACAGCATCTCCTAGGATGAATTCCTGATCTGTAGACAGGGATCCAGCAAGCTATAGTGCTCAGATACCCAGAAACTCCCTTAAAAAATGGATCCTTTCCCTTTCTCCTCATTGAAAACTCTCTGAAAGGCTCTCTATTCACTGAAGTCCACAAATGCTAACATGCTTCATCCACCTACCACCCACTTAAAATAAGGGGATACAGAACAGCACTTGGTCTGCACCTGTGTTGAGTCTCCCAACATGCTCTTGTACAACCTCCGTGTGGACACTGTGGCCGGGGTGAACTTCCCACTGCTCTGCCTTGGAATGTCATTGATTGAGATGGGGCAGAAGGATGTGGGATCCAGTCATAGCTTCTTGCTTTAGCAGTGGAACTGTTTCAATCTGTGAAATGTAATGCTGATAGAATTTTGCTTTCGCTAATGAGTGGAGTCCATGTTGTAAGCAGTTTTAGAGTTATGCTTTGATTAAATGAATAAGATTCATGTTGTAGTGTTTAGATATGTTAGTAGTGTAATCTAAGATATGGTGAGCTCTAATGAGCCCTTCCTGCTGAAGGCCATTAGAACAAGGACACATTGTTCACTCCCTGAAACTTTGAAGGAACACAGACACCTTTCTGCAGTAAATCTCTCCAGGATCTCCTGGGTAGGCCATAAATTGGTCCACCAGAAGATAATGCCACCTTCAGAGCCAATCAAGGAAGGCTCATGCCAGTTTTTCCAGGAAAGTTGAAAAGTTCAAGATGAGGAAGAGTGTTCTACTTCAGTCTCAAGACCCTCAAAAAGCAATAAAATCCCCCAGACCCAAATTCCCAAGGGGAGGANGAAAATTAAAATAATTGTGGGCCCGTTTCTCACAAATCTAAGCACAAAACACACTGAACTCCATCAGAATGACACATTAATAGATACCTCCTGGTCTTCAGGCAGCAGTTTAAGTAGCTGCTTCAGTGTCTCAGCATCCAGCTTGGATCTATCTCCCTTTTGGATCATGGCAGCAATTTCTTCATTGGAGCTGCAGGAAAGAGAGAAGTACTGTGGAGCAGTAGGGGAGTAACATGAGATCCCAGTCTCTCAGCTAAGACTGCAGGAGTAAGTGAAGGAATTCATACTATACTTGCCTCTCATTAATTTTAGTTCTTAATCATCAACTGTACAGTAGAGATATGAAAATGCAAAGGATTTTTTTAAGCCTAGAACAACATTCCTTGTAATTTAGATGTGCATTCTGGGCTTTCCTCTTCTTTACACAATAACCCCCAAAAGCTCTCCTTTTATTGTGGGTGTCCAGTGTCACTGAGAAGAGATTTACATTTGAATTCCTCCACTGACTGCAGCAAAGACAGGGATAAAAACAATGACCTCAAATCCTTGCCTGAAACTTTGGTGGGCAACATGGCTTTGAAATTATTCCAGACTGCTGTAATATGGGCTCTGGATGTCTGGGCTCCCTGCAGCCACCAGCACTAATAGAGGCAGGATCCAGCTGCAGAGTGGCCTCATCCCTCACGAATCCAAGCAGGGCCCAGCTCTTTGATCCCACGGTCACTAGCTGCTCTCAGGAGAGCTCAACCACTGCCCAGGGAAATCATACAGAGAGAGGAAATAGCATCTGGATTAGGCTATGCACAGTTCTGCCCCACTGAGAAGAAGTTTGTAATGGAAAAAGAATTACAATAATAGTAATTCAAAAAAAGTCCCTCTAACTGGTTCTGATTTATTCTTAATGCAAAGTGACCTCTAGGCTGAGTTTCTTCTTGAAGACCTTTTAACGTGGGCCATGACACAAAGGGCAGGGAAAGAGCAGAACATCCATCTTCAGCCTACAGTAGTTTCCAGGAATCTAAGAGTAAAGATATTTTTCCAAAAACTAATACAGAGTCCTTTCCTTCCCCACTTCCCTGTGAAGACTTTGACTTGGTAAATTTCCATTTGTTTAACTATAGAAACTACTCTTTCCTATTTACAGAAAAACTACAAATAAAAGCTATATATGATTTTGGATCTGAACCCCTGGAGATGTCTTTTTAAAACAATCTTCACTAACAGTTCCTGCCAGAACTTAATATTTATGTCAACAATGCTGAAGAAAAATATGTTTCCACATGATTGTGTTATTATTGATGAATATTGTCTCTTTAGGAATTAGTGGTCCATTTTAAACTTAATACCAGTTTGAGACATGGTATTAATTGCCTAGAAAGAGACTGCCACATCTCATTATGTTAAAAAAAGGAGAAAAAAGCTGACTCCTTGTTAAAGATAGTGGTTGTAAAGTGTATCTGCTAAATTAATTTCATTTAATAACTGAATAAACACATACATATAAAATCAGTAATTCTGATGTTACTCTCCTAATCTTACCATTTAAATTGCTTCAGAAATATACTCAGGAGGAGGCTTTTCTTTGTACCTAAGAATGTGATCTATGGGAAAAAAAAATCAGTCAGCTAGAAATACATTTACCTTGATTTTAACAGAATTTTTAGAGCTATTGTTTGTTTACCGAGTGAGATTCTTTCTTCTCTGGCAATTAAATTATCAGCAACCTTCATCGATCAAACTCCAAGCAATTTACAACTATACAATTAGATCTATTTTAGAAAGAGAAGGAGGCAAAGGCATGGAGAAGGAAATTGATTTGTTTAGAATATTCCAGTTTATAAGAATTAATATCGAAATTCCCATGTCCTCCCTCTCTTATATGAAGACTTGTCCCTCAGTAGTTATTTTAACATGTTTACTTCTAAACATCCCCTGTGCCTTTTTTAAACTTAACCTCAGGCAAGGGATCTCAAAATATTTCAAACTTTCTTATTGTAAATGATTGACAACAGTAAAGAGTGAATAAGCTTTTCACTTCCAAGAATTTTGTCAAGCTCTACAAAAAGTGAGCAGTCCAAGTACCTCTTTCGTTTTCTTTATTTTTGGCCCCATTTTCTCCTTAGGCGTTATAGGTGGGACAGAGAAAAGAAGTTCCAAGCTTGCGTAGTCAGGCTCTACAAACTCCTTGCTGCTGCTTGGCATCACAGCCCACATGGAGCAGCTTCCTGGAAGAGAATAACACCTCAAGATGGACCACCGAGGTTGAGGAGCACTTTCAAGCAGTGTGATTTGTGAAAGGAAGAAAATTTTAGAGGATGAATGAAATATGATGCTCATTAGTCTTGGACAAATGTTACTTATTTAAGAATGACAGCTCCCTCTATAGAGAGCATCCCAAAGGTTTGAAGGCTAATTAAACCTAGAAAACTACTGCCACATTCAATTCATTGAACCGAAGGGCAGCAGATGAACTTAATTGGCTGCTCCAAATTATTTTTGCCAATGCCGACCAGCTACACATTGCAGAATTCTGGTACCCACACCAGGATGCTGTGTCCAACAGGTAAACATCTCTTTTTGCAAGAGATAAGGACTCCCAAGCCCAACATTATTACCAGAATCATCAGGAGCCATCCAAACAACACATACTGCTTCAAAATGTGAACCTGATGTAACAACACGGGAACCTTCAACGAGGGATCTCACCCCCTTTTTCTTTAGGAGAGATTGCAACAGTGACACCAAATACATTATGAGTGAATCTTAACTTGTATCTCTGCCCAAGAAAGCAGACTGTGGCTCAAACGGGTTTTTTTACATCTGTGTTTATGTATTTTATCATAGCAGCAAGTTCTTACCCCCAGTGTCCCCCTGCCTTAGTGATAAGCAAGGGAGAACAACTGAGAACAAACTGTGTTGTGTGAACTGAATACTAAGAACCATAGCAAAAATGGAAATGTGTTCCCATTCTCCCTGCTGGAAGTTGAACAGGACTTACAAGTCCCTTTGGCAGACCACACAGTAACCACAGACCTTAGTGTTATTGTGCCTACGTGTGCCTGTGTGAAATCCCACAAAAATCTCGTGGTTGTGTTCAGTATGAAATGGAGTTGGGGGCTTCCCTGAAGGTACTCGTTCCCCAGCCCTGCTGGCAAGAGTTTTCAGCCTCAGATCTTGGCTGTGCAAGGAGAGGAAAAAAAAAAAAAAAAAAAAAAAAGGGAAAAACCTCCACGCCACAATTTTACACATGGG
>VXBA01005659.1:321770-346003 GCA_013399895.1 Serilophus lunatus
AAAAAAAAAAAAGGGAAAAAGCTTCAGCTGCAAGTTTACTCACTGGTGATGTGCCAGGAGTTCATTAGGAAGAACCTCCGAGCACAACTGTTCAAAGGGTCTTCCACTACACACATTCAGAGCACTTTGCAAACCTTAATCAGTGCAGACACATCTCTTTAACAAGTAACAAAAAGAGATTGAGAGATTAAGTGTAGATAGTTTTAGCAGCCAGAGAGCCTCGGTTCAGGGCTTTTCTCAAACTACTATTTCCTGTTTATTGGCAAAGGCCCAGTTTTCCATATTTATGATTGCTAGTTTTTTGCACGACTGAGAGCAAGCAACACGACCACCTGTGTGACCCAACTCACTGAGTCTAGGCTTAGCCCCCCAACATTAGTGTTCTTTTCAGGTGCAAAGTACATGAACTAATCAGCCAGCCCACTGTAACAAACAAGCACGTACGTCTCACCACATCAGAGGGGAGCTTCTGCCAGTGGAACATCTTCATCTTCAGTGTTGGTGTCTTCTTAGGGTTGGGCTGCTCCCCATATCCACAAGTAAGATGATTGCATCCGGGACTGCTGCATGGCTGGGAAGATGGGAAAGATGGGGCATTTGTGCCAGGCACAGGAAGGGGTGGAAGAGGCACCTTGCATCCAGGAGGTAGAGGTGGAGGGGCTGGCAGCTGTGGTAGCAGAGCTGGAATGACAGACTGTCCTTGGGAGGATGAGGGAAACATCTCTCTGGGAAGGTGTCACATTCCCTGGACATTGCTGTGACTTTCCAGAAAGGCCGGTTGTTGGAGAAGGGCTCAGGTCTGCACTGAGTTTCTCCTCTTCCAAGTCCTTATCAACTTGAATGCATTTGTTCACCTTGTGAACAGATCTTCTAGACACTGTTTTGTGATTGTTTGGGCACTGCATGCTTGATAGCAGGCTTTCCATGGTTTGCCCTGGTCCCATTTTCCTGCTCTACAAGACAAGAAGGAGGTGTATGGATTAGCAAAATTCTTCACAGCTGCTGGCTACTGCTAACTCCCACAGACACACAGAAATAACAATGACCTTCTCATTAAGATAAACAACAGGAATATTTCTAACTGCTTTACGCTGGTGTCAGCTGTGCAAGTCAAGAGCAAAGCAGTACTGCTGGACATAAGGCTCCTTTTTGACTTCTTTTGATCCTTCTACCCTCTTGTGGCACATAAAAAAACCAAAAAACAAGTGCTATCAGTATAGTAAATCCCTACCTGGTTGTTTTTTCCCCCTTGTTGCTCAGTCATCCCATGGGATTTTTCTTTAGAAGGGGTAAATGGCTGCCTCCTATGGAAGTTGCTACGGTTGCTCTACGGAGGGGACATCTCAAACAGCAGGGACATAGTCACTCCTGAGAAACCATGTTTCCACAACTTACTTTGAGTGCAGAAGGGTGGGGATCCTAAGAGAAACTCTCAAAATACCTTAATAGATGAAACCACTTGCAGCTGAGGGGGAGGACAGGCTATGCTGCTTAGGTACCTGTGATCACACATGCAAGTGATTGGTAAGGATTAAAATGATTAAGAGGGTCTTATTTTTCCTTTCAACCAAATTTTATTCTGGAGGAAGTCTTTGTATTTGCTTGAGCCTATACAGTTTTTCTCTCAGAGCCTCTTGCAAAAGATATGCACAAGTCTGTCTTGTGTGTATGCCTAATTTTATACATAGGGATAGGGCTACCAAAGTTACTAGAGAACTTGCTGGCTCACGACTTGGTTTTGTTTGATTGACTAAGTGAACCTTTCTTTGATTTCTCTCTTTATAATCTTTGCAGCACTGGCCATCAAAAATGGCAGAAACACCATGTGCTAGAAGGGGAGTAACAAGCAAACTATCAACACTGTATCAAACTGTAGGTGTAGCTCTTTTTAGGGATTATGTGTAGGCAGAAACAAAGCCACTACCATCACAGTCTTTAACAAAACACACATTAGTAATATTAGCAGCTTTACTGGAGTTAACTAGATGGGGATTTTAATTTTCAGCGCAGGATAAGAGATTTCTTTGGTACATACACCACATTTATGTTCTCAAAGGGCTAAATGAATACTTCTGTATGACCATTTTCCTTCTGAAACAGAAATTTTAGGCAGTAACTCACACAGACAAAACTCTTTAAGAAAGCTGCAATAAAACCTACAAATGATGCATCTCTAATCAATAGCATACCTGTAAAACATCTCCTATAATTTGGAACAGTTTATCTTTGTTATCTTTGAAAACTAGCAGTTCATACTGATGATAGTCTCCAGCTCTTAAAACAGCCTCAGTAAAATTGTGAACAAACAGCTCTAAGGCAAAAGAAAGAAAGAAAACTTTAGATTTTTGTTTTCAGTCTTAAGTAAGAATGGCTTAAATTAAAAACATTAAGTGTTAAATCAACCAGGAAATAACACTTGATTTACATACTAAATGGTACCAGTTAAAATAACTAAGTCAAAGGCCTATCATAGAAAATTTATATTAACTGTGTTTGCAGTTCCCTTGGATTAATTTGTCCTTGGTTTCCATAAGTTGTTTTTGTTTGGTTTTGTTTTTTTTTTTTTTTCACAAATAGGCACTAACACTTTCCCAAAGATAAAGCAGGCTTACATTTAATTTATGTAAACAACTTAATGTATCCCCTTTAGGACTTCACAATCTTTGTGGTAAACTTGTATAGATAGCTGTAATTACCTTAACAGGACAAGTGAGGGATTCAGCCCTATGAGAGAGCTAATGAGAAATAAGCCACTTTCTGTTAGAAATATTAGGAGTAAAATGAGCTGATTAAAAAAACCAATCCCTTATTAGAAATATTTATGTTAGAATTCTGCTGTTTATTTATTTTAATTTAGCTATTGGGAGAATCAGTAAGACTATTAATTAGAAAGCTCTTTTTTTTTTTTTAAATCAGAGTGCTCATCTAAATTGCTACAGGGTTTGTGTCAAGGGAAGTCTTATTTTTAAAAATCCTACTAATAAGTAGTACTACACAAGAAACAGCTAATACACTTTGAATGATAAATAGGCTTATAATAATGTCGCTCCAAAGATCATACTTTGGAGACTATGTAGAGAAATCCATACTCTTAGGAAGATTAAAGCTTTGGTATAACTTCAAGGCAGCTGTAATTTACATTGCTGATGCTGTTCAAATGAGCTTGTGGGTATATTTTAAAAAGGAATCTCTGCATGACATTTCTCCTTAGAAAGTGCAAACCCTCCCTTCTGGTGAATAAATACATAAATATACACACATCTCAATGCAACCAGACAAGGACTATCATGCTGTGGGAAGCTCCAAGGGCTCAGTAAGTGGCTGGCACCACTTAGGCAGGGCAGGGAACAGAGATTGACTCAATACACCAGTCCAATTCTGATGATCCACTTGAATCAATTAATTTTTAATTAACTGTGAAGCTATTTCCAGTGCTCTGCTACTCCACCTTTTGTTTTATTGGGCAAGGTGTTGATGTTTGAGGACCACCACAACAGAGGCTTTAATTTCCATCTGCTTACTGACATGCTAAAAATAGGCACACTTCTCATTAGCCTAGAAAGAGAAGCTATACTTTGATGGCATAATTTTAAGTCAGATCCAGAAAATATCTTACCTCTGTGTCTTGGGTCACACAAGCACTCTGTTTTTCGTTTCTTGTGTTGCTGACTGGCTGATATGAAGCTATTTTATTTTTTAAAACTTGATTTTTTTTTAGTTGGCATTTCATTTATTGGCCACTAGTATACTGGAAACAGGGATTTCAATGAATGCTTCAGAAGACCTGGTATTTCCCTTCATGTGCTATTAATACCTAAAGGGTGTTTTTTTGAGGGAGAAGTTGTTTAAAAACTGTTCCCCCCAACGCTTAAAAGGTAATTATCAGAAGTGTAAGCACAAAGTCAAAATCTTCAATACAAGATATTTTTGAAGATATGAAGACGTACTGCTTACTAAATGGCTGGAGATGAGTGACAGGATATATAACCGAACTGGGGAGAGAGTTAGTCAGGGTTATGCAGACAGCTGTTCCTTAAGTAGTACAAAGCAGTTGTTAGTTACCTCCCAATGGGCTCCACTTGCCATGGTTTGGATTCATGGACTGGCTTGCCTTAAGATACTCCCAGTGTGATATTCCTCACTTTTGGCTTTTCATCAGGTATAATTTATTCTTGATGATTATGATTCTTACAAGGATAAAAATAAGAAGTAGATGAAATTAGAGTTCTTAATCTTTTCTTGCACAAGCAATCTTCTTGCTGTAAGATTCACCCTCTTCTTTTCAGATACATTTCCAAGGTTTTTCCTGCAACTGGAGTTCAGACAGGCCATGTGGAGGTCAGGGTCTCATTTCTGTCCTCTAAAACTCTAAAAGCAAAGTAAATCAAAGTACTTGAAAGTACTTGGAAGGAGAAAACCTCCTCCTGTCCTGTTCTCCCGGGGATCTCTCCAGTTAAGGAGGTATTCTAGAAAAACAAACCATTTGTCTGTGATTCAGGATGGGTTTGTAGAGTGATGGTATGGTGCCACTAATCTTGAGACATATTCTTCTATGTGTGACACTGGTTCCCCAAGATGACTAACATACAGACCTGAAAAGGTTTCTGGACTCTTATTGCTCCTATCTTTTCTGCCTCTTTTGTATCTGCTTCTTGCTGAACAGATAATCATAGAAACATTGGCTGGAAAGGACCCTGGAAATGGTCTTGTCTGAGCTCCCTTTTAGAGGACCATCATCACCACTATGGTTTTGTCTAATTGAGCTGTGAAAACCTTAAAGAATGGGGATTACAAAACATGGCAAAGTGTACAGAAAAATCTGTTGGTCTCAAAGGATCACTCCTGGAGAATATGTGCTATTGGGGGTTATATTTAGCTTACAAAAATAAGTGGTCGGTTTCAAAGTATCACAGAAGCAGGCTTCATGGATCTCTTACCTTTTTGGCATGTGCTGCCTCTGCTTCTTCTTTGATTTTGTACATCTATTCTGACTGATTGATTTGGTAATTAATTGTCACCAATACATGATTAAAATTATGTCAGATTATGCTGTATGAAGATGTGTAAGTACTGAACAAACACCTCAAGTTCCGCATGCCCAGAGCAGGGCAAACCAGCCATAACTGAATGTAGGTGTCATCAGTGAAGACTGCTGATCCTAGGTAAAAACCTTCTTTGACGGGCTGGGAGTGTATCTAAACTGACTTGATAGGAGCTGACTGCCACAAAGTGATTCTTTTCTTCTGACTTTGAGTAATGCAAGCTAAGCCTGTCTAAAGTCTCCATTAAGAAAGTGCAGGGCTCCTGCTAATTCCTACCGACACCTGGCTCTGTATGAATTGTCACACTCTGTTCTTGCAGGAGCTGTTTATGCTGAAGCAAAGAGAGCATTGGAGGGTCCCTAATGTGAATTAAGTGCTAGCACAGCATGGATGAAGGGGTGAATTACTCACAGTGCTGAATATGTAGATTAACTGGCAGTGAACAAATTCTTCACTGGTAATCAAGGTCTGATACCTGCTCTGAACTAAGGAGTTGGAAACCTTTTGCTGTACTATGGAGCTAATTTCCATTGCAAATCCTGCAAATCAAGTGGCTATTTTGCAAGATTTTCACTATGCAGTAATTTTGAACACCTAGAGACATCCTGTCACTATCACTGCCCCATTTTTAACCCTCTGTAGTCATGCTTCTAGACATGGGAAAGCTTTTATGATACCTTCATTGTGAACTGACCAAACAAAATGTGGCTCCTGAAGGAGTTGCTTCATGACATAGTCCCATGACTAACATGTTTGCCCATATTTCATAGCCATGACTACTACCACACAGATGGAACGAACTAGGGTTTGTACAGTGCTAACACATTGCTAAGTTTGTATGTTGTACTTGGTGGACCACTGTGTACCAGAAATATGAAGCCATAGATCCAGGCTTTATGAACAGAATGAAAATGGTTGACTTTGATGAAGCAGGCTTACGCATTTCTCTTTTATTTCAACTTACCCTCTCTTTTCCTAACTGGAACTGATGGTATTTCTCAGCCCCCTCTGCTCCATGGAACGTAGAAGAGGATCAAATACTACAATCAACACAAAAGATACGGGCAAAGCTTTGAGATTTCAGCCATGCTCTAAAGACAGTGGAATGCTGTGGTGCTGCTCATGAACTAGATATAGCTCCGTTTATACATCTCTGTTTCTTTCACAGAATCACTAAGGTTGGAGAAGACCTCCAGAATCATCGAGTTCAATCTTTGACTGAACACCACTATGCCAACTAAAGGATAGCACTAAGTGTCATATCAAGTCCTTTCTTGAACACTCCTGGGGATGGTATCATCATGTAGAGAGAAAATTAGAAAGATGAAAGCTCAGCTAGAACTCAACAGGCTACTGCTGTGAAAGATAATAAAAAGTGTTTTTATAAATACATCAACAACAAAAGAGAGTCAAGGAAAATCTCCATCATTTATAGAATGCGGAGGGAAACATTTTCACCATGGATGAGGAAAAAGCTGAAGTACTTAATGACTTCTTTTCCTCAGTCTTTTAACAGTAAATCTGATCATCCTCAGGGCAACCAGCTCCCTGATCTGGTAGACAGAGAGCAGAATAGACCCCCTGCAATCCAGGAGTAAGTAGTGTCCTGCTGTGCCACTCAGTCACTTACAGTCTATGGGATCCACTTGAAGGTACTGAGTGAGCTGGTAGAAGAGAAAAACCTTCAGTAATTATTACTAAGCATATAGAACAATTACATGCTTAAATGCTTTATATCCTATGTAGAAAATATAGGACTTTGATGGACAAATTCTTGTGAATCATATGTCTTTACCAACCCCACTTGAGAAAGGAAACTCATCAAGTATTTATTTTATTTTAAACTGAAATATTTTCAGTATTGAGATGAAAATAAATCACAATTAAAATGCCTCAAAAGCTAACCCTGGAAATCCATCTCAGTAAATATATCTCATTTTTAATGTGAAATACTTGGAAAAGACTTCTGCTGATTTCTCCCATATTCTCATTTTATCATACAGCCAATACCTAATTAAGGAGTATGCATTTATTTGGCAGCAAGAAACTTGTGGTGGTCACAGCCTGTTTTACATACTAGACTCCATGTGCACTTGCTGTAATACACTACATGAATTTTTTTTTGACATCCAAACTCACTGTTGGTTTACATGACCACAGTCCTGTCAAAGTAGCTGTAAGTGGTACTCTTTTTACCAGCAATTAATTTGGCCTTGCAACCACTGAAAAATCTTCAGGATCATGGGCTTTATCTCAAGCTCACAAATGGAGCAAAATAGCACATCCCAGTGGAACATCAGACTTTGACCTGCTCTGATTCCATTCCCCTGTTCTTCTTAAATAATCACTGTAATGGAAGCAAAGCAGCTCTAGAGTAATAAATTATAAATGCTGTGCTTTAGTCTGCTTATTGGGATGTGATTGAATAGATAATTTAATATAGTTTTCACAGATGACTACTGAACAAAGAGCCTACAGTGGCTCAAAATTACCCATTTCTCTCTAAACTCTTGAAGGCAGTAGAAAAATAACAACAAACACTCTCTATTTGAAGGACAAGGTAAAAACACAGAGCACTAAAAATTCTGGCTGTGAAAATGTGCTGTTCTTTCTGGGTGAAAATGTGGGAAGCTAAAAGACCCAGATGGAGAAATGGAGACATGCTGCAGCACCTGAAGCAAGCAGCCTGTGGGGCATCAGCAGGCAGGTTTCCCTAGGTAACACCCTGTTTATTCCCTGGTCCTGCATCTCCAACTGCTGCTGCTCCTATTGATAAAAATGTGGAGTGGTGAGGAGGAGGCTGGCTGCTCACTGCTAGTCTGGGCTGAAGGCTCTTGCTGGAATCAGGGAGCTTGAAAAGCTGCTGGGAGTGCTTGATAACTGATTTTTGTAGCCTGGGGTCCAATCTGAGAGCAGAGAAAGTAAATTGGAGAGCAAAAGGATGATGCTTGGGTGATGTGCTCTGAAAGTGGAAAAGAGGAAAAAATGAGGAAACCTGTAAATGTGATGGGAGATGCAAGTCAAACCTGGGGTGGGTGATCTGGTTCTGCAGGGAATGGTGGGGGTATGCCTGCTTCTGTCAGCAGGAAGTTGCCAGCAGGGTTTTCTGCTGCAGTTGGGCTGTGCTGCTCTGCAGGGAATCTGTCCATGTGTCTGCTCTTAACTCATCTCTATTTTGTTGACCAATTCTCAACATGCTCATAGCGATGCTCTGGTTAAAGCAAATCAGTGATTTAATTCTTGGTTTCACTTCTAATTTTCCAGTGTTATAAGGATGTTACAAGTCCTATTAAGCAAAGCAAAATGAGCTTTAGCCTGAATATTAGTCTACACAGTGAGTTGCCATATAAAAGAATAGTTCTGAATTGTACCAAGCTTTTCCACTTGATTCATGTTTCAGCACAGTATCACACCATAGATTCAACAAACATAGATCATTTAAAATGGACAGCTATGTACAAAACTATGATATAGTGTTATTACAAAACTTAACAAGTAGAGCTCTGAATTTTGAAAACACAATACTGCACAGTCCCAGTTTTAAAGCCAAAGTAACACGATTCAACACATTCTGCAGCTTGGACACAGGCTCTTGAATGCAAGCAGCTGACGATGGAAGTAAGACCTAGAGATTTACTGAAGGATAAGCTGAAAATGTGTCCAACAGAGCACTCTGGAAAACTTCTTCCTGTCGCTTTAATAACAGAAACTGACCCTGATTCTCCAAAAGCTGATGGGCACATCAGCATGTGTGACAAGACTACTTAAGACTACTGATGTGCTTCAACTTAATTGCACATAAGCATCATGTAGAAACCAGACACTGTTTATATGGTCATATGCTTAATAAAATATATCTTTTTTCTTTTCCTTTTTTTTTTTCCCCTGTAACTGATTTCCCTTGCTTTAAATGACTGAGAGTAAAAATACATTTGTCTGATCTGGGTTTTGGACCTGGTCCAATATAAATTGGTATTGGGTGATGAGAAGAGGGAGTTAACAGACTTCCACCTGTGACAGTACAGTCACTTCTTAATTTATACCCTTAATTTAGTTGAGGCACTGCTATTTTTAATGTTCCTCTGAGGGCTAAACACTGCAGTCCATTCTTAGGCCACACTCAGCTGTCATTTAAAGAGGAATTAGGCCTAAGAGCAGGTTGAAAGACTTGGCTTCCAGGACAGTGGCCACCACGCACAGAACCATGTCCCGTTTCCCTGGGGTGCCTGGACTGAGGCATGGACTGGAGGTGTCTGAAGTCTTTGGGGAAGCTCTTTATGTCCTGGGGAGGGGAGAGAAAGGCTGCAGGAGGAGAAGCGGTGCATCTGAGGGGGCAGAAGGTGTCCATGGTGGTATTTTGTTGATGTAGAACCTGTCTTCTGACAAGCTGGCAGCACTCCAGGGACATGTGAGTGGTTCACTGGGTCTCTCTTACACCTTCTGCCTTGCCGTGACACCTGCAGGAGGAGGGGGAAATGCAAATTATTTGCAGCTGAGAATAAAAGGGGTGTGCTTTTGCAGGCATATGTATCTAATGGTTGGGGTTGTGGCAGGGAAACCAGCTTCATCTGTTCCTCAGATAGCCTAAAATGGTAGAGTTTTATGTACTTAATAAAAACCTCATGTTTCCAGAACCAACCATGACGTTAAAGAGTCTGAGCAACTTTGCTTTTTAGCTGGATGCCATTTCAGTCCAGCAACCTATATCCTTCTCGATGTTAAATTGCTGAACTTAATTAAAACTAGGTTTAGCAGGATTGTCAGAATGCTGGGGCAGCACACTGTCACTTTTAAGAGCCTGTCTTACTCCAAACCAAATACCTTTTTCTAATGGCAGACATGAAGGCAAAGGTCAAAAAGGAAGATGAACATTAGCTTGATGACATTCTTGTGGTCCATTTAAATACTGGGTCTGCAGAAGGGGAGGTGAACCATCTGTTCCTCTAGAACTAAAGAAAGACCTTGACCCTCAAACCCTTCTGTCTCTTTGCAGGGGAAGGTTAATGTGCCACTGTGCCATGTGTAAGTCCCAGCTGCCCTTCCGCTCCTTCCCTCCCCCCTCATCAGGCTGTAGTCTCTGAGTGCTGGCCTATGCTCCTGGTTTGGTTTTTTCTTTTGTTTTCTAGGGAATAAATCAAGCAGATTTGTGAGCAGGGAAATTGCCAAAGCCCAGTTGCTTATGGACTTGTGCTTTCAAGACTTTTCTTTCCTGTAACCATTCCAACTGACACACAGATCAGAGAAGAGGAACAGAAGAGCTGCACAAACAGATGTGAGCATTTGTCTGTAGGAATTCTCCAGGGTCTAAGGCAAGGAAACTCTAGGAGCAGCTCTCATGAGTTCAGACATTTGTACAGTCTCTCTTCTGTTTGACTGTCACCTTTGTTAAATGGTCCTTCTTCAAGCTCTTTCTGGATTTGGTTGGAAATGAGTTCAGATGTTACCAAGGTGCACACAAACACAGTGTGCTCACCTGTGCCTTGATTCCTGAGGAAAACCAGGTAAGCCATTTCTTTCAGGAATATGAAGATAACGTAGGATACCACTCTTTCAGTGTAAAAGCTGACATCTAAAGAGCATTGACATTACTAGAGAAATTGCTGCATAACAAGATAAAGTGAGGCAAGAACTCAGTGGCTGATTAGAGTCTTTTACTGCTCTGAAATATTATCATAGAGTCTCAGGCTATTCTTGCCCTTTACTGCTGTTAGGGAAGCTCTAAAACTCACAAAGGGTTTGACTTTTGATCCCTGCAGCTGGGTCTCCACAAGAAGGAAGATTTCTGCAGCTTCACTGAGACTCATAAACCTCCACATCCAGCAAATCCACGAGAGAGAGAAATACCTTGTACCAAAAGAGAACTAGTGGTGACCTGAACAGACCATGTGTGTTTGGGACAAAACATGTAATCAAATTTAAAAAAAAATATTGAATGGGAGCACTCTAGGCTTACTGAGTCTGTCATATCAAGAGGGATGGACCTGAGCTGCATTTGGGACAGGAAGCACTGTGAGAGAGACTAAGAGAAGCAAATGGGATTTTGTTTCTGCTGACCTTGCCATGTGACA
The DNA here is from genome assembly GCA_013399895.1 of Serilophus lunatus. Classification (NCBI taxonomy): domain Eukaryota; kingdom Metazoa; phylum Chordata; class Aves; order Passeriformes; family Eurylaimidae; genus Serilophus; species Serilophus lunatus. The sequence goes on from VXBA01005659.1 coordinate 332,881, forward strand.
TAAAGATAGAAGGAGAGAAAAAAGAGAATTGCAGGTTTCAAGGTACAGCTCATCTCTGCCTTCCTGGCATGAAAGCCCAGGTAGGTGCTGATGGTGTGATGCCAGGTGCTGCATTGTAAGGATGCACTGAAGTTCCTGCCTGAGTTGGTATTGTTTGTTTAACCACTTGTCTGTGTTGTGTTCCTATGTCTACTTAAGGACAAAGCAAAGCTGTGGGTTTTTTGTTGTTGTTGGTTTGTTTTTTTTCCAAACATAAATTTTTTTAAGCCTGGATGCTGGAACCCCAGAGCTTAAAAGAATACATAATTTGAGTTAACTCATGGTTCCAGCTGACTTCCCAGTACAGCATGACACTGGTCCTGATGTACTTCTCACCTATGCTTCACTGCTACTATTTTCTGCTCCTGCAATAAACCTTCCTCGGGAGTTTTAAACCAACAGAGCTACTTCCACTTCATGTAATCCTGTGGTACTACACATGGAAAGGGCCAAGAAGAGAGCAGGAGTAGTCAGGACTGTAACTACCCAATGTATATCCCATTTTCTCTTGCTAGCAGTGATGCACCAGGTGCAGGAACAAAAGCAAAGGATTTCCTGTGGGGAAATCCTGCACAGATTCCCCTGTTCTGATGTCCCAGGGGCTAGAGCCAATGGGCTGTGTAGCAGCAGGGCTCCCAGCTGTGCTCCCAGCCCCAGGGAAATGAGGATGCTGGAGAATAAAAACATTCCTTTCAGGAAACAAGACAAAGAGCGATTTGACAATATTGATTTAGTTCATAAGAGATGCTCATCAGCACGGAAAGGAGAATGCGTAACTATGCAATTTCAGTACCATGGGTGTTTTTGCCATTTCTTTTTCTTGCTTTACTTTCCACTTGCTGTAAAAACAGGCAAAGTTTTGCAAATGAGAGTCTCATCCTGAAACTCCCTTTTGAGGGGCAACCATATGCCACCAGCATCAGTGAAGGATGCAGGGAACTTGTGTGCAACTCTGGAGTCAAATTCAGCTTTGAGTGGGGGCTGGTATCTTGCCCCAACAAGTACTTGTCCCCAAGTCCAGTGTTTCATTCCCTTTTCCAGATACCTGTATTTAAATGGTGCTATAGAAAGTGATTAGCCACAAGCAAACCAAACGTTCTTTGCCAGAGGTAGGTACCGAAATTGCATTTTTACAGCTTTTGAGAAAATAACGGGATAAAAGCAAGGACTTTGTTCATCACATGAAGTTTGACTGTTTGGTTAGAATAATGACTTTTAATTATCTGCAGGGAAAGGCAGTTTGGCTGCTGCTGACACAGAGGATGAGCATGTGGGCTGTGATCTTGTGTTGAAGGGAGGTCAGCGCTGACTCCACTCAACACAAGATCAACACCCTGGAGAGTAAAAATCAGAGTAACAAATTTATTTCACGTGTATTTGTGATTAGACAGTGACAAAAAAGCTTAGCTGATATGCTGAATACTGATTAGGTCTGTGAAGTGCCAATGCTGTGGTTAGTTCACATAACTCACCTTTGTGAGTTTACATACCTCATTGTGTCACACAACCTGTTTTTGTTTTATTATCTCCAGTATCACTCTCAACCTCTGCTTTTAAACAAAAGAGAGACACTAAATATATGTGATCATGGCAAGGCAAAGGTAACAACAGGGAACTTTTTATGATGAAAACGCTGTCTAATAGCAGAGAGGTTCCTAAGAATACGAAATCATTGAATGGTTTGTGTTGGAAGGGACCTTAAAGATCATTTAGTTACAAACCCCATGATGCCCAGGGAACCCTGTAGCTTTTGCAGGGCAGGATCAGTTGTTAAGGTGGACATACTGATTTCAGGTGTCAGGAAAGCATCACTAGGGCTGGTGCATGGGATGCTTCCATTGCTGCAGCTCCTCCTGCTGCCTCCTGGGGAGGAATTTGTGAACCACTGTTGTAGGAAACCACCTCTGGTTTGTGGCTTGTTTTTTAACTAAGGGAAAGTGGCATGTTTAGAAATGTAAATAACTACAGCCTTGGGGCATTAGAAGCCTAAGTCCCTTTGTGGTAGCTGCTCAACTCATGCTGTCTTTCTCAGCAACGGGTATTCAAATCCTTCTTTCCTTTCTCTTACACCGTCCTTGGAAGTAAAAACATTAAACACTGATAAAAAGAGTTGTTCCCACTTTCCTGCCCGTTTGTTTGACCTCTTGTAGGATCTTGCAGAAAACAGGCTTTGGACAGTATATTGTATCTTTGTAAAGGCTTTCTTCTCTATGAGGCATCTCTAATTTGGGATTAAGGAACCCACACAACGGTGGCTGCTGCTTGGTAGAGTTTAAAGGACTAAGGTTTGGGACTGGCTGTGGACTTTTGCCATGAGGCGAAGTCCTGTGTGGCAGAGCAGCCCAATTCTGCTGGTCAAACACAATCTTTTACAGAAGCATCAGCAAGATGCTATTTTTAAAGACTTTTAATAACTTTCCCCCCTCACTCTGCAGCGATCGTTCGAGGGCCTGATGTTTAGGAGCTATGTAAAGTACCCCTGGGGCAGGCTGTCAGGCAAAGTGCTCTTGCAACAAGGCTTAAGAGGGGAAAAACCAAACAACCCTATGGCAGCACTGATGTTGCTGCCTTTATGTGTTTGTAAGTAGTTCAGAGGGGGTGATTGCTGATTAAGTACTGAGTATTAAATGCTCTTAATCACTGCTCTGGAGCCTAATGGAGCTCTTGTTTGCATATAACCGTGCCTTGTAGCTGTCTTTAGCACACTTGACAGATGTGCTTATTGCTATCTTTACTGCGTATGTGTAATGGGCTTTTTAATTATTGATTCATCATTACTCGTTTATAAACTACTTATAAATGTCACGAGAATGAACTATGCTTGTGTTTTTCAGGTTTAAAGAAAATAATAAGCTCCATGAAACAGTGTGGCTCTAGGGGCATTGGGCCTTGAAGTGGGGAAGAACAGATATACACAAGTACATGAGGAAGCCTCCCAAGTTTAAGTCAGTCCTCGAGGGCTATTTATGAAATAATTTACCTGAGTAGCTTTTGCTGTGCCTCTTCTTCTTCTTCCGTTTCCCAGGTGGTCTCTGCTTTTCCCTGTCAGCGTGAGTTTGCTCTGGGGGAAGCGTTGCCGAGCAAGAGGAGTCAGTGGCTGGCTCCTCTGAGAAGGACTTCTCTTGAGAGGTGTCCAACAGTGAGTCTGTACCAGGGTCTTCGTTTTCCTTTGTCATCTCTTTTGACTCTGCCTGATGAGCCTCATTGCAGGGAACAGACTGAGCACTGCCAGAGTCCATCCTGGTCTCACTCAGCTGGGGTTCTGGCTCCTGTGCCAGCCTGTAGGTCTCTGAGCCATCAGCTTGGCATTCCTTGTCCTGGCCTTCTGAGATGGACCCATTGGTCCAGCTGAGCTGGTCTCTCAGAGCAGTGGCTGAACTGCTGCTCACAAAGCTTATCCTTGTGCCTATGTTAGCCACAGAGAAAGCAATGGAGCCACTATTTGAGTTTGGCTGGAGGCTTTTCCAGTTGTCTGACTGCTCCATCCCAGTGCTCATCATGGGCTGACTGGCCCCATCAGTTTCCACCAATCTCACTGAGGGGCTTTTGGTCTGGGACTCCAGTGGCAAACCTCCTCCAGCATTGTTTTGAGGTAACACCTGGTTTGAAGCTGAAGCATCTGTAACACCTCCACCCATCTCCATCAAGGCAGTGCTTGGTGGGGGAATGCTTTCTGAGGGATGACCATCCTTGTTTTGCTTGGTCTCATCATTGATCTGCTTCCCTGCTGCTTGTGGATCCTTAATGCTCTTTCCTTTAAACAAAAAACATGCAATCAGCCACAGCTGCAGAGCTGTACCAGGGATCAACCAAGGTGCTTCTGCCACTGGGAGAGGTTACAGGTTAGCAGCTGCCTGTGGAGCCCCTAAAGCTATGCAGAGACAACACTAGTTTATCCTCCCTGCACCTTCCCTCCTTATACCCATGTGGTCACTCCAGCTGGACTCCAAGGCTCCAGCTCAGCAAAGCCCCTGCTTTGTTTTCAGCAGGTGTTTATGTGTCTGTGCTGCCAATGGACTGGTTTCCATGGAAGCTCCTGGACTTGCTAGGAGGTCTTAAAAGTTTATGGCAGGAAGAGAGAACCTGCCTGTGAGGTCCTGAACCAAGTTAGACTGCTGACTTGGCTGTGTGAGGAGTTCAGAACTGCCCATTACCCAGCCTAATCCTGGCCTGGCAGAACAGGTCTAGGAAAGCCATGGAAAGCATCTCAGAGGGTTTATCAGCATGGATGCAAATTCCTTCTAATTCTGGGACACATAGGCCTAGCAACAGCTCAAGGCTCTCTGGTCCTCTTCTCCTCAGCACTGGCTGCAAAGCCTTCATAAATAAAATGTCCCAAATACAAATGCAAAGGCTTCTTGCTGGTGCTTGGCTCAGGCTGAGAAGCAAATGGGAATGAATAGCTGCAGGTATGGTCAAGTCTGTGTCCTTACCAGACTGGCTTTTCTCCGGGCTCTCCTCAGACAAGGGTTTAGGAATTTCATCCAACTCGTGTCTGTTCTTTGTCTTTCTCAGTGTGAACCCTTTCCTTATGTCAGCTAGCAACGCATCAATGACACACACCTCGTCCTGCTTCACCAACCCCTTCTTTACTGGGAGAGAGAGAGAGAAAGAGATGGGTGTTAAATCTGCCCATGAGATGGGGTAAGAGGAGACTCAGCAACAGTGCTATTGCTGGAGGGGGGTACTGCTGTCCCAGTACAAGCAACCCCTGGGCAAGGCACCAATATCAAGTCTGGGAGCAGCTCCATGCTCTGTGACCCTGCAACAGCATGTCCTGGCTGCAGACAAGGCATTTACTCCAAAGTCTTGGTGCTACAGGCTGGCACCAGTGGTACCAGCTCAGCATGGCTATGTCCCTGGTTTTGCTATGACCTTGAAATATTGCTTTTTTTCTATTGATGTTGGTGGGGGCCTCTTTCTTTTTTGAGGGAAAATAATTTTTATTTTTCTATCCTCTCAGCTTCTTCCAAATGTATTTTTGAGTCTTTTGTTATCATCCAGAGATGAAAGTTATAAGTTATATGCAAGACTTTTGGGACATCAGTGGTCTGTGGTTACAAGATTATTCAAGTGTGTACAGGGATCTCAGAGAAGTTAAATTTCTTGTTGGATTTGGTATGCAAAAGTTATGTTTAGAAACTGCCAAAGTTAACTGAAATATTTCAATTTCTGTTTTTTTTTTTCTCTGCTGTTCAGTCAGCAAACCTAAAATTAACTTCTCTGCCCAGCTGCAAGTGTGGAAAGTCAATTCTTAGCTATGGCTCTGAGACACCTAAAAGCCTTTCGTCTGCTGGCACTTGGAAACCCACAAAATAAATTACCAGTACTGGTCCATTAAAGCACAACCAGCAAAGAGCTCCTATAGTTCCATCTCTCTTTTTTGAAGCCATTTCAGATACTCACTGACTTTTCCATTTTCTCCCTTCTGTCTCTTCCCCTCTTCCTCTTCCAGCTGTTTTTTTCTCTTCTCTGCTTTGGCAGCTTGCTCCTTTCTGTCCTTGTTTTCCTGCAGTGAGGTAACAGGGGCATGAGAAGGTTGGCTAAATATCTGCTAGAAAAGCTGATGAAGAGAAAGAAGATCTATAGAGGAAGGAAGAGAAATTCTGGCCTGATCATGTGCAATAAATATAATGGGCATTGGGAATAAGGGCTATCTTGCCAGCAGGGTGAGAGGGGACTGCTGGCTTGACCAGGACTCTGCCAGATCCCAGTTACCTAACACAGCTACCTACCAGTGTGCTCATCTTCTGCCTGATCTTTAGCTGAGGTGAAAGATACTGAAGCCACAGTTTCCTTCATACAGGTGTTTTTTTAACTATACATCCCCTTTTGGAGTCTGTTTGCTTGGGCTGGAGCAAAGGCTTAAGGTTTATAAGCACCTTCCTCTAAAATTAGCACACTTGGCCCAAAAAGATCTTTCTGACTCTACAGCCAAAATTGTAACATTTCAAATCACCAGGGTCTGGACCAAGCCAGGAGCAGCAGCACTGCATGATGATGCAGTGGAGTAGGGATCAGACACTGCCTCACTGGGTGACCTCATGCCAAGCACCAAAAGGAGGAGGCCATAACCAGCATCTTCTCCCCACTGGATTTGGGTGCCCATCCCATCCCTGTCCATTGGAGTGGAGGCATGTGCCAGTACTTGGGATGCTCAGCACCATGTGTGCATATGCCCACCTTCAGGGCTCGGATGAAGAGATCTCTAAAGGTCTTCATGATGCTAAATATGTCCTCTAAAGACAATTTGCTTGGGTCTTCACAGAGGTAATTTGCAAGCTCTTCTCTCTTCCTTTCAATGGTTTCAAATTCTTCTTCCAGCTTTTTGGAGGCATCAATGCTATCCTGAAATGCATTAAATACTCACAGTAAAACACTATCCAGAGGACAAGGAGTTAAGTGCACTTAAAGAGGAAGAATGTTAGCACTTGGAGCAGGATTCTGGGCCCTGGCTTTTAGCTGCAGTAGAGCTTAAAGGAAGCAGGTGGGAAGAAACTAAGATTTGCAGATGATCTTTGCTCCTGTCAACTGTCCTGTGCCAGCTTACAGGGATGGCTTCAGCAAGCTGTGGAAAGCTTCATGCAAAGCTTAATCCCGAGCAAAGGGCTTTACTCTGGTGATCCAGAGCGTGAACATCTTCACTTAAACTGAGGAGTCATATAAAAATGTGGACAGAGCAGTTTGGACATGCACCTCAAGAAATGGCCTCGCCAAAGGTATGTAGGTTTGAGGTGGAGCTGCCAAATGCACATTAACGGGTTGCGTGGCACTGCAGCCTATTTCCAAATCTGAGAGCATATCTTGTGGCAATATTTTCCTTTTTCCCACAAGCCTCCTCATCTGCAGTGCTTGTGAGTGTGTAATGGGGGAGATGTAAGGGGGCTCCACTACTGACCTGGATTGGTTTCTCATACTGTTGTTTTACATCATCATTTGATGATAAGACTTTCCGCTGAAGCTCCAGCAACTTCTTTAAATTCGTACCGGACTCCGTGCGTATAATATCAAGATTAATTCTGAAATCACACAGAACCCACCATTAACTGACACTCCAGCATCTTGTGCTGACCAAAGAGTCAAGTCTGAGCTGATAGTTTGGTTATCCTTCTGCTTCTCACCACTTCACCAAACTAAATGCTGAGCTCTAAACTCTCTATATAGTCCAAGCTAATGGAAAACAGCTTCCTTCCAAAGTATGTACAGAAAGGCTGCCAGGTCTACCTACAACTTTGTGTATTTGATAGATGAATGCCAAAAACAGTCCACCCATTCATAATGCTGTTCTCCACCCGCAGTGCTCAGCATTAGCTCAGTTTGCCTGGCTGAAGGCACTTCAGAAATGCTTCACAATCTCCTGCCACCACACAAACAGTGCATATTTTGGAAGGGTCTGGGAGGCAGCTTTAACAGAATGCTCTGCAAATTTTCCACCCTAAGTGTTGCCAGCTGTAGTAGAATTATTATATATTAAAGGGGTTTCAACATTCATCAACCAAATCTTTCGGTTCAAACTATGTAAGATGCCATCTTGTTAATGTGTTATACCAGCTGTGTGTGTCCTCATTTCTGGTACATTGTTGTTGTGCATGGGATTTATTTTTGTTTTTAATTCAAAGGAAGTGACACACAATTTTACCCTGCTGCTTTTGAAACATATTCAAGATCCTTTGGCAGTTCCAGTAGGTCCTTATGGCTGTTTTCTACTTCCTGAAGAAGAGAGAAAGAAGTGTTACTTTCTGTGTGACAGGAGCTAAGGAGAAGCTGCGGGGAAGTGTCCAGGAACGATGACTGTGCCATGTCCTGCTGCTGCCTCACTGTCTGTAGTTTGCACATTCAGAGAGAAAAGGCATTTCTCTGGGCTATAAAAACATACAAGAGCACCGAACACTGAAGAATACTCATAGTTCAAAGCAAAGCTGAGCTCTTCTTTTACCCTTTTCTGAAACACCTCCACTTGAGCTTAGGAGGAGGCAGGACTCTGGTTTAATGCAGTCTGACACTTCCTACGGTCCCAGAAAGGTACTAAAAGGCCTTGAATCTTATTTGCATCCTTTACTTTCACAGCTGTCCTTGCTGAAGCTACTGCCAGTTAAAGAGGCACTTGAACATGCATAACTGGAACAGAGGGACCTTGATGAATGAAGGTGGCAGAGCAGAGCCATGGAGAAAAAAGATAAAAACAGCACTGCAGGGAATAAGAAAGCCACAGGGGCTTAGAAAGAAGTATGAAAAGCTCGAGCATAGTCTGGTAGAAAAGGGGGAGGCTGTGGAAAGGTAGAAAGGCTGAATGGGTAGGACAGTTACCAGGACAGCTTTGGTAGCCATGTGCTCTGTGGTTTGCAGCTGTTGATGTGCAGATTATATGAATATGAAAAAGGCAGTTCCAGACATTGTGGGGAAAGATGATGGAGGGAAGCAGAGCAAGTATTAAAATCAGGAGATTCCTGAGTAGTGCCCACAAACAGGGTCCACCACCCAAAGTGATTCAAATGCTCCTGACTTGTGGCAGTCTGTATGTAACCATGGAGGGTATGAGTATGAGCATGTGACATTAACTGAAAGCAGAGCAGGAAAAATGATTCATCCATGATAAAACCCTCCCTCTTCCCCATTGTCTAGGACTTGCCAGTGGTACCTCTAGAATATGGTGCAGCAGCGTAATACGGGTTTGGTTTGCTTTGGTTTCTGTTAGTTTGAGCAAAGTGCTGATTTTAAACCCATCGGCATCGCCTGTGTGACTTCCCTACAAGAGAGAAAGAAGATGTAACTTCTGTGTCTACACAAATTACAACCCTAAAGATCATTTACAGACTGTAATGAAGACAAGACAAAAGAAGTCCTTACGTAGTTCAAGAAGTTTCCAACTTTGAGAATCAGTTGACAAAAGACTGGCAGGCGATGACTGGTCAGAAGATCTGAAAAACATGAAGAGCTTTTAAGCAAAAGCCTCTGTTACACCAGAACATTTCCTAAACTGCACTGAAATTGGGATTCTGAATTCCACCTAATCAGAGCTGGTATTTCAGCTTTGCAGCACAATGGCCCAAACTGCAGCAAAACTGATTTAAATAGGATCCATTCCATGGGCTGTACAAGTTTCTGTTTCTTCAATCCGGTCTCTTGTTCTTAATGGCAAATAACCTGGACTTGGACCCTCCTCATTAACAGGCTTCAAATTGCTGACTTCCTTGGAAGTGCCCCAGTGTGGGCAAGGGTAACTGGGCTGAAAATTTAATCCTGACAACTCTGTTCAGCTGTGCAGTGAAGCCAGTTCTGACAGCCCTGTGATCATTGGCCAGCTGCTAAGACCAGACATGCTCACCCTCTTCTTGGTCTTGCATGGTGGAGATGATTATCATCTGGGTATGAAGGGTACAGTCCCTGTCCTTGCTCTTATGACAGGGTGCTGCAGTGGTGTGCTTTCTGAAGCACTCAGCTTGGAGGCAGGAACAGCTCCAAAAGGATAACTAGGCTGCTGGGAAGACACTTTTTTTGGGAAGCTTCAATTTATCCCAGCAGGCAGCTGTAAAGCCAGCTGGAGAAAAAAACCAACAAGAGTAGGACAGGTGAAACTTGACAGTGTCAAGAAGAGCATCCTGCTCTCAGTGGAGTAGGACCAGAGCTTTCTGACACAGGAAGACAAAACCTACTGCGTAATCTCTCTGTGTAGTCGCCAAATTAGAGCATCAGCAGTTTATAACCTCAAATAACAAACTTTTTCTTCTGTTCCATTTGTAGGCATAGAAATATGAAAGCACCACTACTTTCTGGGGGAAGTTTGAGTTGGGCTTTTCTGACAACAGAGAAAATTGCTGTATGAAGGTCTTGATGTGGGAAATAATGCTGCATGGATGACTTAGCTGCAACAAGGCCAGCTCTGCAAAATTCAGCTCCTCTAAAGCGGCTGACGAGCTTCCAGCAGTTCACCATTGAAAGTGTTTCAGAGGAATACGTCTGCTGCATAAAAGGAGGGCTGAGGGTGAGGGAGAATCATCTTCAGTCCTGTTAAGGGCTTTGACCATCTGTGGAGATACCTAAAGCTGCATCCCATATTCTGCAGCAAACCAGTGGATAGGGGAGTCCTTTGGAAGTTAGGTAGTAACATTGCAGAGCTCCAGGACAGTTTTGTGGGTAACACTGCAAAGCTACAGGGGAGTTTGGGTAGGGGTTAAAGCTTCCTGTCATAAATCAGATCCAGAAATAAGCTCAGATCATTTACCTTCGCAGGCTCGCCGGATGGCCTCAGCTTTTGGCTGAATCATGTCCAGCACAACGGTGGTCTCTTCACAGATCAGCATACACTCAATGCGCAGCTGGTAGCTAAGGATGGAGATTGATTCATAGTGTAATGGAACTGACATCTTGGCCACCACAACAGCCCTCTTCCCACATCACTGGCAAGACCATGCCACCTCACAACATTGCCACCAACCACATCCTCATCAAACCACACTGTCTGTGGCCTGTGGCAGGAGGCAAAGGGCTGCCTCTTGCCCTGAGGATCAGTGGGAGTGTAGGTTCTACTGTGATCAGCAAAGAGAAGACCGACCATTGTGTGAGACATGGGGTTCCCCCTTCTTGGCACTGCATTTGGCCCTGCCTTTCAGTTAGTTATGGAGCCTCCTTGGGCAGGTCTGGCCCTGAGACTGGGCCATCTTCTGCTACTCCAGGTGGAGAGGTGGTGCTTGAGCAGGAAGAAACCTCCATCTAAGGGTAACAGGGAAAGGGATGGCTCTGCGGTGGAAGGGGGAATCCACCAGTCATACCCATCAGTGTTGGTCTGTGAGGATCCTATAAAGAAACTTAAACTTCTCAGTGGTAAACCAAGAAAAAGATTGAGCTGAAGCTTATGACCAACATCCTTACCTGGGAATCTGAAGGAGGAGAAGATAAAATTGATCTGCATTGGCTAGCTTTGATTTCTCTTCTTTGAAGGCCTTCAGGTTTTCTATCTAATGAGAAATAAAGAATCATGAATCAAATCCAGGACTGCACTGTGTGTTCAGTTCTGTGAACCAAAGGTACTGTTTTCCTCCTGACCTCATGTTTTTCAGGCAGCAGCTTCAGCAACTGCTTCAGAACCTCCACGTCAAACTTGGTCCGGTCCCCATTCTGGATCATGGCAGTCACCTCTTCGTTGGAGCTAGAAGGAGGAGCAGAACCAGCCATCACCAAAAGACCACTTTTTCACTATCAGACACTACCATGACTTTCATCTGTACTTTCCCTAGTAAGAGTCATAATCCAAAAGGAAAGATATCTTCCCACAATTAACTTAGAATCAGGACCTGGATCCCTGATATGACCCAAATTTTGTTTCAGGCCCTGGGCAAATGACTCAAGGCCAGAAATGAATCCTGCAATTCAGATCCTGTCTCTGGGCATTTTTTTTATCTTAAAAGAAAATTTAGTTCTTAGCTTGTCCATTGGCCCTGTTTTGAGGAGAGATTTGACCTTCAGATGTGTTTCACAACCTAGTTACCCTAAGAGCCTGTGCCACAACTTTAACATGGAGATGTAATGCCTTTGCCAACATATGGGGACATTGTATGTAGAAACATAACTAAACCAATGAACTCAGTATTTTAAAGACAATATAGGACAAACTGTGGAATGTTCAGATGATTCAGATGGACCACCAAAGTTCATTGGCTAGAACAGATTTCGTGAGGACCTTCCAGATACTGCAAAACCTGCTCAAAGTTTTGTCAACTGTCATGAAAATTGGCCATATCTTACCATTTAAATTGCTTCAAAAATATGTTCAAATTGAGACTTTTCTTGGAGTCCAAAAATGTGATCTTCATTAAAGAAAAAGAAGATATCTCACGTTAGATGAGGTGTCTGCAGTGAACTTTACTTGAAAGAATGAGAGGGACCTCCTCACCTCCTTTGGTTCTGCCTTCACTGGTGTGGCTGTCTTCTCCTTGGGGGTTGGTTGTGGAAAGCAAAACAGCTGCTCTATGCTGGTGTAGTTTGGCTCTATAGTTTCCTCGCTGCTGCTGCTCACGGAAGCCCACATTGAGTGACTCTCTGAAAAAAAAAAGACAAAGTGCTCGGAGTGGCTGCAGGGACAGTTGAAAGCTTCTGGCTCTTGGGGCAAAGTGAGTTTCTCGAAAGGACACTCCTCAGAAGATGAGTGAAATAAGAGACATTATTTACTCCTGGATAAATAGTTAATTTCCACTCTACTTCCTTAAAATATGTTTCTAAAAACAATCATCATCCTAACATGCCTCTAGAAGTCTAATGAAATAATTTCAACAATTTATTGCTCTTGTGATTGAAAGCATGCCTTATTTAGATTTCAACTTTGCCTATTTCCATATAGTAGATGCCTTGCTTGTCTAGGACAAAGCTGACACTGCTTGTCCTGGCTTCTTCTCACATTTCATGCTCCTCTTTGGATCCACTAGGAGAAGGAAATGTAATCCAAAAAATCAAGATATATGTGAAGAGATCCTTGCATGCACTTACTCATTACATCAATATACCAAGATATATGTAGAAATGAACTGGGGAATGAAAGTTTGGGGAACTCAGCCTGTTGAGGACTCAAGCCTAAGCCATGTCATGGTGAATAAGGGAACTATTCCTATCTCTTTCTACTTTTTTTTTTTTTTTTTTAGTTACAAACAAGCTATCCCAAAGCACTGACTTAGTTGGAATGGTTACTATATTATACTAGTAGTTTCATGCTACTTTTATTTATTTAAGCTCTGTAAGCCAAAAGAAAAGGAAATCAGGGAAGTTCCATATCTAAATGGAGTCAACCACATCTGGCAAACTCCAAAGACAGTGCTTCTTCCTCTGGGTCATCTCAAAAGCAACAGTGACTTTACGCCACCCACCTCTCACCACGTTGGAGGGCAGCTTCTGCCAGTTCAGCTTCTTCATTCTCAGCGTTGGTGTCTTCACTGCCTTGTGGGGAGGCCTGGCTGAGCCAAGAGGGCAGCCAAATTGGGAGGCCACCACGGCTTCTATCTGATCTCCTGCCATGCCGGGCAGGAAAGGTGGAGGGGGAGGGATACCACCCATGCCAGGCAATGGGGGCGGGGGTGGAGGGATACCACCCATGCCA
>VXBA01005659.1:346264-503858 GCA_013399895.1 Serilophus lunatus
GCAGGCTGTGAACTGGCAGGATGAGATCTTCTTTTCATTGGCAAGTGGCTCTGAGGATGTTGTTGGTGCCTTGGACGGGTTTGATGATCCCACTGGACTCTGAGATGCACGTGCACATGGTTCTAGCTCACCCTGGACGCCTCCAATTGCACTCCCAGACAACTGGTTTTCAGCTCGCTTTTGCTTGTTTGGATGTTTCTTGGTAGACAGCAGCCTCTCAATGACTTCTTCAACTGTGTTTCCTTGAACTAGAGAAACAAGTCAGGGTCTGAGAAGGGGACTGGGCCCAAAGGGTGGTTCAAGCTATTCAACCCTCATCAAGTAGCAGATTTGGAGCCGCAGAGCCCACTCCCTGGTGTCACTTTACACAACTACACTTTTGGCTTCCAGGCAATTTCCTTCCCAAGCTCTCAGCCCACAATCACTGTTTTGAAAAAGCCTGCCAGCAACGCAAGCCAGCACCAGTGGCAGGATGCCAATGAGGATAGATTCCCACTGACTCCCATGACCCAGGAGCTCAGGAATTAACTATTAAAGCAAGACTGTGAATCCCAAGCCCACTGCTAAATGTGGCCATCCACATGGATGGAGGTTCGCATCAAGACTTGACTCTATGCAGGAGGTGTAGCTTTCTTCCAGCTTCTGCTCAGCTTTTACCAAGACGTACAGATTATATCCTGCACATTTGGAAAAGACTTTTGTAGGCTGTGGGTGGAACAAGGGAAAATAAGAGAAGTGTGCAAGGCTGGATAGATATGCCATTCTTACTGTCATTTGCAAGCAAAAGGGCTCTGTTCACTACAGCATCCAAGGACTCCCACAGCAGGAGGCTGGATTGATGAGATGGTTCTAAGTGCAGCAGGCTTTGAAGGATGGACAGCAGCTGGATGGAAACCGGAGAGCGGCTCACCTGGAAGACAGGGCAGCTTTTCATCAAGGCTAGTTCCAAGAAGAGTGGGTTAACTTTGGCATTGTGTGACTTTACACCCCATATGAATGCCACTTACTTTATTGAAGAGAGATGAAAAGACCTCATGATGATCATTCATGTTTATCCCATCACATATCTTTAATAACTCCTCATCATCTTCTATTTTGAACTCCTCAAATGTATCACATTGGATAAGGAGATCCTCCTCTTCGATGTCTCTGCAATATCACAGCATTCATTTTCACTTGCAAGCCCTTCACAGATTTTCAATTATTGTTTTTATTTAAATGGCTTTTATCTCTTTGCCTCTCAGACTCAGCCAACTCTGCCTTACTTGTAAAGGATCAGATGCCATCAGCGCATCCTTTCTTGAACTGAATATACCTCTTCCTACAGTCACCACATACAAATGAATGGGACTTTTCATGGCCCAGTGTATGCTTGTTATGGAATTCTCCTTGGAGCTGTAACAACAGAGTGGAATTCCCACTTTTCTGAAACCAGGCTACCTTCTTTCTTTTTTTAAAATCAAGGCCAATGGAAAATATTTCAGTGACATTTCTGTTTGAAAAACTTCCTTCTCTGTTACTCAAAACTGGATTAAAGAAACCCCAAACACTCTAAAACTGACTTTTTCAGCACTCTTGTGACCACTCAGAGCAGGAACTCTACCCTTGCTAGTTGGCACCATTGACAGATTTTCTCTTCCCTAATTTTTATAGTGTTGGATGAAGCAACTCCAGTTACATTGATAACTGCAACAAATATAATATGAATTCCAGAATTTATTATGGATGTTTTTGACAGAATATAATTTTTAAATTATGCCCAGATATGGACTAGTAAATTGTTTTAGCTGGATGTTTCTTGGAGCAACAGCAGCAGTGACGTGGTTTTGAATTCAGCAAGCTGCTTGGTGAACTCACAGCATTGCTTCAGGCTCAGTCTAAAACACAGCCTCAATGAGGACATTTCTACCCATTTTGTGCCCAGAGCCTCTGCCCACGCCATCTGTGCCAACAGCTGTCCCCTTGACACTGTGGTTGGCAAAAGCATCTTTACACTGGCTGAATGCCTCCAGTTCCCATGCAAGGGGTCCACCCAGGTACACTGCACTTCACATAACTGAAGGTTGATGAGTATTAAGTTTCCACAGCTTCCTCACTGTGAATCTCATTTATAAAATAAATGCAACCAGTGATCCTTACCTTAGCTTGTCTAAAATATCCAACAGCTGAAGTCCTGGAAGGACAAAAAAAAAAATATATTTGCATTGTGACCTACTTGGTACTGATTTATTATGATCTTTATATAATGTTATGTTTATAAACATTTTTTGCAGAGAGAAAAAGTGAAAATATCTTCAATATGGATCTGTCATAGTAGGTAAATGATGAGACACTTCAGTACACATCTGCAGCAGCTGTGTGAATCACTGCACAGTCCTCACAGAGTTACTGAGGGACACAGGTGTTTTCTGGGCATGAGTGACCTCTGTCCAAATTAAGTATCTAAAATCAGTCAGGGTCAAATGTCCTTTGCTCTGCACAGAGAAAAGTAGAGCCCAGACTCATCAGCTCAGATGCACGTATTAAATGAGGCAAATCCCAACAATGGTACCTAGGATCCCAGGATTCAAAAGGTTGGACAGAATTTCTGAATCACAGGACAGCTTCTGTGGCTCAACTGAGTAGACACAGAGTGAAGAAGCCTTATCAACACTTACAAGGAGTTGCAACATATGGAAATGCGGCCACATAAGATGGTTGGTTATAGAAATGTTCTGAAGAAGCTCAAGTGATAGAGTGCTGCTGGGATTTCAGAAAAGATCAAAGCCATGGGAAAGCAGCAAAGTTAAAAAAATGTGGTGACAGAAAGGTTGTTAAGAATAGAGGTCAAAAGAAAGATGAAAATTAATATTTGCAGTTTTGTTCCCCAGCCCCTTTTAGGCACCTTATGGATACATCTGAAAAAAACCTGTTTGGCAACTGACTTTCTCCAGAGAATGCTAAGTGCAACAAACATCCTTACCTATGAATTCGTTTCTGATTTGTGTCCTTGTTCTTAGCTCTTCTGTCCCCAGAATGATGGCATTGATAGCACTCAGCAGTGTCACCATGTATGGCACGTTGTCTGTGTTGGAGAGCTCGTTCATTATGATGCTGAATCGATACTGCTGGTTCTTCACACTCTGTTAACAATAAAAGTGATATTATGACAAGAACAGTGTATATAGACATAAATGTCTATGACTGTAGTAAAGGCTCTCAGATGGAATTAGCATCTTAAACCCTCAGTTTATCCCCCTGTGGACAGGACAGGAAGAATAGGTAAAGAAAGCACTCCTCCACTACAGAACAGGATCTGGTTGGCGGAGAAAGTCAGTGAAACACCTCTTGGATATGTTTATACTTTCTGACAACTGATGCACATACCTGAGGCCATGAGCAGTGAAAGCTGTGGATGTGGCATCATTTTATTTGCTGATTTGGTGATGCTTTTGCTGTCAGAAAGCACCTTGTGGTTGGCAGTTATCTGTCTGGACAAGTCACAGCACCAGGACTGAACCAGGAAAAATTTCCTACATTTTTCACCTTATAAATCCCTGCTTCTCTTATGAAACCAATGTAAAATAAACTTTAATCCTATCCTTTTCTGTGGTACATGGATCCATCTGCATGGATCAGAGTTGAGCCATATACCTCCTGCTCCAACCCAACACTTGCCTTGTAATGGTCCAAGGCATCCAGAGCCAAAGCATGGCCATCTGATGAGTAAATGCACAGTGCAGCCAGGAGCTCAAATATTTGCTTTTTGACCATGACATTAGTTGTGTCAAGTGCTGTAGGAAAAAAAAAAACAGAACAAAACAAAGCAGAATTTATGACACTCATGTTCTGAATCTCTGTGTCTTCTGCTACAAGGGTTGTGAACAGTGGTAGAAAAAGTACTGAAGGAGGGGACCCACTACATGAAAGATGGGAAGAGAAATATCTCAATGTATAGATAACCCAACCCAACAGCATTATGTCATAGTAACTTCTAATGGGAATGGTAAATGCTACAGGTACCCTATTGGCATTGTGGTGCAGCCTGTAGTTGTTGATGTTTTCCATGTTCTAGTTCATGCTGCAACAGCAGCCAAATCTCAGCACTCACAATCACACAATTTAGTCCTCATTTTCACATATGGGTATTTTTCAGAACAGTAGATGAACTATTTTCCTCAATTAATGATCCTTATTTTTAGTGCAGAAAAGCCCAAAATGTCTATCAACTAGGCCAATTGCTCTAACCAGTCCCCATGTATTCCCTTTTCCCACTAGTCTTTCTTTGTGAGCCTTAGGAGCTGGGAGGGAGTGTATTAGACTGTCTTATGTTCCCTTTATTAGTGCACAAGAAGCTTGAACACTGAAAAGCCTAGAATACTCCTCTGTTTTTCACAGCATAAAAATGCTAGCTCCATATTTCACACAGGTTAAGAAAATGCCAGGCGAAGAGGAAGGCAGGCAACTTGAAAACTGAAGAGGGGAGCAATCCAGCTTTCAGAATAAATGCATTTTAAACACTATAAATAAGGGTTTCTGGGCACAGCAGAGAGGAGCAGCACCAGCATCATTAAGTGCTGTACAGTAAGTTCTAGGAGATGCCCTGATGAGTTTCATACCTAACAACGAGCCAAGTGAACGGCAGGAGAATGTAAGTGGTGTTACCTACCATCTTCTAAAAGGAACAGACTGAGCAGCACAGAGAACAGGCTCTCTTGAGTCTAAACCGTGATATCTTCCCTCCTCTTGACAGGCTACAAGACTCTGAGCCCTTTCAATTCCTCTCCCTCTGCCCTAGGGTTCGCAAAGACTGAATCGCAAATGTCTGTTGACAACTGAAGGGTTGAGGACTTCTCATGCCTGAATACAGCTAAGACTGGATTTAAACTATGACAATATTTGTCAATAGCCAATGTGATTTCCCAGCAGTATTATTTTAAAGAAGAAAACAATCTCATTAGTCAGTTGCAACCAACAATTTCCAACAAGCCTTGTGCAGGGCAGGAGGATAAGCAACAGGAAAGGTGTCCCCCTATGCTGCACGTGATGGATGAAGCAGGAAGATGCCTTCTCACCTTGGAAGAGTTTTCTGACATAGCCCTCATTGCTCACAATGTATTCAATGCCTTTGTGGGAGTTCATGACTGCTCGCACACAGCTAATGCAGGTGAGCTGAAGCAAGGCATCAGAAATCCTGGCCACTCCTCGCCCAGACAGCCTGTCCAGGGCCTCCAGAAGGAGGTCCAGGCCACACAGTTCCAGGAACTGGACCATCCAGGCATCATCACTGTTCTCCAATCGCTTCTTCAGCCCAGAGTAGTTCACCACTGATGGCATTTGAAGGAGACGGATGCACAGCTCTGGCTCTGCATTTTCCAGGTTGGCCTCTGACTGATCAGTCTCCTGGGGTCCGAGTTTCTCCTTCAGGGCAGCCCACTTCTTGTGGGCACCTTCCTTTTTGATTGACATTGTGAACTGTTCTGAAAAAAAAGTCAAAGTGAGAAATTTGTACGGACTGACCACAAACTATTCACTAGCCCTGTTTTTTTTCTCCAGTGATTGGAATGTAAAGCCCAATTACAACAGATTCCAGCTCTCCAGCATATAGAGCATCCCCTGGAACTAGTCCTCTGTTGAAGAAACTCAATATATCCTGAACTTAAACACATATATTTCATTCAGGCTCTGAAAACTCCATGGTAAACTTTCAGCACATCCAAACCAGCAAATACTGCTTTAAAACTAGCCAATTTACACCATTCAATAGCCAGTACCTATTTTCATGCAGTGAAAAGATAAGGTTTGAAGCAGCATTATCAGTTCTGAACTCCTGAAGCCCATCAAACCACTTTAAAAAAACTTCACTGCACTGGAGAGGCCGTCCAGTTTCTAAACATTAGTAATGGGATGGAGAAGTCATTTTGAGCACATCCTGCTCATAAGAACATCTGATTACCCTGTTATTTTTTGATTTTATTTCTTTTGACTGATGTTGAGGTTAATTTATAGCACTCACGTAAGTCCCTTCCTGTTTGCTGGAACAGCAAGGATGTTTGCAAATGTGGTGTTTGTGTGTGATAATGTGAGAGCTCGACAGGTTGTGAGCACAGGGGTGGCAGCAGGAGGCTATGAAAACAACAGAGCTCCTCTTCAGAGATGGGGACCAATGTCCTCCCCTGCTGGAGGACACGGCCTGTTCAGCTAGGCTGTCAGCAGCAAGGAGGGTCAGGAGTTGATTCAGCACAGAGAAACTGTAAAGCCAAGTGTAACTCTTGGTTGCCAGATTTTATGGTTTTAGGCAGGATTATTATTTTCCAGACCCACAACGATTAATTTATACAATGCAAGTCCTTGTCAAAGCTACATGCAATCGTTTCAAAGCTGAATTGCTCCCAAAGATGATAGTTTGCCCACAAAAAGGGGATAAACCTGCTGGACCCAAAGTCAACCAGTGATGCTATCTCCCCTCCCTGCCATGCCACTGGGATCTTTCTTCCCCTGAGCCTGTACAGAGCTCAAAATGACCTGGGGGCCAGTTGTCCTCCAAAACTTAGGGAACTGAAGGAATCACAGGAACTGAAGGAATTACAGGAGAGTCTTGCTTTCTCTTCCCAGCTCCAGCACAAGGGTTTCTAGCCCTGCAGTGACTAGAGAAAAGGCTTGAAAAATCTAAACTGAGTAATCTCTGGAAGGTTTTATTTGCTAGAAAGCCAAGATAAAGGATGGATCATTTACACTGGTTGGAAGTAATCTCATTTTAAAGCTTGCCTTGCAATTTTTCCTGGGAATTTCACTGTCGAGAAAGGTCCTGGCTGCTTCCCCATAGCTGAGCAACATGGCTGCTGTTTTACACAAAAGCTCATTCTGGCAGTCTCCTCTTGGCAAATATACAGCCAAAAGGTTTGCTCACTGATTTGTGGTAGACATGATACTATAGGCCTAAACATGCCTCTTGGAAAGATGCAAAGTGTGATGGGACAGGATATTTGAACAATTTCCCTGAGAAAAGGTGATGATGGGACTCTCTGGCAGGGGCACTCAGCTCATAATATCAAAGTCTGTATTGAGAGGTCAGAGGGGTGAAGGAATTAGCAGGATACGGTGACAAACTAAAGAGCTCTGGAGAAACCTTCTTGCAGAATTTCCCTTTGCTTCAATGGGAGCTGGCCAAGTCCCCAGTCGTTGCCTGTTCTGTTGGCTGAAAAAATGATGGTCACGATGGAAAAACATGAGTTGTGACTACACCATCTGAGAACACACAGTACAGCTGAAAAGTGACAAAAAGGACCATAAAATTAAAAACCCAACCAACCAAGCCCCAAACAACAAAACCCCTGCCAAAGCACAGGCTTGAGTTTCTAAGATTTGTCATCACTGTCTGCAGCCCAGAGCCCTTACTCACTCTTGGTAAAATTCTTCTTGTGATTAGTCAACCCCAGCCCCTCCCTTGTACCCAAGCCCAGAGGTATTTGGGTTAGGCTTGACTTAAAGGAGAAGCAAAATCCTCCCTTGCTGGGGGCAGAGAAGCAAAAGTGTCCTGCCTCAGGGTCACAGCACTGGAGATGGAGCAGTGACCTGCACCTCTCACCCTGTGCTCCCATAGACCTGCAGTCAAATCCTCCCCCAAGCTGCGTATTGAGCACAGCTATCCTTTTCCAGTGCCCAGCTGGGGTCAAGCCTGGACCTCCAGTACGGGGCAGGGCTGAGGAGAAGTAAAAGTGGCTGCCAACTGCAAGCTGCCCTCCTCTCTTGTGTGACTTCTTTTCATATTCAGCAAACCACTTTTGTAATTTGAACATTTCTTATCAAACCAGTAACAAAGCAGGCTAGCTTTTTGCTCCTAGATGTATAAAAACCTCATTATATTGTATTTGTATTGTATTACATTGTGTCAGCTACAGCAAGTTAGAGAAATTACAATAGCATTATTGACCTGAGGCTTAGCTGATTCCTGAAAATTAAGCTCCACCAGTGCAACAGGACATAGGAAATAACAACAGAGCATCCTGTTTACCAGCATATTTGTTCTGAATTATCCTTCCCTCCTGCCTGCTCCACACACAGATGTGAAATGATGAGAAACAGAACCAGGCAGGTACCTCTTCAAACAATCCTGGCTTGTGTTTTTATACACTAAACTGAACACATTGGATTGATGAAATATTCTTCCCCACAGAGTGTACTCTATTAGAAGGGGCTAAAAAAAAGATGTCTAATGTATCTAATTGTAAAAAGGGGGTAAAATAAATAGGAGCTGTACTATATAAATGGAAAGGGCATTAATATGGAGGAGATGGCAGTATGATTCTGCAGATGGTGTGATAAATCTGTTTACAAACACAGATATGAGTGATATATTATGAATGCAACGTCTTTCCATATTTTCCATGAAGCAAAGTGTTGTAAAGCTATTCAAACACATCCTTAAAGGGCTGGTAGCTCCTTTTATCTCTGACCACAGGAGTTTATTAGCAGGTAAATGATCTCAGCAAAGCGAGACAGACAGGGACTAAAATGGAACACATCTATCTGGCTGTCTCACAGAGGCCATTTAGACTGTGCTGGCAGAGGGAAGGACAACCCCCTGACAAAACCAGACAAGATGCTGGACTTCAATGACTGAATACACCTTGCCCTTCTCTTGTCAGTAGAAGGGCCCAGAGAGCTTTGCTTTTTGCTGCCCAGGCCACAGAGGAGAACGTGATGGTGGGAGCCATGTCCCCAGACTCTGTCTGATTATTCACTGTGTGCTCAGCATCGGTGCTGGGCGCTGCTCCCTTGGGCACATCCTGACAATGTGTCTGTGCTTGCTGCTGTGGGGACACCCACAGCGACAACAAAGAATCAACTGTTAACCCGGCACTGCCAAGCCCACCACTAAACCATGTCCCCACGTCTACATGTGTTAAACCCTCTCCTCAACTTCTTCTGACCCTCAGAGGTTTGTTAGGCCTGATAGAGAATGACAACTAAAGAAAGATCAGTGCAAAAATACTCTTAAATTTTACAAGATTCCTTAGGGAAACATAAAGGCATCCTAAAGGCTTGCCATCTTGCACCCAGCCACCACAACACTGCAGTTCACGGTGCTAACTTCCTGGATCATTGAGTTTCCAAATCTATAATGTTCTCTGCATCCATCCAGCCCTGTTCGTAAAATTTCCTCCTCCTTTCTTTCTGAATCAGGTGCTTCCCAGATTCAGTTTTCTGTGCCCCTCTGTCCTTCAAGTCAGCTCCTACGGAGATGACATCTGTGGGAGATAAATCAGAGCACATCAATACTTTCTCCATTCTCTGAAACGGTGGAGAACAGAGCTGCACAGCACAGCTTTCAGTCTAAATTATTACATGCCTCCAGGACGACATGGATCACAGCAAGGACTGGAGAGGACACGTAAAAAGAGATTTCTCAGGGCAGCTAAGTATAACTGACTGAAAACAAAAGGGAGAAAAATTACAGGTCAAAACCATTCTGATTTTTCGGGAGCAAACCCGCTGCCTATGCTGAAGAACAGGGGTGCATGAGGGGGAACAGGAGCTCCTTGCTGTCCTTTGGAGTTGGGAGCATCCTAACCCCACGTGCTGCTCTCGCAGCCCTCTGTTTCCCTCTGCAAGGCTGCTGGTGCACACTGCCGGCCCTTGAGAAAAGCTGCCTCAGCCCCTCCCTCCCTTCTGTGCCTGTTCCTGGTACTCAGGAGCCCGTTCTGCCTGGCTGACTGCTAATGACAGGTTTTGCTTCTGAGTAGTTCCAGCTTTCACTCTGCTGCTGGGAGTATGCCGAGCCTTTGTATTTTGCAACATGTCAGACTACTCAGTCATTAAAAAGAAACAACATCCTGGCTTTGTGCTTTCCAAAAATCACGTCTGGAAGCGTGATGTGTTTTCTCCACCTCTCCTTTTGCTTTCATTTGTACTGTTGTGTTTTCCTGTGCAGCGTCGGAACAGCTCGTGTACATACAGGCTAGCAAAGTCATCCTCCCATGCACTGAGACTAGTGGGGGGAACCAAAAAGCTCTATTTTAGAAACTGCCCTAACCCCTTGGTGTGGGCCCCTTAGTATCTGTAGGAGCCTACAGTGTTCTCAGTCTCCCGGGGGGGGTGAGGATAAGGGTACAGTGGCAAGCAAGCCAAAGGCATAGTTTGCCCGACAGACCTTGCCTCAGCATGCAAACCTAGCGCTGCTCCATCCTTCTGCTGTCATGGCAAGTAGCCACAGTAGCCTTTAGGTCTATGTATTCTTGATCCTCACCGGTATCAGAGGCCAGAATGTGTGATTTATGCTCAATAAATGAAAAGGTCTTGAAATAAGCACTCACTCCTCCTCTGCAATACTGAAGAAGCTCAGGGAGTCTCCGGGACACCACACTTTGCTTTGGCACAGCCCACAGGTGAGGCACACAGGAGCTCTCCAATGCCACCTGGGTGAGCTGTGTCCTCAGCTGTGCTACACCATTATGGAGAGTGTTTTGTCCTTAGGAAATGAGGGAGCATGGACACACAGCCTGCTGCAGCTGCTGGGCAGGAGCTGTGCCATCCACATACTGACTGGGCCTGCCACAGGGCTGGCAATGGCTTCTTTTGGCGGCAGATTCCCAGAGAAAGACTTTAGTGCATAGAAGAAAAGTGGACATACTGGTATAAATTTGTATGTATTTGGCCAGTATAGCTTATTATTTCACAGATAAAAAACATGTTGTCCTGATTCAGTCCCATCCACCACTATCAGGACACTGTGTGCCAGCACAGCTTTATTCTCCTGGGCAAATAAAAACTGCAATATCGTGTGATATCTTGCACAATGGGTAAATATTTAATATTTAATATGCCTTGGTAGCAGCATGGTTACACTAGGTTTAACCACACTACTAAAAAAAATTACCAATTTTTTGGGTAAAAAAATTCCCAGTAAATAAAAATCCCAGTGAATAAACAAATAAATAAATAATTTAATAACACATTGTATACTATTGTTTGTACCACATACAAACCAGGCTCAAGTGGGATGTTAAAGGTTGTTTATACCAGGATCTTCAGTAGTATCTAAACCCTTATTTATACTGAAAACTTCCATAAACTTAGCTTTAAATGGGTTTAAACCCACTCTTTGGTATGATGATAACACTGTGAGAAGACAGTCAATAACCACTTCCATTAACCTGGTAAGCCAGGCTTAAACCAGATTGGTGCAGCTTCCAGACCTTTGTTTCAGTAATGACCACTGCCAGGGGGGAGACCTCGCCAGAAGTAAGCCACCAGCCTTCCCTCTCTGTGTGAGTGCCCAGTCAGACAGATCAGTGTAAGAAGTTTTCCATGGTGGGTATGAGCCCTGAGCATCCTTATTGCTACCACAGGCCTTGGGAGGCAAGGTGGATTTCATGCTGGAGGGATGTGAGGTGGTGGGCAGTACTCGCCCCATGCAGACAGAGGGTGCCAGTGACCAACTGTGCTGCAGCAAATGGGGCCACCAGTCCTTCACTCTGGCCTCACTGGGGCTTCCCCCCTGCTGCCATCAGCAGACCTACAGGAGCCACAGACCCCAGCTGGAAAAAAACATGACACAGGTCTACATGCCATGAAAACTCTGGGAGTAAGGTAGGTCTGGAGGCCCCCCTGCTCCAGTGCCCATGTGCTCAGGCAGCACCTCCACCTGCCAGCAACTCCAGTATCATTTAGCATTTTGAGATGCAATTTATTATTACTATTTGGGGGTCATGTCAGAAGCAGGAACTGTTACCCAGCAACATGGACAGTGCAGTGGTAACTTTCTAAGATTCCTGGCTTCTACTCTATGGGAAGCTGTCACACAAGCAGATATTATGAGCGACATTTATTGCCTTTTTTTTCCTTGCTGCTTTTAAACACCTCCACAGGAAGTCAAAAGGACAGAGAAAACTGTCAGAGGGAAGAATTCCTACCTCAGAGATGAAGACAAATTATTCTCTTGCCTCTCTCACATGGAAGGATCCTTGTGGACCAGTTGTGTGAGCCTTCCCTTCTCCAGCCAGCTCCTCTTTTCCTTCTCTGCCAAGCAACCTTCAGTCAGCTAAGCCTAAATCCCCAAATGAGTGTGTCTACAAATCACACGCTCCAAGAAAGTTCAACAGGATGTCAGCGTCTAATAGTATGCAAATACCAGTCTTCAGAAACGTGCAAGGAAGTGACTTTTCTGTAGCCTCCAGGGAAGGCATTTGCATATCATCTGTCACCCCTCTTTCACCCTGAACTGGCCCTTGGCTGTTGGGAGAGTAATACTTTCCCATGGGCTGGGAAGGTGAGAGCCTTGCACCCACTCCATGTCCGTCTGCCAGCATCAGAAAGCAGTCCTGGCATGGAGTGACCCAGAGGAGGGAAATGACCAAAGCAGGGAAATGATCTGGCACAGGAAAGTGAGAAAAAAAAAAAAAAAAAAAGAAAAGAAAAAAAGAGGATGTAGGATGGCCAGGGTGGTGGGATGGGGAGTGTGGAGGTGGGTAGGAAGAGCCCCTTGCATCTTGCATAAGCTTTGCTGGACTTTCTGGCTTTGTGGCTGCAGAACTTTAAACCACGCAAGATCTCAGGGCTCTCTGTAGTACTGGAAGAACCAGGACAACTTAAAGTATCAAGGATGTCTAATCCAAGGTTGCCCACCAGGGGATTTGGAACAGCATGGGGAGCAGCAGGATGGGGGCTCATGCAGTGGCCTCTGGGCAGGGACTCAATGACATGAATCCTGCCCTCACTGAGCACCCCTAATATCCTGCTGAGCTTTGGTCCAGCCCAGCTTTTATGGGCTGGGCACACACTGAAGACATTAAAAGCAACTTTTAACAGAAAATATCTCTGTACCTTTCTGGTTGACATTTCACATGGAAACTACTTTGTGAGCCACAGCTGCAAAATGCATCCACTCAGCCTCTCGGGAGGTGTTAACTGATACCCAGTCATTATTAAATTGTGAATATTTCAACACAGCCCATTTTAGCATAGGCCTTCTGCCCAGCTTAGTGTAGCAGTTAGGCTTCAAATGCTGTTTATTTCTTACTCTGTGAAGTTCTACTCTGAATTGAACCTCCTAGATCAAAAGTTGGAGCCCACAGCAAGTTTTTGTGCCTCAGCTGGGAAACGCATCCCTTGTGAGCACGAGCATAGCTCCACCAGTATTAGAAATACACTGATCTGTCTGCCCTTTGGTCCAAATTCAGCTGGCCTTTAAGAGACCAATTTGCCCACGTGCTTTCGAATTAAAACAGTTTCACCACAACAATTTAATGTCCAGGGAAATGACTCTGCATAATTCTCCATCCTGTCACAGGAAACACTCCGGGGGTGTGTCTACACAATCCAAGACTAACATTAATTCACGTGGATTTTACAATAGCAAATGAATGTCCCTTTACATTGCATGCACTTCTGAAATGTAATCCTCAAGGCCTTCAAACGATTAGTCATTAATCTGGTTCTTAGGAGCAGGACCAGGCTCACAGCAGGTTTTAGGGGAAAAAAAAATAAAATTTATCAGAAAAAAAAAATCCTGTGAAGAAAGGATTGTGATGGTGCAATGTTTCTGTCCTTGAAAACCATGGAAGAAATGCAAAAGGCTATCAATCAGACCTCATCAGGTTTCATCTGTAGCCTGGATATGCAAGAAATGCCAGAAAGGCTGTATCGTTTCCCACATAAAAAACATTAAGCAGCAGGAGAGAAATTGGGCTGAAATGCAGAAACAGCACCAGCAATAGGTAGTACCTGAGAAAAATGGCAGGTTTGGAACTCAGCTCTTGCTCCCAAGAACCCAAACACCACTCATGCTGTTTCCAGGTAGTTGCTGCCCTGCCCTGTCTGCTACAGGCAGCTGCCCACACCATCACCATACCCTAATGCCAGCCCAAGTGGGAGCAGCTCATGGACAGATGGATGATTCTATACCCTGCTGAGCTCAATCCCAGATGAAGTCCATCGACTCGACCGTCTGTAACTCACCCCTAGAAAAGGTGTTTGATTTTCTTGGCATGACCAGAAAGAATCCATGCATGGACTTGTGTCTCTGATGAAATGCTTTGGGCACTACTTGGACTTCCTCAGCACATCTGGCCTACTCTTCCTCTAGAGGAAGCAGGGGCAGCCCCAAGCTGATGTGCTTGGAAAGAAGTGCAAGTGGGAGTCCGAAAGCTTATCTCCCGGGAGAGCTGAGTGCTGTCTGGGGAGTGAAGCTTTGCCCCCAAACCACAGGATGTAGGGTGTCAAGGCCATAAATCCTTTTATGGATTCATTCCTTCGTGTCTCAGCTTCCATCCCCCCAACTTTACTTCAAGTTGCTCAGAGAGAGGACTAATGGCTTTCCTGCAGCAAATCAGCCCAATTTTACCCGATTTTCTAGCAGATGATTTGGTGGTCCTCTGGATAGTAACTACACCAAAATCAGACAGATTACATGAAGAACTAGAAGTTTATTCCCTCGTTAGGGAAAGTAGGGCTGAGACCCTCTACAGCTCGAGTATCACCCTGCTGCCTCTGGATCACTGTGCAATGTGAAGTCGCTGCCCACATGGCAGATCCACAAAATGCAGGAATCCAATTAAATGGACATAAATACAGACCATTTGCATTTAGGAATTAGATTATTCCTAATTACAGCAATCTTCTCACTGCTCTATGTTTCTGTGACAAATCCAATCCCTTGCCAGTGGCTTTTCAAGTAACTCACATCAAGGGTTTTGGAAAGGAGACACCCAGCTCATTTCTGGCTGGCAGGGAGTGATGCCAGCCAGAGGTCTGCTGTGATGGCTCTTTTAAGGTGATCCTGCCTAAAATGCCTAGTATCACTTGCTACTAAATTACTGAACATCAGCACAGACAGTATTCAAGAATTACAGGTGTAATATTCTCCTCTGCATCTCTGTGACCAGTTTGCTGGGTACTGTGGCTCCTAAAGGGTCAGTGAAGACAACATTATGCTTATAGGGGAAAAATTAGGGTATTGTAAAGAAATCTGGATAATTCAACTTCAAGAGAAGTGCTGAAATGGCACTGAAAGGGGATTTGGCCAGGTGATGACAAATTAATTTAGGGGGAGAGCCAAATTCTCCCCCTGCCCATAATACATCTGGCCTTTGCAACATGACCCTGTGCTATGGGGAGAGCAGGAGACGCCAGAAGAGCTGCTGAGAAGCAGATGGGGTGAACCAACGATGACCTTCCCAGGTATAGGGAGAGCACAATGACAGCAGCTGGTTTGCTCTCTCCTTAGGGAGCAAAGACATCTGACCATCCTCAGGAAGTCAGAGGCACAAGGCAGGAACTGCAAATCTGACTGTTGGCTCTTACGCTTACTGAATTTCTCTACTCTCCTTGGAGACTGACATCACTCCATCCCTCTTGTCACAGACCAGCTCTCTGACTGCTTTTCTGCTGAATACATTCATTTTAGAGGATGCTAAAAGGAGGGGAGTAAAGAGCCTTTTGAAGTAGTCTTTATTTAATGGATACTTCAGATAGCAAAAGTAAAGGATTTTGCTACTGCCAGCACACGCATATTGCCGGGAACTTTGTATTTAATGGGGTCGATCTGCTTAAACCATCTATAACACTGGCTCCGCAGTTCTTTTAGTAGGAAGCTTCTATAACAAAGAAATATCCTGTTTTGGGGAGGGTGCTTCCAGATGGGGAGATGAAACCATTAACTGTGGGGAACTCAGTGCTTTCTCTGGACGGCTGATGACTAAAATCTGTGCTAAAACCCCAAACGGTACGAGCAGTTCTGCCCAGAGCAAAGGGCACAGACCACTGCACGGGTTTCTAAAGGATTTATGTGCTCCTAAGCACAGGCTGAGTAAGGAGCCTGATATTTATTCAGTTTATTTATCTTGCATCCATACATTGCACCCGTGCTAAGGCTGCAGGGGAACCACTCAGGCATGAGAATGAAGGCTGCCATGGCAGCTGAACTCTATTCCCTGGTACACAAGCTGGTGCTGCAGCACCAAGAAGATGCAATTACAGAAAAAAGACCTTCTGAGCCCTGACCTAGAGAGAGAGAGGCAGGCAGGTCCTGTCCAGGGTTTATCTGTAGTCTTCTAGCATAAGCACAAACCCTCCTTACTTGCACAAAGATGAAGATCTTCAGGTAGGGAATAGCTCTTTCCTAAAAAACAGTTTGATGTCAGAAGTCCACAGCAGAAAGGGTTGAGGGGACTACTAAGCCAAAGAGCTACCCAGCTCCACATCAACCTTTACAGACATACCTTCTGAAAAAAACTACCTGGACACCAGAATGGTACAGAAGGGAGAAGCCTTTTCCCAGCTGTTCTCCAACAGGCTGCAAATGCAATTCCCTCCTATCAAGATCAGCTTTTCCATTCAGCTGCTGCTGAATCACAGTGGTTGGTATCTCATCTGGTGAACAGCCCAAAAGCAAACATCCTGAGTGTTTTTGTTCAGATAAGGCTGACCACAGCCAGGATTCCTAATGGCATGGGCAAAGCACATGTTGCACATTAAGGAGAACAGCCCCAGATACTGTCAGGTGCTTTTGTGTGTGCTTGCGTGAATATGGACATTACTAAGAGTAACCAGAGAACATGCTCAGCTGCTAATTCAAAAAGGTAAGCATTTGAGCTGTTTAAAATAAATTCTTGAAGAAGAGTAGATTAGACCGATTTCAACACTAATCCACTCCAAAGATGCCTTCAGAGTATTTTCTCTACTGGTGGGTGAAAAAGTTTGGAGAGCCTATTTTATAGCACAGTAATCCTAAAATATTGACTGGCTTAGCCCCTTGTTTTGCTACAGTACTTGGTCCAGCTGTTTTGAGAGGACCTAAAGTTGTCCTCCTAGATAATACCTTTTTAGCTCTAACTCAGTCTTGGAATCAATGTGAAGAGATTTTAATATGGTCCAACCAATTGGAGGCTGGAAATTCTCATGCTGGGGAAAAATGACCTTACTATATATGCTGGATATCTTATATTGACATTTTGATCTCTTTCAGTTTTTCCTGCAATATAATTTAAATCATTTCAGAAACAAGCAATACTGCTTTGTTCTCTGCAAAGAAATCAGTTGTTCAGTCATATCCTCAGCTTTGCATAGTCCAAGGAGCTGCAGTGCTTTATGCCAGCTGAACATGTGGCTGCCATTAATCTTCAAGAACAAAATCACTACATTTACCTGGTAAATTAATATATAATGAATATTAGGATATCATTTTATAAGTGATTCATCTCTACACATATGGCTTGCTCCAACACTTGCTTACAAGCGTTATCAGAACAGGAGTTTGGGAATTACAGGCTTGTAAATCAATTTAGCTTTGTGTTAGTCCTTTCCCTTCCTTTCTAGATAAATAAAGGCCTTATTTAAGGCTTAGTAATGTTTGTGAAGGTTCAGTCCATTTCCAGTAATGGAAACAACAAAACCCAGAATTTATCCCCAGGCTTACAAAAGAAGCCTCAGAACTGGGTAAATATAAAATAACTCATGAATATTGGACAGCTTGTTCTGAAATGGGGAACTACAGCCCATCGTGCATAAACAAGTGAGCAGAGCCAGGCAGGCTGGAAAGCTGCCTTCCAAGGGAGAAATGGAGCAGCTCAGCCAGGCTTTAGATGCAAGCTACTCAGGGAGCTGGCTGTCACATCAGCATGATGTAAACCAGAAGGGAAACAGGTTATAAAATGTATCGGAGAAGAAAAATATTAGTTCCCCAGTTCACCTTCATGACGGGCTCAAATTTGCACAATTCATCATATAAGTCAAGAAGACGCATTCACAAATACTTCCTAAGTTGCAGAGCCCACTGCTGATGTGCCAGGTAAATTTTGCAACCCTCAGTTTCTTATTCCTTGTGAACTTTTATGCTCTGGTTCAGAGCGCATTTGCTTTACTGCATTGTGCATGCAGTTGAAAGTTAAGCTGACCAATTCTAAAGGATTTCTCCTTATTTTTTTCTAAATAGCAGCAGTAATTAATCTGCTTCAGAGAATGAATCAGCCTCTTCTGAGCTACAAACGCACAAAGGAGAAGATTGTGGCTGTTTCTGGGGCAGGAGGGAGGCTTACTCACACAGACAATGCAGGGGAGGCAGCCACTCAGGGTTCACAGATGTGGGCAATGAGGAGGGTAAAACCCCAAAGCCAGACCCCAGAACCTTCTGGTGCCACCCTGTGCCCCCAGGGGACCCTCTGGAATGGAGGTAAAGATCTTGGAGCAGGGCACTGCAATGCCGATGGAAGAGGTGGGTGAGTGCACAAGGAATGGTCCAGGGAGGACTGTGTGGCTTCACGTCTCCTCCTGCATTCCCCTGGGTTGCACACCTAGCCCGTGAGGGGCTGCACCCACACCATGGAGTAAATCCTTTGGGACCAAGGACCATCCTTCTGTTCAGGTGAAGTATCTTGATCTGGGCCAGACAGTGGAATGAGATGATTTGTCGCAGTTTGATTTCTCAGCAGGGTGTGGGAAGAAAGCCATTGCTCACAAAAAGCTGATGCCTTGTAGTATGGGAACTTCTGTTTCCAATTGGGGCCTCCATCAGAAAATAAAGCTAAACAGGTAGCTCAATCCTTCCAGTGAATACAAGGCAATGACTTAACAGAAAACCAGGATAGATGAGCAGCAGACGGTTTGCAGATAGGGGAAACCAGCAGAACAGAAGCAGCATGGAGATAGCTGCCTCATTAAAAACAATGCAATTTAACCGACAGATTGGAGGGTAACAAAGTTACTCCTTAGCCCCACTGACACAAGCAGAGCAGATCTGTGGGTCTCCAAACTAGTCTGACCTCTGCAATGGCAAAATCACCAACACTTTCCATTTTAAAGTGCAACTAAATATAGAGGTTTTACGGTTGCAGGGTGACTCCTTTCCCACAATTTCCTGGAGTGATTTCCAAATTCCTCTGCTGTCCTCGCTTGTTAAAATGTGACTCAGCCCTCTCAGCTGGAAAAGTGGAGACCCACGTAGTCCCAAGGTGGCCAGCTGCCACTAGTGGTGTCCTATGTTGGCAATAACCAACAGCTTGAGAGCAGCAGAGGAAACAGAAGGCATTGCAAGTTGGATTTGGGGTGAAATCAGTGTTACTGAATCTGTGGGTACTCTGAGCAGCTACACAAACCATCATGTGAAATTTCCCTTGTGTCCCTTTTGGGAAAGTCCTCTCAAGACCAAGAACAGCTGAGGACAGCTGCTCAAGAGACTCTAATAGAGCAGCAATACAAAGAGCAAATCCCTCCTCTACCTTCAAACATTCTCCCAAATTAATACCTTTTACACCTCAGCTGAGGCAAAATAAATGGTCACAGTAAGAAAAACAAATGGTAAGTCAATGCCAAGTAGCACCATCTGGTGACACTTACCACAACCATGCCAAGTTCAACATAGCCCTTTACTAACTACAGCATTTGGCAGCTCTTCATTTGCCTGTACTTGTTTTACTGGACATAGTGCTGGAAACAACATCCCTTTTCAAATGAGATGTTTCTTTTAGGGCAGTTAAACATTTTGGAATCAGGTGAGTGACTCCAATGCTGGGAAGAGGAGTTCATCCACTGGCTTTCAGTCCCCCTTTCTGGCTTTCCCCAGTGTCCTTTATCAGCTCAGTTGTTTTTCAGAGACCTTGAAATACACCATCAAATGCTACAGAGCTTTTTGCAAACACTGATGCTTGCTTGAGATTCTCATTGATCTGTGGCTTCAGCATTCCCAGCACTTTGAAGTGTCATCTCGGGTATCAAACTATTAGAAACAACTGAATCTGTGAACATACATGTTCATTACATCAAATAAAAGCGCCACCATCCTGTCAGATGCTCTCCTGATGTTTTCTGCACATGTGAAAGGCTGGATGACAATAACAGCAACAAATGTTCAAATGCCACATCACAGAACCACTTACTTTTAACTGTGGGCACTCCTGTAGATGCCAGGCTATGACTCAGGGGCTGACACATGAAACACACACCCCTATTTGTTTCCATATTCAGTTCCATAAAATCAGCTCATCTAACAGTGACATTGTCTGGTAGCAATATTAAAGCTTGACTATTGTTCACCAGTTACTTTTTTCCTAGGATAAACGACCCAGACTATACCTGCCCTTGACGAGGATCTTGAGAAGCTCTGAGAAGTTGCCTAAATGTAGAGAGCCCTTTTTTGAAGCACTCTCATTTCACGCTTCACTCCAGTTTTTAAGCATGCCTGCAGAACTGGAACAACTGGAATGCTGTGACAACTCCACTCCAGATCTATGAGCATGATGGTGCCCTTCATTAGAAGGAGAAAGTCAAGGCTCAAGATTTGACATGGCTTTTTTCCTTCCCCCCATTTGT
This sequence comes from Serilophus lunatus, assembly GCA_013399895.1. NCBI lineage: Eukaryota > Metazoa > Chordata > Aves > Passeriformes > Eurylaimidae > Serilophus > Serilophus lunatus. Next base: position 366,548 of record VXBA01005659.1, read on the forward strand.
TCTTAGCATTGTGGTTGACAGCGTGGGACTCAAAAGGTCTCTGTATAATTAAAATGCAGATCGTTTGCCCACTCTGTTGCAGCACTTGGTGCTCTCAGTGCTTTTTCTGGCCACTTGGAGATGAAAGCAGGCTCTGCAGCACCACGCTCATGAGCACTGTATGATAAACTGCACATACAGTGCTGAGAAACACAGGAATAAACTTGAGTTTGGTGGATAATACCAAAGGGATTATAATATACTAGGTCAGAAACAGGTAGTCATGCACTGAACACAAGGGGTATCAGGCTGCAGGGCAGTATTTGGCTTCTGCAAAATATTTAGCTGATTTTCACCTAGTTACATAAAAAACCCATGTTCAATGTTAATGAATGGAACAAGGACAACTCCTTGAGAAGTGTTTATCTGCACCCACTGGCTGCGGTACTTTGGACCGAGCAGAGCTGGATTTGTTCTGTGTCATGTGTGACCCTATGAACTGACTTCGTTGATTCAGTGGGTGGTATTCCCTCTGAATCATTATTGATAGACCTTATTGCAAATATTAAGAGCAAATCTGGGAGTCAAATCTGGGCTCAGATATGAGCACTGAGTTCGTCTGAAGTTCCCCCAGCTGTTTGAGCTCTATGAATACTGTTCGCTGCCAAATCTACAGCTTTGTGTTGCTTCCCACTGCTGAATTACACCCATCTTCTATTCATGGCTGGTTACAGTACAATGGTGGTATTAAACATCCCTTATCAACAGAATAATCGCTGCAGAAAAAAAAATTCCACTCTAATAACTGATGCCATGGAAGTAAATAGAGGGGAAAGAAGGGCAAAATGCAACTTAGCTTGCTTCGGTAAGAAAAATTTTCTACTCAGCTACTTTGGTAAACCTATCCAGGATACATGGCACGTAAGACAGGGGCAAAATTCAGTTTCAGACAGATCTGAAGTGCAGCCACTTGCTACGCATCTCAGTGAAATCAGGAGTTAACAAACAAAAGACAAAAATGTGTAATAAATAGGGTACCGACCTAAAATGATTGGACAGACAATCAAATGGAAGGGTCAATCTGACTTTGGCAGAGGTCACTACCAAAAGCAAGGGAGGCCCCATCCTACTTAACTTCTATCTCCATGACAGAGTAAGTGGGAGAAAGCTGGGGGAATACTGCACCAGCACATAACATAGGGATGTGCAATAAAAATGGGACTAATAAAAGGGCTGGAGTAAGATGAGAGCTGATAGCAGAAAACAAAAGATGGTCACCAGGGGATGAAAATGGCAGTTTCCCACCCCCATCACAGGAACAGGAAGATGAGGTTAATTGCAGCACCTGCCAGGTGAGAGGGATTTCTTTCTAGGTGAGGTGTCACAGCAGAAGGACAGATCTCTGAGCCCTGCAGCTCTGCTCATCCACAGGGAAGTTAGAGAATAAGCCCAGCACATGACTGTTACAGCTTGTTTGGCATTGCACAGTGAAAAACACATGCAACTTCTATTTCTATACCGATAAGAGAGAAAAGCATCAGCCTGGCAGAACTAAGCAGTCACAGTGCAAATACAAAGTAAGAGAAAATCATACATTAGAGAAAAAAACGTAATATCAGTTCAGTAAAGTTCTGAAACTTCCCTTTCCCAGGAGACCAGGAAAAAATGAGTTACAGTGGTGTGCAATAAGGCATAATATCATTCTGTGTTTAGATTTGCTGACCTGCCAGGTCCCTTCCTGTCCTACATTTAGATTATCTTTTATACAATGGGTCTTCTACAGTGCTTGCATTTTTTGAGCAATATTCTTGGATGACAGCCTAGAATGAGTTTATTAACTTATAAGAGGACCAAAACTAAATCACATATCCTCATAGGTTACTGTGATCCTTCCCCCTCCTCCCTCTCCCAAGTTTTGGCAGCCTCTGTGTAGCGGAAAAACAAGCTTAAGTGGACGGAAGAGAAATGAGATGAGTGGCCAGAGAGCCCAAATTCTGAGCAAGTTCACTAGCACGACAGCAACCTTACCGTAACTCTGCTTTTCTTTTCAACTGACTTAGGCCAGAAGTTTCCTCGGAGTCTATCAGTGAGCCTGAGGTGTTCCGCACTGCATTTGCCCAGGGGAATTCTTCAGAAATCCGGGAAAAACAACATACATTTCACAGTGCCGATCTGGTACCGAGAGGGATGACCATGAACACCGGTTTTGGTTATTTCTCCTAAGCTGTATTTCTGTCTGTTCTTCCCCGCCCCCTAGCTCTGGAATTCAGCTCTGTGCTGATGTTGCAAGAAGCCATTTCATCATTGCAGAGTTATTGAGCAAAAGAGAGGATAAGACTGGAGAGAAGTATGTGGGAAAAGTGGGCAGGACTTGGGAGATCTTGTCCGAAAATCACAGGGGAACAGAATCCTTCAAAATAAAAGCTCGAAAGTGTCCCAGCCTGGACACAGGCACAAAAGCCATACACTCTACACTAGGAGATGCTCTGTCACTCCCAGGCACAGCAGGACCACATCCCACCTGTACATCACACCTGCAACCTGCACCACGTTGCACCTACACGTGTAATCTGGACCACGTCACACCTACAGACGGTGTAGCTACACCTGCGGTCCAAACCGCATCCAGCCCGTACGTGGCATGTTTGCAGCTGCAAACCGGAGCAGCTCCCACCTGTATGCTCCATCGTCGCACCTGCAATCTGGTTCTCCTCCCACCTACCCACCGCTCTGTTGCATCTGCAATCCGGACCGGCTCCCACCTCTCCCACGGTCCCATCAAACGAGCAGCGGGCACCACGTCCCTGCGACGCGCCCTGCCTGCTGCCACACCTGCAGCCCAGACCGGGTCCCACCTTCACATCCCCGCAACTGTCGCGCCTCCACCCTCCCTGCGCTCAGCCATCCCTCTGCAGCTACGGACCGGCGTGGTCCTTCCTCCATGGGCACCCGCTCCGTCTTAACCAGCTGGGACCGGGGAACAGCCGGGGCGGTGATGCCCAGCCGGGTTGCTGCCCCGGGATGGGGGGGGTGGTGGTGGGCTTCAGCCCAACTTCTCCCGACCGAGAGGACCCCGCTCCCGCGATCGCCCCCGGCGGAGCTCGGCCTTACCGCGGCACTTTCCAGCGGCGGGGACGGTGCAGCAGCCACCGACCCTCCGCCAGCGCCCGCAGCCGCCGGGCTCTACCCGCCAGCGGGAGCCGCGCCCGGTTCCGGGGCGGGGCGCGGACGGGGCGGGGGGTCCAGGCCGGCCCCGCTGGGGAAGTTTGTCCGTGCTCGGCGGAGGGTCTCGCTGCGCCCATCCCGCCGCCCGTCCTGCTGGGGGTACCCCCGCGGCAGCCCCGCTCCTCTCTCCCGGTCTCGGCCTGGCAAATCATCCCCGGAGGAAGAGCCCTCCCCGGAGCCACCGTGCTGCGTCCCTCTCGCCACCCCCTTCTCTGCAGAGGGGTCCTGACTTCCCCCCAGAGGGTTCCCCAATGTGCTCCTTCCTCCTGCGGCCCGTGGGCATCCTGGAGACGAGCGCTGCCCCCAGCCCCGGCCAGAGCCGTCTGACAGTCCCAGCTGCGCTCAACGGAAGCGCAGAACATGCCAAGTTGGAAGAGACCGACGCGGTTCATCGAGTCCAACTCCTGGCCCTGCACAGGACCGTCCCCGAGAGTCGCACCCAGTCCCAGACAGTATCGTCCAAGCGCTTCTTGAACTCTGTCAGGCTTGGTGCTGTGACCACTCGCCCCGGTGTGGGCAGGTGCGCTCTGTGCCCTGCGCTAGGACCCACTCTGTCAAGCCACAGGGGCTTGGATAAATGGTGTAGGACTGGGAGGTGATCGGGGAATCACGAAAGCTGGGGCAGGTTACCCAGGCGGTAAGAGACCCAAGGGATCCTGTGCCCTCCTGTAGAGACCCAGCACCCTGGTCTCTGCACTTTTAAGTGCTTCACTTTTGACATAGAATCATAGAAACGTGGCACCTACTGTTGGAAAAGACCTCTAAGTTAATCGAGTCCAACCATTACCCCAGCACTGCCAAGCCCATCACTAAACTATGTCTCCAAGTGCCACATCTACACATATTTTAAATAGCTCCAGGGATGGTGATTCAACCACTTCCCAGGGCAGCCTGTTCCAATGCTTGCATCTTGTACTTGGCACCGGGTTAGTAAAGCTAATATTTGAACATTTTTTCACAGATTTTGTATCTATCATCGTGTAAACATCTAGCCTAAATCTGAAGTCAGTACAAGTTCAGTACTTTTTGGTAGTTCAGATTGATGAGCACAGGGCCACACAATCAAACAGAGGGGAAGGATACCTTTTCCCTTAGTAAAACATATCAGCTCAAGAGATGAGCAGTAAAACAGTGAAGTTAAGCTAAGTATTATCAGCCAAGTGGGAAGAATTTGGTGGAAAAGTTTGTTTCCCTTCATGGGTCAGAAGTGCTGTCTCCTATAGGCATTAGGGATGAGGGTCAGTTCTGATTTCAGGCAGAGCCACTCAGCTTCAAAATCCAGAGAAAAACTGGCAGGGAAAATCATGGAGCAGGGAGAGGGGGATAGTTGATGTAAAAATTTTGATAAATGTTTTGCAAAGGTCTGCTGCAAGCCATTGAGAGCCAAGCTTAAACCACTGAGTGTGATTAGAGGAGACTGGAGGATAGTTACAGGGTAAGAACACAGGGCTGAGCATCTCTGGGACTTTAAATTGGAAAATGAGACCTGAGGTTTTACTGCTTGCTCATAAAACACTCCTCTGTTTTTAGTGCAAGAGGAGACAAATGGAAAAAGACTGGCTCTCTGAGAGATGGCTCATTGGTTTTTCTTTTGCCCAAAATAAATGTTTCTAATTGCTATCTTATGCAATACTCAGGTGGGTACATACTTAGCTTTGCAAATCTGCACAGCAGGCAAATGAATGTGTCCCTGCAATCTTTCTCCAAAGGGTTTCTGATTCTGAAACAGCTGTTTATTGTTTAGAAAATAATACTTGTCTTTGGCTGCTGCTGTTCTTGCTTTAGCTTTTTTTCCATTCTCTGCAAATTTTGCTACTTTAATGTGTGAAGAGGGAATCCAAGTCTTTCCTACTTGAGTGTATTTTATTTCTTCTTTGCCTTTGTCTGCTACTTTTGAGTTCTGGGGCAGTCCTGCCAGAGCCGGCCATATAAAAGGCAGGCAGACAGGACACCTTGCTTTTGGCTGTGATGTGGCTCATGGGTCTTTCCCTCGTGGTGGCTCATTCATAAACCCATTTCGGGTATTTTCAGCATCAAGTTTGTGGCCTCTGTCCCACGTGGTGTGTGCTGGGGTAGTCAGCCAGTGGACCTTATCAGCAATATTGGTAGGATTGTGGATTTAACAGAGAGGCTGTGGAGCTGGGTTACATGCAGGAGACCTGCAGTTCACAGTGACCTTGTACTTGGTGCAGATGTGAGACAGCTTCCTTTGTGTGTCAATGCTTTACTTGTTCTTACCATAATGCTTTATACTTGTCAGTCCTGCTTTCTGACCTGGACTTGAGAAGGACAATACACATGGTCCTAAACATTTCTTATGGAAGACAAATTATAACTCCTGGGCTATAAAGGCTCTCATCACACAGGAGTGAGGAGCAAAACCCAGAAAAGACAAGGAGAAAAAATGAAACTCTGTGTAAATACCCTCATTTTCACCAAAGTCCCTTTTGACTGAAGTGGATATGACTGTGGGGGTGAACAGTAAACACACAAATGGTCCTTTGTTGGGATAAAGCCACATTGTGCATGTATGTCCAGAGCTGGATGCACATGTGGTGTGGCTGAGGGGATGCAGTAGCTGGACGGCTTCCCCAGACCTGTATCTGCAATATATTTTGCACCTTGAAACCTTGCACCCTCAAAAAATAGGCTGAACTCTCCCTGGGCTCTCCATCTGCCTGCCTGGAGGAGCTGTGATCACTGAAGATGCTGTTGAATATCTGAATTGCCATTTCTGTTTGGTGCTATCACTATCAGTTATGTCAGAAATGTGTAAATAAAACTCCACCACATAGACCAAATTCTTCTTTGGTTACAACACAAGCCACTTTTTTCTCTTCTAATCTCCAGCTGCCCACCTTTTTACTTTGGTTCAGGCAAAAGAGCTGATGGAAAATCCATTTTTATTCAACAGCATCTTTGTGTTTCATTGCTTGATCCCACAGTAAAAGGGATGGAAAAAAACAGCAATGCAGATGGAAGACAGAGCTTTGAAGCACAGGGGTATTATTGCCCTGGCTAGACTGGGCTACTGAGAAGCAAATTTTTCAGTGTTACAGGGTAGAATAGAATAGAATGATTTCAATTGGAAGGGACCTACAATGTCCATCTAGTCCAAATGCCAAAAATATGGATTAAATTTTTTTTGTTTCTGATCTCCTTTTTTCTTACTGTCCAGAGTTCCCGATATTTCAGGAATTGTCAGGTTCCTGATATTTTGCCTGCAGTTGTGCCCTGCCCCTTTGGAGGGCTGAAACACTTATTTGGGACTTATGACATGAAGACAGGGCTGCAGTAGAGCTGAAGAATGTAAAGACATGAATGTTTGTGCAAAGATTCCTTTTCCTACTAAGCAGCTGACTTTTAGATAGAGATCTGCCATGCCGAGAATGTCATTGCTGCACAGCTGCAGGAATTGTTGTCCCAAGGTCTATTGATGGGCGCTGGTTTTGTGTTTGTCCCTGCTCAGATTAAAGTGGGACTTGTTCCCAGCAGTAGTGGAGGTTAAGAGCGTGTACTGCACAGAAGGATTCCTGATCTTCTGTTTCTTCACTTCAGCCCTTCGCAATGCTTACAGCAAAGGTCAGAGCACAGAAGAAAAGCACTTTTCAGTTGTGATTTGCAAAGTAGTGGCAGCAGTTGAATTTTCCTGAGGGAGAGGTCCCAGGAGAGTTGGGAATCTCAAAGATATTATCTGTAATATCAAGTGCACAATAATCTTTGTGTTTTAGTGTTCCCTGAACCACAGGAGATTAAGTAAGAACACTGAGAAGCAATGTAGTATTTGTAAGTCAATAATGGTACATATATACACAACGATTTAGACACATATTTTGAGTTGTAATGGGAGGGAGATAAGAAAACCCTCACCATGTAAAAAGCCTCAGATGAAATGCCTCAGATTGTGTAATTTAGATAAAGACTCGCTGATGTCCTATTATATAATGTAGCTAAGCACAGTCAATTTTTCTAAGATGTTTTCAGTCACTCTGCCTCATATTTTGTTTTGTTAGAGACTACACTTGGAGAGCAAGAGAGTCCTTTGTTTCATAAGGGCTCATCTGCTCCTCTTGCCTACTCCCCACTTGAGAGCATTTTTTTCTTCATGTGCCATCATGTTTATTTCCCCAGCAACAGTGACTGCATCTCAAACATGATTTCATAGAGATTAAAAGCTTCTAGAACAAGCGTCCACAGCAATTAAAGCAGAGACTGAAGACTCCTTCCAGATTTCTGCCTAATCACAATTTAGGGTTAATGGCTGTGTTTCCCATGTAATGGAGTTTTGAAGCACTGTAGTTTTGGAACTGATTATTCACTCAAAGCACAGACTAATGGGACATAATTTTCTATTGATTCAGTGCTCTAGCTTTCCTATAAATCTCTTATTGTTTGGTCTTCCTGGTATTCTTCCAGGTATATAGCAAAGCCATGCTTGCTGTCACTTGCCATGGGTAAGGGAAGAGGTTACAAAACCTGGAGAGAATATTTGTCCGGGTATTCCGTTCATTGATGGGATACACATCTGTCAGCCAGGCTGGGAATAGGGGAGATATGTGGCTCCCTGCTCCTATCTCTTATCTAGATGACATACAAATTTATAAGCTTTCCAGTGCTTGGAAACATTTCCAGTTCTGTCAGGAAAGCCTTCTGCTTTTCTGTCCAGCTTGCTGGATCTCAGGTCCCCATTGCTATAACTCAGCTAGGAGTATCCTTTGAAATACTGTGTGCAATTCTAGATAATTCCCAGAATGGTGAATTTAAAGTGGAACAGATGCTGAGAAGGGGGATGCTAGTAGTGGTTTTCAGCATGAGATTAAAAGACTTTGGCTGATAAAGCATAGCAAAATGAGGGTTGAGAGAGGATGTGATCATCTCTGAATATTTCAGGAAAGGTGTCAGTGCCATAGGAACAAAATCCCTCAAAATCCCAGCTATTAAAGTGTGTGAACTATACTGGCACAAGAACAAATGGGTATTAATGAGAAGGAAACACATTTACACTGCAGAAGAGAACAAGGATTTTAATAGTCAGAAAAGTGATAGCTCTGTCAGGAGATGAAAGGCCAAAATTCTAGGCTGAGTTAAAATGGAGCTTCATTGCTTTATGACAAGTGAAAGAAAAGGGGATTTCCTGCAATAGCAGATGCCAGTTTCAGTGACCACAAAAGGATTTGATCCTAAATTCTGCTTTCCTTTTACTTAAACATCTATCTGTAGCCTGAAGGAATGAGGAAAGGCTGACACTCAGTTTGCCCTCCCATTTTGGGTAGTGATCAAGAACAGCTGCTCTCACAAAATGGGGAGTGCTTTTGGATAGATCACACTTCCTTTGGCTCTCTCCTCATTCCTCAGATACTCACATCAGACTCAGCCTACATCTGCCTTGGTTGTGGTTCACCGGTGGCTTCCTTTCTTCCTTCTTATCCTGAATCCTCAGACTATTTCATATGCTTTGAGACAGAAGGTAAAGGGCTATGGGCTCTGTGGTTTTGCCTGTCTCATGTAATGGAAACTCCCTCTATCAACTTTTGGATGACCAATCCACAGCCACAGGAAGAAAGACCAACCAGCTTAAGAGGTGTGTTACAGGTCATTGTTAATGACATAGCTACTACCTCTTTGCTCTTACCAGAATACCAGGTGCAGATGTGACAAATATAATGTTACATTTCTGGGAAAGAGTTTTTACAAATGCTTGGGTCCTACAATATGTTAGGCTCTGGGGCCGGATCCAGCAAAGCACAGTCCAGCTCTGTAGTGTTTTCTCCAGCAAAGGTTTAGAATTTCAGAAAAAACCCCAACAGACTAGTAGAAGACAAGTTCAAGGCACATAACAAGAACTAATTCCTCATCCTAGATGACATAAGTTGCAAAACTTCTTGCTGCAGGATGCCGTGAGAAGTAAAAATCAGTGAAGACCAATTCACGGAAGAAAAATAGATGGAGGGGTATGGAGATAATACTTCTGGCTCTGGAAGACTTTAAGGTGCAAAATGTTGGAAACTGAGTAGGTGTTATGGATGGGCATGACTACATGCTATAATTAATTAGAGCATAATTATTTATCATAAACTTTGTTTTATTAATTATTAGACAGGACTAGCAACTATGAGGCATCTGGTTTGGCACTTTACCATGAATGTGGGTATAGTTGGATGGAAACTTTGGTGTGACCAGCTTGTCTTGTATTTTGAGCTTTCTTCCAGCCTGTTCCTCGCAGGTGGAGGTAGGCCTCCACCACCTGCAGAGCCTGGTTCTCTACCCATGCCTGCAGAAGTTTTAGCTAATTGACTTAGAAATAAACAGATTAAAAATATATGTTGTCTGAAAAATGCTGTCTCTTCTTCCCTAGAAGGCCTTTGTTCTGTTTTTGAGCTAGGCATGGGGTTTTTTGTTTCCAGAGGTAGTTTGGTGCTAGCACTGACGTAGTCAGGCTACTTGAGCTGGCGGAAGGGTAGAAGTACCATGGCAGGACAAGGCATGGTTTCTTCTCCTCTAGGATCCCTATTTCCACTGTCTTAGCTTGCTGTGAAGCAGCATGTTCTGCATGTTAAGTACCAGCATGGCACCAAATTTCATGCACAGTTTTGATAAATGAAATCTGTGTTCTAAGCAAAGGCATCCAGACAAAACCTCTTTGTAAGAACAAGACTTAGACCTAGTGTATGTTTTCGGGAGAAATGTGGAATTCATTTTGGGGAGGGAAACTGATACGAACAGCAGGCCATTTTCCTCTACAAAGGCTCTCTTTCAAAGCTGGTGCATGCAGCAGAACAAAGGCTGACCCCACAGTAGCTTGGAATATTTGATAATTTTGCTATTGTACATGCATACATCATGCCTGGCCGTAAATAAATAGGGTCATGGTTGGATCCACTCTGAGGATAAAGTCAGCCTGTTCCCCATTACCATTCTGGTTTCAAGGAAAGGCTTATTTTGTGTCTCTGCCTTCTCTTGACCAAGATATGTCCGTCTTACCACTTAGGCCAAAGCTTCGCAGTTTCAAGCCCAATAACAAAAACACAAAAGGTTTTTAGAGAAAACTATTGATGCCAAACTCGTTCATCACTTCTCTCTCCTATCCCCGTAACTTTTTTTTTTTTTAAGGACCAACAAACAAGTAGCTCAAGAAGAGCTTGGGTCTTACAGGTAACTTGAAGACCATGCTATGCTAAATATATAGACAAACTCTCCACTTCCATTCCTTAAAGGTAAAAAGGAGGAAGATACAGCTTCCAAATCCTATCCTTAGATGCCAGAGATGCTCCAACAACAGAATAATGTCTCTTGTCAAGCATGTAAAGCAATGGTAATATGCAGACTCGTGGTTGTTTTTATAATTTGTCCACAAAATTTTATGGGGATGGAACATATTTGCTCAGAGCATTTTGTGGTTACACTCATAATGGAAGGAAAATTTGTATTGCTGCACTGGAAATGCAGCAAACCACTGGCCTAAGACACATTTTGCAATGTAAACTTTTGGGCCTTTGTCTGTAACTGCAGAACAAAACAACCAGAGTGAGACTCTTGAATAATCTTCAGTTGTTTTACTGGGTGAAATAATTTTTACTTGGACATTTTGATCCCATTCAATTCATTGATTTGCATTAGGCAAGAGTTTTTTGAGCAATGTCAGAGCCTGACATGAATGATTCGTCTCCTATGGCATAATGCCACATGGCATAACAACACATAAATATTTTCTAATAATGTCAATGTTTTTGCACATGTTTTAATATCCAGGCCAAGAACACAGAGATCTGTTCCAGCAGAAGAACTGATGACATGTATGACTCAGTACATATGACCTTTTATTTTTATTTTTTTTAGTATGTACTATTTGCATTCCTCAAATATTGTAAAGACACGGTGATGGAGGGGCAGGTTTTCTGGAGATTTCAGGACCCAGAAAAGTACAGGAAAACTGTATTGGGAAACTTGGGGAAAATTGGTAGAAAAGAATAACAGAGGACTGATTTAGTGGTCAGATGGGTAAATATGAAGCCACTTCCATGGATTAATGACTGGTTAAAGCATATGAAGGAGAAAATTTTCACAATGGAGAAGGAATGGACTAACAGCTGGTTCAGCCTAGAGAAGAGGAGACTGAGGGGAGACCTCATTGCAGTTACAACTTCCTCACGAGGGAAAGGGTAGAGGTAGGCACTGATCTCTCCTCTGTGGTGACCAGTGATAGGAACTAAGAGAATGGCATGAAGCTGAATCAGGGGAGGTTTAGGCTGGAGAAAGTTCTTTTCCCAAAGGATGGTCAGGCACTGGAACAAGCTCCTAGCAAAGTGGTCAAGCACCAAGCCTGACAGAGTTCAAGAAGCGTTTGGACAATGCTCTCAGGCACATGGTGGGAGTCTTGGAGTTGTCCTGTGCAGTGCCAAGAGTAAGACTCAATCCTTTCATGTCTCTTCCAACTCAGGATATTCTATGATTCTGACAGACTACTATAGTGATTTATCTTGAGTTGGTTTTGTGCATATTCATAAGTGACCTGAAAGAAGAGTGAATAAAGAAGTGACAGCAGTTCCTGGTGATACAGAGTTGACTGGGAATAATAAAAATTAAAACTGACAGTAAAGATTAACAGAAGGATCTCACAAAGGTTATTGGCTGAATGGTAGAATAGGAGATGCAATTCGTGTACTTAAGGAAAACAAAACAATCCTAACCATGCACAGCAGTAAGGTCTAAAATTAGCAATTGCCACTTACAAAGAAGAGCTTTGATTCATCATATATAGTCTCATGAAAATATCAATTCAATGCTCAGCAGACAGAAAATGGGAAACCAGATGTTAGGTATTGTTCAAACAGGAAAAGTGCAGGAAAAAATCCCCATAACAAACTACTCTAGAAGTGTTTTGCACTCATGGCTGGGAGACTGCACATCCAGAGCAGCTCTTAACTCTTTTGCTGAAAAAAAACACAAGCTGAAATAGAAAGAAAGGAGAAAGGCAACAGGAATGGTAACAAGAATAGGACCTCTTCTTATAAGAAGGCTTTTTACTGACTAGGAAGAAGGTGATTGAAATAGTTTGTGGTTGAAGCTGCAATGTCGTAAGTGCAATAGAGAAGTTGAATAGTGAATTATCCAGCTTTTCCTCCCCAAATGAGAACTTGGGGTCCTAAAATTAACTCTTCTTCTTTTTTTTGTGTAACAGAATTTTTATACAAAAGCCAGTTCTTTACACTGACATTAAATTGTAGTGTTCACTTTAGATGCTCAAGAATAAAGGGCTTCAAAAACTGGTTACAGAAATTCAAGGGACAAAAGTCCATTGAGGCTATTAATCATTAATCTAGTGTGGATCAGCAAATCCAAAAGATGCTCATGGATTAGAAAAGTGTTGGGATTAGAGTGCCATGTCCTTATTGCCCAAGTGTTTGCTGCTATCAAAGGCAGGATATGGTCCCATATCTCACCCATGGGCCATGCATGGTCCCACAGTAAGTTTTCTTTCTTTTTCCCCTGGAGCTGTAAAGAGCTCTCTAAATTTGGTGCCAAATTTCTCTTGAAAACTGGCCTTCAGATTGCTGCTAGACCTTGAAACTCTGACTTTTCCAAGGTTACAGAGGGGAATGGCTATGGAGTCTGCAAGAGCACTCAGATCTTCTCCATCCCCACAGGATAACGTACCATAGGCGAAACAACAGGCATCTCCATGTGCAGTTCTGCTTCTGTTCTTTGCAATTAAGGCACCATTTAATAATTTGCTAACATTTTCAAAACATTTATCCCTTGCCAATGACAGGTTTTGAGCTAACTGTGGTACAGAGAAGCTGTTTTTTGGGAAACATCTGAAGGCGGTCACAAAGCTGATGTGACAGGGAGTTTCCATAGCTTGCTCTTGCTGCACAAAGGTTTGCTTCCTATGACTCAGCCACTGATGTGACTTGGTTACTCATCAGAAAACTGCTTTAAGAAAAGACTAATTTTGAGTTGAATTTGATTCAACAGTGGAGCTGGGGCAGGGGCTCAGAGCTGAGGTCAACAATAAGATGGGGCAAAGAGGACACACAGCTTTACATGGTACACTGGTATGAGGTTCTGCTTGCATGATAAACCCTTTCTCCTTGCAGAGACACAAGAGCTGCACTGAGCCCCAAGGACTTGTGTTAACTTCAGAAAGTAGCGTACTTAGTCCTGGAGCCTGCTCAAGGGACCTGCTTGCTTATGTTTTTGGATGCACTAGTGTGACCCCTCCTGCAGCTCAGTGAGCTGTGTGGGGAATATGTCACATCCCTGTCCCATATATTTGGGACCAGACAGCTGAGCAAGCATGAGAAAGGCTGTTATTTAACATTGCCATAGGCCAACAGAAAACGCTTCTTTCAGTTGCAGGAGGAAACCAGAAAGGGAGTGGTGATTCATGGTGATCCTCTGACTCATAAGACTAGAGAGGGTTATATTAGGGTAGGGCAGAATACACCCTACCCCTTACTTGATGGAATGCCTCCAAGTCACTGTCTAGCTCCTGTTTCTCTGCTATCACCAGCTCATGGTGCCTCGTGCTTGTTTCATTAACACTAGACTGCCTTGGCCTTTGTCTGTTTTGATAAAGAATGAAAATCATGTTCATGCCCTTGGTGTTGTGCAGTGGATTGCTTCAGGCTGGACAAATCTGTTTTCTCTCCCAAGGCCAGGCTCAGAATGAAGGATGGGTCATTGCAGGGAGCTCTTTTCAGCAGCTGCAAAGCCAAAGGAACGCGGACACTTGTGTGCCCTGAGAAACTCATTGCTGATACGAGGAAGACCTCTGCATCTGGCCCCCCGATCTCCTCTCTGTAAAATCTTAAGTGTTGCTTGTCCCCTGCATGTCTGGCAGAGAGGGATCAGAGGGGACCTGAGGCTGGTGAAAACATCAAGGAAAAGCATGGTTGTAGATGTTGGCCCTTGCCTTGCCAGCAGCAGAAGCTGAGAGGGAAAGCTGGAAAACATTTCCAGTGTCATCTTTCTGCTTTTGGGACTCACACGGGTTTCAGAGGAATCACACCTGCTGAGGAATTGCAGATGGGTTGACAACACTGGAGTGCTTTCCTCAACAGCACTTCTTGTGTGCTTGGGACAAACACTGAAGATAGCTCATTTCAAGCTGATAAATCTAAAGGATAAGGTGTCCATGTCATGTCTCCGAGCTGCACAGAGCAGATCCTGCAAAGCACAGCACTGCTGGCTGTTCTTGGCTGCAGATATGTAACTCTTTTTCAGAGCAGAGGAAGACCTGAATCCCAAAGGCCATCCTGTAGGAAGTCAGACCAGATTCTGTCAATGCTGCTGAAAGTTGTTGTGAACATTTGAATATTCATGTAGACGAGTATTGCCGTAGTTCTGAAGCTCTGAGGATGTAATCTGTGTGAGACATGTAGGGATAGAAATCTTTTGTTATGCTGACTTCAGTTTTATTTATTGAGAAATCTGTGCAGGGCTTAGAAAACTGGTCTTTAAATCTGTCATCAGCTTTTAAAAGACAAGCCCAAAAGCTCCAGCTTACTATTATCTGACAACCTTGTAAAATAAAAACTGGGGAGGCATGTGGATGCTGAGCTTTGTTTTCCAGCTCCATGAATGAAGATTTAAACGAATAGAGAATGGATAGCTTGCGTCTCCTATCTTCATTAACACCTCTGCCTGTTTCTCCACTGAGTTCACCGTACTAGAGGTAATTATGCTGGTGTCAAAACAGCAGATTTGTCTGATCTCATGCTGGGCATGAGATTTACTCATTTGACTTCTTGCCATTCAATCCCTGTGGAGGCAGTATGTTCATGGGCAGTGTTATACCATGGTAGCTTCTCTGCCTTGGGATCCCATGTGTTGCTTTGCTTGGTCTGTGAATTCCTCATCAAATATGTAAAGGATGGAGGCAGGGTGCCTACAAACACCTTGCACGCATTTTCACTCCAGAAAGTCCAGATGAGTAAAAATCAGCTACAAAGTACTTTCTTATAGAAACAACATGTTGTTTGCCCTGAAAATGAAGGCCCTTTTCTCATTTTCAGAAGCAGCATGATAAATATTTTCACTTCAGTATGTTTTTTGTTGGGAATCATTTTCATTTAGTTTCTTATTACGGTGACATGGAGACTAAGAATAACTAGAGTCTAGCAGTTTCTTGCTGGTGAGACATGTATTTTGAGAAATAGGTTCAAACTTACATTACTCATAAGAGGCATAATCTGCTGCTACACTGTGCTCAGCAACATGCAACTACACCATTTGCACCGAAGGAGCTTGATAGCAAGCAGGACAGTGATAGCTGCCTCCAGTTCTCTGGCTGGGAATAGCTGATATTTCCCAGATAGCTGCTGCTGGAGATACCCACACAGAACTTATTGGTGCCACACTGGCTTCTATTGTAGATGTTTGTGTAGATGCTGCATACACAAACCTTTGTGTATTTGAGTGCAGTGAAGCCTTTTGCAGCCAGCAGGTTTGCAGTTCACTGGTGACCTGGCCTGATCCCCTGCTCAAGCGAGACAGCTGGAGCCTTCCCCCACCAAGGGGGCTGCTTTGGATCCATGGAAAACCATCCTAGACCAGTCCGGGAGTGTGAAAGTGTGCCTGTTTACACTGGCCACCTCTTATCACTTGGCAGTGGTCTAGTGAGTTGTGAAGACCTAGCGGGGTACTGACCACAGAGCACAAGCCATATGAAACCTGTTATCTGGTGGGTGAGCTGCTTCCTCAGTCAGTTGGATTAAAACTAACACAGGTCTCTGGGTTGATGTCCCACCTCTCTTTTACAAGGATGATCTCCAGTTAGGTGCCCTTGATTGGTCTTAGAGGGCTTTTTTTGATCTTCTAATGGTCAGAGGAGGGAGAAAGGAGATAAGCCAAAGGCATTTCAATTAGAGATGCTCAGCAGGACCCTATGTGCTCTGGATGCTCTAAGTGCCTGTGCAGGAGCAGCAGGTGTTCAAGTAGGCAGTGTTGTGTGTGCCCTGGAGCTCCACTTGGACATTTGCAAAGCCATGGGAGGGGTCAAATGAGGACAGCATGGAAAGGTCTGGGTTGCCTGTAATGTGGGAGGTGAGAAGAAATGCCAGAGGAGTCAGGCACTTGGAATGGGAGGAGGCAGATAAAGCCCATAGGACTGCCTGGGAGGGGCAGGAGGGAGTGTGGGAGACTTCACTGACATGTCTGAGGCAGGGAATCTGTAAAGGACTCCAGTTTTCAGCTTGGAGGTGGGATTGAAAACCACAATTCTTCTTGCCCTCTTTAGGCCCCAAAAAAAGTTTCTTTTTTTTTTTTGTTGTTTTGGTTTTTCTTCCCCTGAAATTCAGATTTTACCATGAACAGGACATAGAAAGGGGAAATAATTTTTTTTAAAAAAGGGAAGCAGAAGCAAAGATACATGCTGAAGTATCTGAAATATGGTGTGAAATGAGTGGACAATTGTTATTTGGATTTGCAGCTGGCTGAAGGCAGTGTCATTGCACTGAGGTGAATGAAGTTTATTAGATTTCTCTGCTGTGGATGAGATTACACTCCTGAGAAGTCAAAAAGGAAGCTGTGAATCTTGGCCACTTTTAGAACCACAAATCAGTATAGTGGAGAAGAAATTCGAAATCCGACTAAAAAACAGAGAATTGTAGAGTCTCTGTGAGCAAGGACTCGTACAAAGCAACACTTTTCTACACAATGCAGCGGTGACCCAGAGATATGGATCTGACAGGATGTTTTTTGAAATTGGACCACTGCCAGCACACTGTGATGCTCTCTGAGAGGGTTCAGGAAGATGCTGATAGTGATCAAAAGCAGAAAAGTGTTAGAAGGTGTTCAAGGTTTTCACCTTGAGTGCAAGAAGAGCTGCCATACTTCCTTCCTTTGGTAGATATTGGTGTGGTGCAGCCACTGGGGAAATGGTGGGGGCAACCAGAAGGGCCAACATATGGCCATACTTCCAGATAGTGTTGTGATTGTGGTTTCAGAGCCCATGAGGTGCCCAAAGGCCTTTGGAAATGTTTATCTTTTTCCCTATGCCCTTCCATTGAACTGATACATCTTATTTGCCCATGTCAAGTGCTTTGAGATCTTCTGGGCTGTTAAGCTGAGGTTATGATCCCTGCCAGTGTCTCTGTGGGATGTGCAAGAGGCCTGTTCACAGTCTGTGTGATCATTCTACTCAAGCCATCACTGGCCCTGGGCAGGATCTGGGCACCCATACCTGTCAAACCAGGCACTAGGCACTGATGTAAAGATCAGAGAGTGTGATGGACAAATGACTGATTATTGTTGGAAGGAAAATATAAAAGGGCTGCTGGCAGTTATAAAATAAACAGCTATTAGTTATGGTATCAGGAGGCCTGAGAGGATGCTGGCACAATTTTTTTATCTTTTTTTTTTTTGGTTTTTTTTTTTGTTTTGGTCACAGTTAGTAAATACTAGCTAGGGAGACCTTAAGGAGGTTCTTCAGCTTCTGCTCTGTGCAGGTCAGATATGGGGTTGGTAGAATCAGCAGAGTCTCCACTAAATTCAAAGTGAGCTTGGAAAGAGCTGGGCCATCATGTCTAGCCAAGACACAAGCACATGTGCTTATTGTGCCTTCAACTGGATGTGAACTCCTTTCTTGAATTCATGCTGATTTAGGGGAAAAAAGCCCCTCTGCCTAGCTGTCCTTAATGAATACAACAAAAACATGTCTTGACAGCTGGTTTAGTTCTTTCATGGAATGGAATGTGAACAAGCAGCCATGTCCTCTATTTCCAAGTCCTAATGCTTCTCTGCAAAGTCCTGTGAGTACTGTGGGCAGCTGGGGAAGCAGAGGAACCACAGGGCAGCCCTTGGGGCTGGGGAGTGTTGTGCCTGCAGGAGACAGGCAGGAGGAAAATCAATGACACTGAAATTGGGAGGGGTCAGACCTGTTCGGAGAATGACATCACTGGCTGCCAGGCTCCTTCCTTCTCGTTGTGATCGTGGTTCAGGGGCCAGTCATGTTGCAAATGGACAACGAAGTGGTGACACCTGCTCTGCTTCAAGTGTGTCCAGGTGTGCAAGGAACAGGTATGACTGAATTCTGCAGGGCATTGCTGCACCAGAGGAGAAACCTGAGGATTG
Organism: Serilophus lunatus; assembly: GCA_013399895.1. Lineage (NCBI taxonomy): Eukaryota > Metazoa > Chordata > Aves > Passeriformes > Eurylaimidae > Serilophus > Serilophus lunatus. The sequence goes on from VXBA01005659.1 coordinate 384,827, forward strand.
GTAACCTGCCTCAGGTACTGGCTGATGTTGTGAAGCCAAGTAGCTCCTGTCCACATCTACCCTATGTGTGTGTGTATGCATACATGTGCTCAGTGGTGGCAAAGGCAGAGCAGCTTTCATTGGAAGGACACTATTCATGCATAGTCTTGGGTGCTTTGCTGGAAGGAACCATGGCTGAGTAGTTCACACCAAACTGTGCCTGTCTTGGGGGTGCTTAACAGTTCAGGGTTATGCCTTTCCTGAGGCAGGATCCAGAGCAGATGGGACTGAGCTGGAGGCGAGGTTCCTGCAGTGTGAGTGTAGGCTGTCATGGCACACTCAAGGATCTTGTTCAGCACAGGTAAACCCAGTTCCATGTTCAGAAGCCTCCAGGCAGAGACGTGCAGGTGCTCATTCTCTATTCTCGTACCCATCTGCTCTGCAGTGACCACACACTGAGTCTTTTCTTTCTACTTCCCAATTTTGTAACTCTGGTTTGATTTGTCATGCAGAGCTGACCTTGCTGTGGGCTATGGCTGCTCTAATAAGCTCCAGCTGCTGTTTAGGAAGGACACTTGAAGCTAGAGCTGCAGGAGTAGCTGTGCTTATCCATTTAGTGAACAGGTGTTTGAGCCCTGGCTCTCACTCTTGGGTGAAACCTCTTCCTCCTCGAAGATGGGAATGAAGGATGTCTTAGGCCTGAACAGGAATAATTGAACACTTGCCTGTGATGCTGGCAGCATGACAGCTCCTTATTTGAGGACTGGCTAGAAATGTGCGTTGGCTTTCTCATCAAAATTATGTGGCATGGGACAACATAAGCACACGGACCTGCTGGAGCAAGTCCAGAGGAGGTTCTTAAAAATGACTAAAGGGGCTACAGGAGAGCTGGAAATGGACTTTTTATATGGGCATATTGTGATGGAATAAGGGTTAACGGCTTTAAATTGAAAGACACTGGAACAGGTTTCCCAGAGAACCTGCAGTTGCCCCACCCCTGGAAGTGTTCAATGCCACATTGGCTGGGACTTAACAGCAATCTGGTGTAGTGGAAGGTGTCCTTGCTCATGGCATGGGGGTTAGAACTAGATGGTCTTTAAAGTCTCTTCTAACCCAAACCATTCTGCAATTCTATGAAATTGTTCTTATCAGCAGGAAAATGATGAATGTCAAATTTTTGAAAGAAAACATTTCCTTTCTATGAATTAATCTGCATGGGAAAGGAGAGGCTCAGACATTCAGCTGGGTAAGAAGAAAGCCTGGGCCCTTGTCGCCCTCAGTGCTGTTCCATGCTCTGAGTCAGCATTGTCAGCCTGGGACAAAATGGGACAAACCAGCCACAGCTCTATTTCATGCCTCCATTTTCTGAGAAAGGATGGAGCAAGGTCCCTGACCGTGGGGCAACAACCAAAAAAGCCCTTCTTTGCCTCTGGAGAGGCACCTCTCTCCAAAGCGGGCTGGGCTTTGGTTTGTTTCTCTTCCCTAATGTCTGTAACGATGTGGCTGTGCAGGCATCAGGAGATCCCGACAGTGCCCAGAGGGGTAAGAGTCGTCACCCCACCCACCACCAAGCTGCCTGCACCAAGGGAGGGGAGGATGGCCTGGCAGTAGTGCTCAGGATGAGTGCTGGTCTAGAGGAGTCATGAAATCACTCTCTAAATCCCCCCACTTGCTACTTAGGGCATATATAGGCTGAAAGAGGAAGATGGGGTACAAATTGTGGCCTCCAGCAAACATCCCTCCCAAGGACTTTCCTAGGTAAAGCTGTCAAATGAAGATCTGCCCTTACAAAACGTGCTTCAACTTGTCCATCCCTTCTTGTGGTCAACAAGTGAGTGCCTGCATCATTTTCCACACTACCTTTGTCCCCTTTGTTGTACTGCTGCTCTCTGGGGTACCAGACTGGAATACATCTCTCTCATTTGCAAAGGAGTTATTTATTGCCACAGACTGCAAGATGGTGAAGTGGCTCATGGCAGCCATGTAAAATGCCTTAACAGATCATTGATTGCCACAGATGAGGAGACAGCAATTGCACTATTTACACCACAGTTGTTTTGTTTTACAGCCTAATTCATATTCATTCCTCTGTAACAAACTCTGAAGAAAAAGCACCCATTCATTGGTGTTACTCATCTGTATAATTAAACAGTAAGTGCCTGATCTGTCAAACAGATATTGGCTCATTCAGGTTTTGCTTGTTATGTATTTGCTCAGTGGAAGGGTTAGGGTTAGAACTGGCACAGCTCCGTTAAAATCAGCTTTGTTAAAGTAATGAATGGAGGTCTAGATAGTTACCCAGCCTTCTCTTACAATGGGAATAGTGCTGATTTCAGGCCACAGGGCAGTTACTTAGGTATTGGGGCTGTATTAACATCCCAAATCTTCCCAGATTGAATGAGCTGAGTATTCAAACCACTTCAGATAAAAACAGAACCAAACCCTCTTCCTTTCCCAGGAAGATGGAGAGGATGTGACTATGACCTCTTCCCTTTTTCAGTCTGAATATGACAGTTTCCAAATGGGATTATCTTGTAACAACTCTTTACCATCTCTATCTTTTTCACTGGCATAGCAAATGGGGAGTGAATGACACTGATCATACCAGATGGCACTGCTATTTGATTTTCTGGTTTGTAATTGGCTTGCATTTCCTAGTTGCCATGTGCTCTTTGCATTTTACAGGGAAATGATCCAGTGGAGCTGTGTGGACACAGCTCTGTTCCAGATCACCCTGTCTGTGGAACAACCCTGTGGGAGACTGCAACATCCTGCTCTGACCAGCTCTTGGTGGCTTCATTTGAATCCCAAGGAGATGCAGCTATGAGGTTCTAACTGTTACTGGCCTGGCTTTCAGGGGCCGATTTATTAGTGTTGGACAAGTTTTATCTGCCTATGTTGCATTCCTTTGGATGGTCTACAAGACTTGGTCTGCATCACACACTGAAATTCATTGTGAGTAAGGCTTGGAGCTCCTATTCTGCCTCTTCTCAGGTATTTTGGGTGCCAGTGAATTCATCGCAACCATGAAAGACCTTATAAATTCCTTATAATGACCAGAGCACTGCTCCATAACAATACTTTGTCCAACCACTACTGTCTGCATTTACCTTTTCTGCACTTCATCCTGTTTCTGTATTTCCCCAGATCAAGTCCCCTGAAGGGATACAAATCAGGCTGAAGAATGTTTACACTGGTAGAAGACCCATATTTCAGTGGAGGATGCTTCATACAAGGCTTTTGAGGGATGCTATGAGCAATGTCTGTCAGATACAAAGGATGGGCTTTTTGTGGACAACCAGAGCAGGATCTGAGAGCATGGCATTTGTCAGTTTGCATTTATCCAGAAATACAAAATGCAGTGAATATGAGGGCCTTTGGAAAATAAGGTTTCCCTCCTATAATATGGGGACAGGCATATTAGGACAGTTTTTTCAAAGAGTCCTCACTTTGTGTGGGTCAAGCGTCAGCATTTTTCATGCTTAGATGTTGACAGTGCAAATGTCTTTGACAAACCTGAAGGAAAAGGCTGTAGATCTCTGCTGTGTTCTGGTCTGGGACCTGTGTGAGTATGTCTAGTGATGAGCCTTTGCTGTGAGTCAGCCCAGCAGGTCACCATGTGCTACCTTCCCATTGCAACTCTGGTTCCATGGGTTTAGATTTTTAAGACCGGTTTTTGTGGTTTGGTTTTTGTTTGTTTGCTTTCTGAGAATTGTGTATCTAGCTCTGTGTACTCTTATGCTTTTTAAAGAAGTGATACCTGCTGTTGCTGTGCAGGCAACGCTGGGGGCAGTGACTTGAAACAGATAATCAGATCTGCTCTGCACTGCTGTGAACTTAGAAAGAGGAAGTAAAACCACTGGCAATAGATCAGACTCCCAATGATCCTACCACACACATTCTCCAAAGTTCTGGCACCTTGGCATGTGCTGCTTGCCATGGGTACTGCTGGTGAGTCAGGCACAGAAATGCAGTTCTCTCGCCAATTCAGGTGCCTGTACCCTTAGTGCAACTGATATGTGCACTAACATATTCTACTTGTGTAGATCTTTTTGCATTTCTATAATTTCTACTAGAATTTGTTTGGTAGCAACATGGCATGTGCTCAGCTTTTAGTTTAGATTCCTAATAAAACATTGTCTTGGGTGCCCAGCTTGGGAAAACTAAGCTTTCGGTTGCTTGAGGAACTATTTTTCTATTGGAAATGTGGACTATTTGGGTAAATAAACTCCATTTTTCTGATGAGAGACAAGAAAAATTCTGTCATTCTGGCCAGACCCCCACTTTGTTGGCTTGCCTGTCTCTTTGCTTCTTGGGCACCCCAAACTTCACAGGGTTGATTTAGGTGAGGGTGACAGCTCACCATGAGTGCTTGAGCAATTAATTCAGATTCTCCCTTCTGCCTACAGTAATAACATTCCCCCAGCTCTATGCCATGTCTTATCTTTGAAGAGAAATTGCTTCTAAATATATTGAGATCACAGAAGTTTCAAGTCTTTAAGCTCCTTTCTTTCTTCTAGATGTCCATAAAGCCTCCTTCCAATTTGTGTGGGGTTTTTTTGCCAGAAACTTAGGTTTCATTCAACCAACATGTCTGCAGCTTCAACTAGGGTCTAGGAAGCTCTTAGAGTAAGCAAAGAGCAGTGCTGGGAAAATGCCAGTGACCTTGAGTCTTTCCCCAGGAAAGCAAGAAACCTACTTGGTAGGACAAGATTTCACTGGCATTACACTGCAAGGTCAGCCTAGTGCTCCTATTCTTGCTGATTTTGTTTTAATAACATGGGCTACTCCATGGTCAATTTGTGAATCTGAGAGCTTAATTTGAGGTGAAATTCCCTCAATTTAGGCTGAAATTCCTTCTCCTCTTGCAGTATCTTTTTCTTTCTTCAAGCAGCAGCAAAGTCAGAAGGTAACTCATGAACCAACTAATCTGGACAGGTTTTCACTGGACTGGGAAAACCCATGTTCATGACCCAGAATTTACTTCATGGCTTAGTTCCACATCTTGTCCCTAAATGACATGAGAAAGGAGGTTTGAGGTTTTGCATGGGCAAAACAAGGTGTCCTCCCACTTGGCCTTGTTATTGGAAAGAGATAAATTCATTTCTGCCAGGTTGCTGAAATACAGAACAACTCCCCAAATATTCAGCCTAAAATGTGTACATAGTGAATGAAACTTCAGCCCAAATAACAGATATTTGAAAAGCTATAGGGTGGGAAACCAATGTAAACCCAAACCTTCTTTGAACCAATCCTACTAAGCTGGTAAGTCCATAGCAAAGTGTTGCTCAATGTTGTTCTCCCTGGTGTTCTTGTGGGTAGACACCACTACATTTATGTGATTAGATAGTCTATATCTGCAAATCCTACTAAGCACACAGTGAGCTAGAGGAGGAGGTTTATCTCAGTTCTCAAGCAATCTTGTTCTTTATATTCTTATCCTGTTTAAGACGTGACAACAGGAAAATAAGCCACCAGAGTTTTTAAATTTAAATGTATAATTTCTCTGCTGTAATTCTTGAGTAGAGGAAACATGAAAAGATGGGTAAGTTCCTAAAAAAGCACTCCTCAAAAATTAAAACTAAGGAAGTAGAAATTAGTAGAAATTAGAATCTTCATAAAATATACCATCTTTCTGATGATCTCTGTATTTCTATTGTTGAGAAATTTTACTGAAGTTGGCTCAGTTCTCACTGAGATCTCCAAAAATATTTCTGTTGTTCTGAGCAGTATTTGATCCAGGCCTCACATAGAATATCCAGAAAAATAGTCCAAGAGTCAGCTTGTCCCACACAGCATTTTGTGTGTCCCTCCCTCTGAGAGGTGTCTGAGTCTGCACATACTCTGACTGTTTCATTGCTACAGAGTCTTGGGCCACATGTCCACACTTGCCCTCTCCTGCAGCTTTTGTCAAAAGACACTGGCATGTTTTTTTTGTGGAAGCAGAGTGTGTTGATAAAGGGAGGGAAGGGTTGGCACATGCCCACAGCCAGCTCTGATAGCAAACTGGGAAGTGTCTGCCATCTGGGAGCTCCCAGATAACTCAGATTAGGTTTATCATGAAAGTACATATGCAAGCCAGTTTAGGGACTGCACTATCGCTCCTGCCCTGGAAGTAAGCCAACACGACCATGTTGGCTGTACACCTTACTGCTTCTCTGGTTTGTACAGCTTGAAATCAAGGGAAAGCAAGCAGAGAACTTGATCAGAAACCCTCCTTACTCTGGAAAGGGAAGGGTTGGTACACTTATTGCTGCCAAAACCAGAGAAGATCTTAACTTGGAGCTGTGACAGTTTCATCATCACTTGGGCTCCATCAAACAGCAGTTGAGCATTTTGGGGAAGATCTGTTACAACTCAGATAGTGTGACAGATATTTTGGGGTGATGTTACCTGTAACAGTCCAGGAGTTTATAAGAATAACAGTCATCTTCTCTGAAGGAACTTCAGGCAGGTGTGATTTCGTAAAGACTGTTCTCACAGTGTATTTTGGAGGCACACCTGAATAAAGGGGCTTTTTGGTGACCACATCCTTCCCTGTGACCTGTTCATAGAATCACAGAATGAACAAGGTTGGAAAAGACCATATCAATCATCAAGTTCAACCTGTTACTTGTTACCTAACCTATCACCAACTCATTACCCAATACCATCCCATCATCTAAATCACGTCACTAAGTTCATCATCCAACCTCTTCTTAAACACATCCAGGGATTATGACTCCACCACCTTCCTGGGCAGCCCATCCCAGTGGGAAATCACATTCCTCAGCCAGGATCTAGGCCTGGCTGTACTGCAGGCTACAGGTTCCCCCATCCCAAAGAGCTCATCCAAGGGTGACAGAGACTGTCAGAGGAACATGGCAGGTGAATGCTCTGCTTCTGTGTCTCCACCACCTGTGCCTTGCTGAGTGGACCTCCCTCTTGGCTTCTGCAGCAGAGAAGAAGTGTTTCAGGGCAGGGAGCTGGAGTGGACCAGCCCAATGGCTGAGTCATGCTGGAGGAGGTTCCTTTTTCTTCCTTGACTGCACACTGCAGGGCTGTTGTAAATACCCCAGCTGCCTCTGTGGCCACTCTCGGGCAGCTGTGCCTGGCTGGGCACACAAAGCCCACGGCTCTGCTGCTGAGCCTGCTCTGGCAGAGCTGAGGGAGGCACCGAGTTGCTCAATCCTGGCAAGCCCAGGCACTGAGGCTGCGTGCTGGTGCCTTAGAAGTGCTGAAGGGGAACATCTGGGTGTTTCTGTGGTCAGGTAATAGCTGAATAAAGGCTTTTTGAGCTGTGTCCTTGGCTTTGCATCAAAATTTAGCTTGAATTCTTTGTTGCATCAATTCCTCATTCTTGGTCACAGTGGAACTCCCTGAACATTAGTGTTTTCATGCTTCTTAAAAGTGTATTTCTTCTTCATTATTTACCTAGTCTGTCTGATTGCCTGGACATTATTTTGTTCTTTGTTTGGGACCTCCTCCTTTGTCCTCTCCTATCACAGTGTGATGACAGCATGAGTACTTCTGGCATGAACATTTCTGTGAATATAAATTCTTACTAGCTTTTGCAGCACTTCACATGTGACAACACCCAGGGAAAGTGTAGAGCTGGGGTAGCAAATGCTGCTACATAGTCTTCTTTTGAACAAAATCTTAAAGAATATGGTGGGAGATGTCTATATCTGGCTCTAGTTTATTCAGACTTCTGCTCAGAGAATGGGATTCTACAAAAGCAGATGTCATTATTAATGAAACTCAAGATTCATGTGGATTAGCTGATTTTCACACCTGCTTCCAAGTAGTGGTGAAAAATATTTAGGCCTGATAGTAAGTAATGAATCCAGATATTTTTTAAGAAGATGAATGTGTATCTACTGGTTATGGATAAATCTTTTTTTTTTTTTAACAAAGAAAGAAGAGTACAAACTTATTTCAGTAGTTTTGGACTTCTGATCCTAAGATGCTATCTGAAATTCCAGTTCAACTGTGCTCGAGCAAGGCTTTTGCTTAGAGGATGCAAGAAGCATCATCCGATGTTTGTTTTTTTTCTCTGACCTACTGCTGAGTAATTGAATCATCCAAAGCACCAAGCTAATGTTTTTCCTCCCTAGGAGAACATAATGTTACCAGGAAAAGGAGAGGAGGGAAAAAAAAATCAAAAAGGCATCTGCAGGTATTTATTCCAAATGCCATACAGTCTGTGTCTGAGATCAGTAAAGAGAATTTTTGTAACTGAAGAAAATATTCAAAAAGACAAATGAGCCTGGCTGGGTGGTGCTGAGCCCCTGACACCCATGAGTCTAGGAGGGGACAGTAGACCTGGCTGATGGCATGGAAATGCAGATAGGCAAAACCAAAAACATAGGACTTGACTTCTGGCATATTTTTCAACACTCCCAGTGTACATACCTGAATTATAGATGCTCAGAGGTGCCAGAACACCAGCTTGACAGACTGGCTATTTCCATAGAGCAAACAGGATGCTGAGAGAGGAAAAACCTGGGCTCATTTTGACTCTTAGTGAGTACCCAAACGAGTATCCATCTTCCAATGATGTAGGTGGGCTAACTACTTTGGGCCAGGACCTGTTGTAAGATTTTAATTCAATGTCCTGTGTGTGGAAAGAGAAATTAGGCAGAAACTCCTGCTCCACTTCTCTGGACATAGGCAGGGAAACTCATCACAACTATTGCTGCTGCCACCTAGTAGATGCTAAAGTATTAAGAAGCTTGTCTTTGCCATTCTGTGTTTTGGTCTGCCTGCCCTCAGAAGGGTATGGGCACTTACTTAAAGGAAGCATTTTTTTTCCTACTGATGTGGTCAAATAAGAGGAGAAGGCTGGAAAAGAAGATACCAAGCCATTGTGGGCTGCATTAACAAGAGCAGAGGCAGCACAGTTTCCCTTCATGAGATCCAGAGATGTTATTGTTATGCACAGAGACTTGAGTTGTACAGAAGACCCCACAGTACAGGGAACTAACAGGCAGGAAGCCTGGAGACTTCCAGTTCACTGATAAGGCACATCTGTGGCTTTTGAAGCCTATGACAAGAACATTCTCCCTTAAAGAATATAGAAGGAAGAGGAAAGAAATGCCATTAGTTAAATAAAGAAAGTTTCCTGCATGTTTGCTGTTTGCTACTTTCATGGAAAGGGTGCTGGGGCTGCCTAAATACTCCCAGAAAGCATTTTTGATTTTACAGTGAGAAACTGGGTCTTGCACAGAATAGATACCTTTTGAATATCTGGTTTCTGAAAAAAAGATTGTTTTGATTTTTTGGTTGATGGAACATGTCCATGAGTGTTTATTGAAGTGCTGCCTTACGTTTTCCTTTTTTTTTCAGCTCCACAAAAACTTCTTTTCCTGAAAGAACCTGAGTATGTCAGGCAGATCAATGATTGTATTTCACCTGTCTGTTAGAATATGTATCTCTGTCATCAGTGGTCACATCAGTGGTGACTGAAATGTGTCCCTGTTCAAGGAAGAGCCACTCCAGTGGGGCCTGGCTGTCAGTGGTGCCATTCTGAGAGGTCTCATGTCCCCCCTAACTGTGTTCAGAGGTGATCCAGGTGGCCATGTGTTTTGTCTGCTGTACCAGCTCAGCTAAAAATATTAGAGTGCTCTCAGAAGTAGTATTGCTGTGGCCACTGTGATTATGGCTAAGCCATGGCATCCCCAGAAAGCAGACTTGTCTGGGTTTTCAGTCATGTCAGCACACCAGCACAGAGTGCACATGGCAGCTGTGATGGGGGATGTAGATTACTGTCTCCATTATGTGGGTGAGGAGCAGAAGTAACAGTTACACATGTACAGCTTGGATCCGAATCCAACCCTTGACATTAAACAGCACCGAACTTTGAGATTTATTGTAGAATAATGCAGTCAGTGCTTTAAATAAAGAGTTCTAATGGTAAACATTTCAAAAGCACTACCAGTTTTGCAGTGCAAATACAGCTCAGGAGAAGCTCTGCTTTAGCAGGGGGTTGGCCGTAATTTATTCACTGGTCTGACAACATACCTGCCTTCCCAGCAGGGACATGGGAACTTCCCAGTTCTTCAGACCTTTTGTGTACCGTGTTTTGATGATACAGTAAATCCAGGTTTAGAGTCCCCAGAAACAGAAAAAAATATCAGGATCCTATGTCCCAAAGTGCTGATGTCGCTGCATAAACTCTTTCTGCCTGTCCAAGCGTGTGCTGAAGGCTCTGCTGGCGTAGAACTGCATGGATGAGCTTTATGGAACATCTCCTGTCGCCTGCCTTCCTTTAGATTTAGAAACAACCGATCTAGAATCTGACTTGTGCTTTCTGACTAGCTGGATGGATCAGCTGCCTCTTGCTGCTGCAGATTCACACTGCTGAAAGCTGGGGTACAGCCCTGGGGAGCTGAATCCAGAACTGCAAAGCTGCCTAAAAACAGGCAGAGCAGCTCCACGCTGTGGGGAAGGAGGGGAAGCAGACAGGGAGCTGGCACGGGGTTTCTCTGCTCACTGGCACCCAGTGGCTTCCCTTTCTGCTAGGATGCTGAGGAGGCTTTGGTGACTCCCCCTACCCCCAGGTCTCTTCTGTAGTGCAAGGCTGGGTGCTCCTCCCTTCCTCAGGTTGCTTTGGCAATCTCTTCTGAGCTATGCTGTAACTTGACTTTTTCTTCCACTTACAGGCTTGGAAAACAATAGCAGGTGACTTTGGGAGGATATTGGACATAGAACCAACCAAGGCTCGTGGAGGACTTTGCCACAGGGGGTGTTTGTGGCACAACTCCCTGTACCTTCATGGGGTACCACAGCATGTGGTGATACCTCTCCAGGCCCCTCTCACTCATGGTGTTATACCCAGTTGTCTCACCTGCTGCCAAAGAAGGTACTTTTAGAAGGTCTGAACATCTTGTATGTAATTTAGAATCTCCTCAGGGTATATTTGGATCCTGCTACGCTTTAATTTTCCTTTGCTTAATTGCAGATTTGGTTTATTTTCTGTGTGATGCTGAGAAATACCTGGGAACTCACCCTGCTTACCATCAATCCCTTTTCCCCTTTATCTTTTGCTTTTTTCTGAACCCATGTTGCTTCAAATCAGTATTAATTTGCCCCTCCCTCTTTCCTGAAACTTTGTCATAATGGTTTCTTGCAGTAATTACTGTTGATGACCAGTGTGTCATTTGCTGATATACCCTGCCCTTCACATTCAGAACTAAAGCATTTGCAGTGTGATTTTTTGCACCAGATTTTCCTCCTCTGCTTTGTCCTTTGTCCTCCTCTGCATTTCCTTGTAAATAACTTCTGGTGCTGTTTTTCCATGTGTTTCTGGGCTTTTCCAGGCCTGATTAGTGAATTAGCTTTGTGTCTGTTTCATGCAGGCTGCCTTTGGAGAGGGCCTTCTTAATGATGTCTACGCACATCTCCTGCTCTTGGGTGGCAATTGAAGTTTCTTGGAGCATTTTTTTCTGAGCACGGTCCTGATATCTTGGTTTTGTCTCTGATGCCTGTTAAGGACAGGCTGTTTCCCCTCTGCTGTGAGCCCACAGATCCTATAAGGCTGGCTGAAACTAGAGACTGAATTTGTCCTGCCTAACCCAGGAGGCTCCAGGAGCATAGTTTCGTGATGCTTTTGTGCAGATGCTGGTTGTGTGTGTGCAGCACAGGAGCTGCAGCATGTCCCTCTGCACGTAGGCAGACACAGCTGGAAGCTGCTCCCCCTTCTTCTCGACGTGACTCCAAACAGCAGCTTTGGTCACTGGCCTCAGGCGAGAGCAGGACTGGCTGGGTAGGAGCGTGGAGCTCTTTAGAGCACCAGGATGCTGTTGAAGTGCTGGAAAGTGACTGTGAACATGATGGTGGTTGCAGAGCTCCTGAGATGTACAATCAGAGCTACAAGTGAGTGAGACTCAAAAGCCACCAGCCACTCTTGGAAGGGATGTGAGGCTGTGTTATGTTGTGGGTGGAACAGTGTGATGCTACAACTTTGCTTGTGCCTTTACTCTTGTCACTGTGCTCTCCAGACTGGAATTTTTCTGTCTGTTACGTGGGGATTTTGTGGCTTTGTGCTATATTTGAAGATTGGCAGATTGACAGCTGTATAAAAGACAAATCGTATTCTTTTATCAACATGTTTCTGTCAGCAGGGCTACCCCTGAGCTAACCACTGATCCAGATGCTCTAGGAACCAGCTGGGTGTTTATACATCAGTTCCTTGCTGACATGCTGTCTCATCCAAATTATGATTTATGATACTAATGCTCTCTCAACATCTTCCTAAATTTTAAATAAAGATACTTTTGTGAAGTATTCCATTTCAAGCTTAGGCTTATTCATGTGTTTAAGGTATAAACAGAGTAATTGGTGGAGCAACAACTTCATTCAGTTTAACATTTTAGCAGACTGGCACGGCTGAAAAAGAAAACCTGCCTCCTCTGGAGTTATCCCCAGGTGGGGAGTCAGGAAGGCAGAACAGCAGATTAGTAACCGCTCCACTGGTGTTTTCTTACTACACCAACATTATATTGGCAAGGAAATTGCAGGCTTCTTTCTTTGACATGTTATAGTGATGAATTAGGTATACAGAAGAACTAATGATGAAATTAAATGGAGTTATGAATACATATAAGATGTCTTTCCCAAGGTCAGCTCTGGATGACACAGCAAAGATACTATAATAACTGGTAAGCATCAGTTGTGGGCAGAAGTTACTGAAGCCTGAATGGAAATGTTTCTTCAGGGAGTACAAAAAGAAGAAGGAAGATGGGAGCTTTCAAGTCCATGATACCTCCCTCTGCTCTTAGAGGAGCCCTGGTTTTAAGAGGAGCCCTGAACCTGTTGCCACCCTAGTGCTAAACTAACCCCTGCACTCATCACCCAATGTGCTTTGTTAGAAGCTTCTCAGGTGCAGGACTTGAGAGCTGAGCTCTGGGTGCCACAGACACATCCTGTAGAGACACCTAGTGTTCCAAAGGATAGAGACTTGGGCTTTATGCAAGCTACTCAGCAATTCAGGAGGCAGTTCAATTTGCTTGGACCCATCCAAATCTCCCCTGTGTAACCCAAGGCAGGGAATTTGGGTCAATGTTTCAACAGTGACTGGTGATTTTTATTCTTTTTAAAAACATCTTCATGTTTGATTGTTTAGCTTTGGGCAACTAGTCTGGATTCAAGCCAAAGCTGCTAACCTCAACTCTGCAAGCAGGGCTCTCTCAAGTAGTATATCCAAATATGTGACTCGAAATTGCCAGTCACTTCTGAAAAGCCTATCCTTACATCTTCTGTCTCCCACTCCTCTGTGGTGTACACAGAGATAATAGTCCTTCCTTTGCCTCCAGGAATACTGAGGGCATGTATGCAGCAAAAGTAGAAGAGCAGTCTCAGACTCAGTGTATCAAAAAGCAACCTTAAATAATTATTTTTTTAATTCCATTTCCAAAGTCTTTGTAATTACTGTCATACAGAAGTCATACAGCTCTCCAGGCTTTGCTCCACACGTGGCTCCTACATAATTCCAGAGAAGCTACACACCCTGCAGGGAAATGCTTTGTGAAGTGGTTCTTGAGAGACATCCCTGTACTTTTTAAGTGATATGAGAAGTTTTACTCACAGTTCACCAAATGACCTTGCCCAGAGCTGCAGCTCTGAAGTAAAGTCCCTACAACTCTGCAGGTTGTGTGTATGCAGCAGATTTTTGTCTGTACTATTTTTCTGGTGAGGATGTCCTTTTCTAAGGTGAGGGTATTAAGTTGATCCATTTTCATTCCACTTTTGTTTGTAGTTTGTAGAATAAATGGAAACGAGCTGGATTTGCTCTTTAATTGCTGAAGAGTGGGTCTGGTTTCTATCCCATAGCAAGGAGAGGAGAGATGGATGCTCCTGGAGGAGTGCATGGGATGTCCCAGCTCTGTTGGTACTGGGAGATGCTTCTTCTCAGAAAGGAAAGGTATCAGGGCACTGAGTTACAGCCTTGGGAGAGTCAGGGATGAGGAGAACTCGCAGTGGGGTGGGACTGGGCTGTGTACATGCCCTCGCAGATGAGCTCTGCTTCTTTGGGCCGAGACAGCGCTGGCCCAACACGTGGGCAGGTGGAGTGGGTCATGCAGCCACCGAGAGGGACATCGCAGCTCCGTGTGCCAGACCTGCTGCTGACCCCTGTTTCTCTCGTGCTCATCCTTCCAAGTACTTTCTGGGAAATAATCTAAGGTATGAAGATTTTTATTCCCCTTAGTTTCCACCCGTAAGCAAGCACCTCGCGGTGGGAATGCGGCTCTCCCCCTCCCCTCTGTCGCCAGGTCCCTGTCCGACCCGCGCTGGCAGCAGTAGCCGGCTCGTGGCAGCAGAGGGAGATGGAAGCCCGACCACGGGCTGCAGCTCCGCTCCCCGCGCTCCTCTCGTCCCCTCCGCCTAAATCTAATCCACAAACCCTCAGCTGCATGAAGTATGAAGATGTACCTGTTATTTCAGACATGAACCTCCTTTGCCAAGCATCATCTACCTGGAAGTTTTATCGGGTAGGGAAATAGAATGTTTGCAATGTTTACAGCTTTGAAATTCCCATCCCAGCGGGAGGCTCTTTTCAGGAGGCAGCTCCTCCGCAAATGGAAGAAAAAAACCCTGAAAAAATAATAAAAAATAAACAGAGAAAAGTATGAGCAAGAAGTCAGTAGCTGCTAGTCAAGGGTCACAGCACAGCCCGTAGAACTGAGAAAGCACAGTCTTGTCGGGCTGGCAGGAAAGAGGTGCCTTGGTGCTTTCTGTTTCTCCTATTCCCTATAAAGAGTTTTGCAGTCACTCCAAAGTTCCAGCTAGCAAGTGCATGCTGCTGCAGGCTGGGATACCCTTGCCTTTAGAGCACACTGCTGGTGGGAGATGGAGTGAAGCTGGAACCGTTGTCAGTCTACATGAAACCCCAGATGAATGTGGGCTCTCTGCAGTAATAGGGGATATTACTTTAAATAGCTCGATAACACTACAGCTTTGCTTTCTTCTACATCATAATATATAAACTCTTCTAGGAACCTAGATGGAATTCCTTCAACATTTCCTCAAATTGCATTGTTTTAAGGTACTTTTGCATTTTTATTGGCAACCCAGTTGTAATAGATGGAATCCATATAGTGTGGGAGCTGTTTTCTAGGAGATGCCTGGTAGCTGTGAAATATAAACCAATAAGGTCTTGGACTATAGCTTAATCTTATCAGCAGAATTCAGGTAGTGTGAGGATGAAATTGTCCTACTAACAAGTGTTTCCAGCCATCACTGCCGTGATTAAATGAGATGGAAAAATCAGGAAATAGAGCTATGTCTGAATCCACACATCTCCTGAATGCAGCAGCACAGAGAGAGGAGCTGGCTGTGCCAGGCAGCAGTCTTGTGATTAAGATAAACAGTTCTGTGCTCCTCATATGCTGCAATGCTAACATTACCCTGGTGAGCCTCCCAAGCCAGTAGACATCAATCCTCTTCAACTACAGAGACAAAACACAAGTGATTGCACGGAAATGTGGATAGTTTGCTGATATTTTCATGAACTCCTCTCCTTCTAGGTTAAGAATGATGCGAGGGCTGTCAGTGCCTTGGGGACTGCTGTGGGTATAAGCCAGCACCTCAATTTATTTCAGTTCCTTTAGCAGAAGAGATATATCATTTTAGCTGCTGGGATTTTGATCTCTGCAGGCTTTTTCATTGTCTGACTGTAGGTTTTAATACTTACTTCAGAAAATGTGAAAATCCAACCTAAAAATTTGCCAATGTCATCCCTTAATTCTCCTCATCTCTCCTTTCTAATGTCTTACCCCATCATGTTTGTGATTATCAGGGATCTTATAGAGCATAGTCAATTATTTGGGTCTTAGGGTCTCACAAGCCTATGTTCTTAAGGTAGCTCTTTGGAGAGCAGGAGGTGACTAATCAGAAATTACTGCATTTAGCTTAGAAATTTAGCTCAGAAAGAACAGCAGATAGACCAATTCTTGGAGCAGAAAAATTTAAGATGTATGTAGCCTCTTTGCTTCCTGTGATCTTTAAAGGGATGAGTTGTGTTCACTCTATTTCTTTGGCTCTAAAGGGCTGTCTTAATTGTTGTGGCCACAGCCAGACAGCCACACTAAAGAAAGCCAAATCGACTGGTTTCTCCTTCTTGCTTGACATCTTAGACCCCATGATTTACTCACATCCCAGCTCCACAGAGCCAGGCTGTAGCAGTCTTTCGATCCTAAATCCAGCCAGGAGGGAGGAAAAGACTCGTGGTCTCTCAGGTATTGGCCCCAGACCTCTTGTCCAAGTATTTTTGTGCTGCTTTGCTGTTAAGCAAACATCCCTGCCATCCAGATGTGCCACAGACGTTCCTCTCCTCCGCTGCTGCTCATGTAGTCCAGGAGCTGTGAGATGAGGCCAACAGTGTCGCTTGGGCACTCTTACATCCCTTGCATCACTATTTGTTCCCAAAGACTGTTCTCTAACTGTTAAATTAGTCCCTTCAGTAATTAACCATATAGCATTTGTTGTTCTCTTTCAGTTGATATTTAACCTGTGGGAATTGGGGTCTCCTGGGTGCAATCACACATCAGAGCCTTATGGAGACCCTGGGGAGAGAAATCATTATGTGACCTGGGCTTTGGTAATGGCCCAGGCAAAGGGGGCAAGAAAACAGTCCCAACTCCCTGATTTTAAATACTGATACAGAGGCTGGAGCTGGTTCATGATTGTGCTTTTTAGGTGGCACATCTCTCTCTCCCTCTCCAGTGTTTTCAGGACCTGTGCATGTGCCTCATCTCAGCCATCAGGGTTGCAGGCAGCCAGACAAAGCATAGCAAGGGTTGTTTGCCAAAATGTGTCCAGCCAGAGGCAGTGGGATGATGGAGAGGTGGTAACTAGGGCCCCAGAACCAGCAGCAATGCTTCCCTCTTCACGGTGACTGAGAGTGGGCTGCAAGCACGCATGAGGCACTTGGGATAGGAGTGCAACCAGGTCATCTGCGTGTCCAAAGTGATGGGTTGGTCTCCACCACTTGAATTTTCTGGTCAGGCATTTCTAGGATTAGAAGCCCTCGAATTTTTGATGACATGCTAAAAATTAATGGCAAATCAACCCCCTGAATGTGCTTCATTGGTATTTTCATTGCTCAGAATTCAGAAGCTTGCTGCAGCTTCAGTCCTTGGTTTTTCCTCTAATCTGTATGTTGGAGCAAGAGAAGCATCCACTGACTTTGATGACAGTTTGGATGCAGAGGCTCCTTCACTGGCCAAAAGGACGATACAAAAGGTAGCCTTTCTGCTCAGGCGCTGTGTATTGCTCTCATCTTGTACCATTAAACACCTAAAGAAATGCCATTTCTTGAAGGCTAATGGGTTTGAACATGCCAGCATCACTAAACGCTCTGTTTAGAATTTTTAAACGTTTAATTTGTAGCGATGGAGACTAAATTGTGAATTAAAACCATGCACATCAGTCCCAAGGGAGTTTCCTTCTTCCCTCCCACTCCATCTGGAAAGAAGAGGAATTGGAATTATACATGAATTAATGAATAAGTAATAGAGTCACACAAATAAATTTCAGATGGAAGGATTTTTTTTTAAAAATCATCTACAAGTTAATATTTATTTATGTAACTTGCAGAATTCCAGCCAATGGCTGCATAAATATTAATTACTAATTAAACTTTAATAGCCAAGCAAAACCTTTGTATTTGCTAAATGTAGGTACTAAAGCTATCATTATTTATTTGGAGAATTGGGTTTGTTTGGGACTTTGTTAAGTGGTGACAAGAATATGATTTTAGAGTGATCCTGGATTAAACACACTTTTATCTTTGATTGCAATTGTTCTGAGAAAGGATGAATGAATGAATGATCTTTTTTCCCCCCTCCCATGAAGAGATGACAACAAATTTAAAAAGAGCCCTTGGCAAAACTGGGGCATTGTTGTACTCCTGGTTGTGCATCCCTGTTCCATTTTTGACCGACTTTCAATACAAAGAGGAGGAGAAGGATGGCTTCTCAGCCGTTAGCACAACTCTTCTGCCTGCAGTAGCTGTCCTCATTTAGAACAGCTTATTATCTGACCTGTGGTGGTACTTTCCTATTTATTTGCCCTTTGGCAGCGTGATGGCTCACCTGCAGTTGCTGTTTTTGCAGGCTACAGTGAGTCATTTTGCGTTGACATCTTGGATCCATAATTCATAAGGTCTCTCAGTATTGCTTTTTGGTGTGCCTTGCTAAATCCAAGAAGGTTTACAGGGATGAGCTTTCTTCATCTACAGAGAGAGGGAGGGTGAAAAGCTGGTGAGTCCTGGCAGCACCGTGGCTCAGACCTGAGGCCTCCTGTCACATCTTGCACTGCTTTGCTGGTTGCTCTGCTTCTGCGGTTTTCTCTGTGAGTTGTCTTACTGCTCTGGGGCAGCTGCAAGGGCTTTTCAATACCATGGTTAAATCAGGCATTGACCCCTATGATCCAGGCTGGCTGCTACCCTTCTAGTTTCCAAATGGCTCTTGTTTGAGCCTTGCCTTGGTTTGGGGATTCTGAGCTATTACTCCCTTGGCCTCAGGAGAGGACAGCAGGTGAAGCAGCTTTCACTGCAAGGTACCTGTGACTAAACAACACAGCTGGTGATACAGCTTGGAAAGGGGTCATTTTGCTGAGCTGTGGCTTCATCAGCACTTGAGCTTGGTTGATGTATCATGAGGGGAAATTGCCAACTGGCACTGCAAACATCTAAGGGGTAAATTGTCCTAAGATGCTCTGAGAACTGATCCACCTTTCAGTAGAAGGTGGTTTATAGGTATCTATGAATTTTTCAATGAGGGAAAAAAATATTCCAGTGAAAAAGAGAGCACTGGCATGCTGTGTAATGTCATGCAAAGAGTTGGTGATAGTGCTTATGGTGCTTCCCTGCTCTGGGGAAGTCAGGGGAGTCTGGTTACACTGTGTTTTGGGTTTGGATTTGTGCTTTGCAGGTTTCTTCTTTTCATCTAGTAATTATAGACTTAAGCTGGTGAGACAAACACTGAATGAAGCACATCAGTCCATTTCATCTGCTTCTTGGCATGGTTCTACTGTGATTTCCAAGTCCCATGGTCTGTTGCAGCTAATGTCTTGGAAGTCAAAGAGGTGAAGCCCAATGCTCCCTGGGACACACCTGAGGAAGCTTTAAAAGGATCAGGGCTTTAATGAGTATGGGGAGCAGATAGAACATTTATTGCAGTACATTTTTCTTGGGCCTCATTTAATTACAGGGACACTATTGCTTAAAGAATTTATTAAGCAATTTTCTTACCCGCGTTGAGATTGATGGACCATACAAGGATATGAGTTGATTAAACCCATCCAGACTTTACCCAACTTTCAGAAATTAGTAATCTTTAAGGTCTGAAAAAACAAGTACATGACTCAGGGTTCCCTGCAATAGCCCCAGATTCCCCAATGAAACTCTCCATGATCATGTCTGTTCTTTGGTTCAATAATTGTGGATGGCCATTGGGTGTTTCCATTTTAACTAGAAGGAAGAAACAGAGACAGAAAAGAAATTAAGCTGGTTACAAGCACAATAAAACAAAGTGCACAAATTTAAATGTAAAACACTGAAAATGTACCAGAAGTAATAGAGACAAAGCAGTGATAGGAGCTTGAGCAGGAGACCTGGTTAATTCTGTACTGCAGATATACTAAAAAAAAAAATAAAAAATCAATATTTTAAAAAATGAGACCTTTAGCACAGAACCTGTTAAATGATGTATGCAACAATTCGAAAGAAATAACTTGGAGGCTAGAAGTGCAGCATAGAAACATCTGAACAACTGACATTTAAAGAATTAACATAAAATTATTCCAAGAAAGCCATGAGTGCTTAGTAGTCAAGCACTCTTTAAAACCAGGGAGTTTTTACAGTGCACCCTCAACCTTGAATGCATCTCCTTAATTATTAGCCTCATGTCCCTGTTCTCTACAGACAACATAAACATTCAGTAATGCCTGGACCAGCCTGTTTACATCAGCTTTTTTTTTATCTTGTCCTCGACCTCATTAATAGGTGATGAAATGGCAGGCTAAGATGGGGCTTGCTCTCTCTGTGCTCCTCCGGATATCATGGGCAAAATTCCGGATGGACAGAGAATGAAATTTTTTTATTTATTTCAGTACAGTGCTCTTCTTCTAATGTGACATTGCAGATATTAATTAAACAAATACTCGTTATTTAAGCATGACAAAGTTGAAGTCTGTCCTTAGTTTCTTCTCCATTAATTCTTCCTTCTCCATCTACAACAGGTAAAAATTAGGAGACAACATCAAGGCTGGTGTGCAAAATTAAAAATATTTTGGTGTTTTAATGACTGCAGTGATCTTGCATTGATTTTTAGATTCTTCAGGCAGTTTTGGACTGGCACAGCCCAACACCAGACTGAGTAGCAAGGACTTAAATTGACCATAAGTGAAAGCATTGAAACATTGCTGACCAAGCTGATGTATGTGGAGCCAGGCCAGCTGTGAGCTGATGTTCACAGACCAAATCCTCCATCCTTCAGGCAGTGAGATTAAGGTTCCCTCTTTATTGTGTGACTCTCAAAAAGGCTCAGAGTGATGACACACTGCACTGCCAGCTTCTGCTGTCTCCTTTCCTATGTGCACGAGAAGCAGTTGGCACTGGCTGACACAGGCGATCTGGAGAGCAAAGGATGGAAACACCTTTTACCTGTTTTGACCAGTGCAGAAGAGGTTTTGTCTCTTGCTCAAATGAAGATTCCCAAGTGGCTGAGGCTTACCATCCATCTGATCTCCTCTCTCTTTAAATATACACCATACACCTAAATCCTGTCCCGTAACTACTGGGCTGGCATTTTGTAGTGCAGCAGTGCAGGCAACACAACAAGGAGGATGCCCAAGAGCCAGGTCCTGACATTTGGAGTTCAGGCTACTTGCAGACTCTAGCATACCTCAAGGACTCCTTTGCATGGGCTTTGCATTTCCCGGGGTTGTCTTCAGAATTAGTGGGATGTTACTAACCAGGATATGGGGTTCTTATAGATCTGTGGAATAAGGCTGAAAGCTGATATGAGCCTAGCACTCAGTCATCACTAAACAAGAGTCCCTCTCTCACATGGGCTATCTGTCTTCTCCATGGTTTTAGACTTCATCCTTTGCATTTGGGACACATCACTCCTCTTGCCTTTGCTTGTCCTCATATTTTCTATGACACTTGCAGAAACTTGATTTTTTTTGAGGTCTTGCCACTCTGAAATGTAGATTTGGCTCCTGGGTTGAGAGGCTACTAGGAGAAGACTTATATAAAGTGTTAGGAATGCAGACACTCTGTTTCCGTGAGAAACCAGACTAAAAAGGAGGTCAGGAGCACAGTGGTGCCTGGGAGGAGTCAGGAACAGTCTCACAGTTTGCTTATGTAGGGAAGAGTGTTAGAGCAGGAGAAGATAGCTAAAGCCACAGAAGAGCCACACTCCTGGAGCCTGGGTGCATGCCCTGCTGTAAGCTGGGGCTGCACTGCAAAGCCCAGGTACAGCCCTGGTGTGGTGGATGCAGCTGGGAAATTCCAAGCCATGAACACTCTACTGCATTTTCCATTTCTTAGAACTCAGATAACATATTCAAACTGGTTTCTACCAATATTTTTGACTACTTCCATTTCCCTTTTTTTCACATTTGCAGCTATGGTACGTATTCAGGACTGTTTTTTTGCCAGGCATGAGATTTTTCTTTCTTTTTTTCCCATTTTCATAGGTACAGTTTCTCTAATTGTATTTTAAAAATAAGATGGATTTCTCAACACCTTCAGTTTTACCGTCTTTTAATTGAAGCTTTGTGCGTGCTAGTTCTCCATTTCATGGTGTAGCTAACTTGGGGGCTGGGATGTGTTAATTATTCAATGATTTAAATGAAATATCAAAGGAGTTTTTATTGATTTGCATATAAAAGTTATGAAACCCAATATATGGCACAACACACAAATTAGTAAGCCATAAAAAGCATGAGTGAATTACTGTTTTATTAAAGCTTTAAGATAACATGCTGTAGTATCTGAAAAGAAAGGTCAAAAGGAGAAAAAAAAGGGGAAAATTAAAATATGTGCACATTAATGGACTGGGGAATGTGGCTTTACTAATAACTTCTGTGCATAAAAATTTATATTTTTCAACACAGCAATCATTTCTTTTACCCTGTTGGGTATTTTAAATGTGCTCCTGTGTATATAATATTAATTTAGTCATAAAATAAAAGGCAGTAATTCAGACAGTAGCCCATGTGAGCTATTAAATTCAAAGTACTGTGTGAAATATTTGTAGTTATGGTTCCTCACAGTTCTGTATGAGACACAAACAAACCATTCCCAACAAGAATAAAGTGTTTGCTTTCAATGCACCTGTCCATGCTTAACTCTGGGTTCCTTCTCCAGAACTGATACCAACTGTGATTAGGTTGTTTTTGTGTATAAATCATAGAGGAATGTCCCTTGGGAAAAAAATCCACAAAATGAGGATTTGAGCAAAATCAGGCACATAAAGGGGGATTGTTTATTCTATGAGTCTATCTAAACTACCTACTGCTATAGTTGGCTACTTTTTATGCCACATCAGCAAGATCTACTGCCTTAGGAAGTGAAAAGATGTTTTTGCTTGTCCTGCTCATTCACTAATGTGAGGCTGAAAGTTAACCAACAGCAAATGGGCTTGACTGCGAGGCCAGTCAGCTGTGTAAAATATTTCCACGTTGTGTCTCTCAGAAAAGCTTGAAGCAAATATTCCATCCAGTGCAGCAGCAAATTAATACATTGCAATTAATCAAAATTCTTCTCACTTGCTTTCCCTGTGCATATACTCTTGCATTAAGCCTTGGAGTGCCTGGTTGCTCTTCTGTTAAATGTGCCTGTGCTAAGACTTGACACAAGCACTTCTCAGCGAGAAGAAATTAAACCTGAACTCAGGATGAATCCTTCTGAGGCTTCACTTAGTGCCTGCAGCTCAACTAATGCATATCTGTCAGTGTCCAGCCCTTAATAGTACTGGTGCAAAGACTCAGAGACTCCTGGTTAAACCACCTCTATGGATTCTCTCTATATTAGGATAGATCATCACATAGCATTTCAGAGCCATCTCTCACCTTTTAATACGAATGCCTCGGAGAGAGATCTCCTTCTTGCCCCCCTCCCATCCTGCCCTCTCACCTCTCTTTACAGAGAATCCAAATCTCCCCAAATCTGCTGCTGGGAATAGCCCCTGATACAGGATAGTCTGTCAAGGAAAAAAGGATTTCCATGGATCCTGCTTCCTGCACACACGCAGCTCAGAGGGCACACTCCTCTACACCCATGTCTAGACAAAGTACAGTTGTGTGAGGCAGAGAATGAGCACTTACCCTAGTGGAGGCATAGCAGTGGTGGCTTACACAGCATCTCAGGTCCATAGTTCCCTAAAATAGCTGTGTGGCATGAATCAAAGACAGCCAGTAAAGCAGTAAGGATTACATCTAGGGGCAGCTTAAATGCAGCTGGTGAGTTCAGTGCACAGTTTGCATTCTTGATCCTTAGTCAAGGCACAGCTGCATCAAGAGGTTGATAGCACCTGTGTTCTTGCTGCCACTCTGTCTGCTGGCTGGAGAGAATGGGGGGATTAGTGCACTCCTGTAGGTGCCCCAACAGGATGGAGAACTGTGAGGCTTCTGGCAGCCTCAGGAAAACCCCAACCATATATGTCACTCAGTTTTTCACAGCTATATGCCTGGGCTGAGGACTTGGCTCCTTGCAGCAGTGCCAGCCCAGCTTGAGCTCCTCTGCAATGCCCTAGGCTTAGCCTGGGGGCCTCTGCTTTGCATTTCCTGGGGTTCTTATGGTCTCTTGGACCAGCCTGGGTCTGTCATCAGCTATCTTCAGTGTCCCCTGCACCTCATCATCACCTTCCAGGACACCAAATGGTCTTGCAGAGTATGAGAAATGCCTCCATCCAAATTCATCCCTTCTGTTAATCAGACAATGGAAAGATGTCTATGCCAGTACCCCAGGGATTCCTCAGTCAGCAGTCTTTGCAGACAACAGATTCTGTTTGCCTTGACTACCATCATGCAGAGGAACATGCGAGTGCCACTGCCAGCATGCTTGGGGTGGTCTGAGGGCAGATATTTTAGATATATTTTGGCTTCAGTGAGAAAGTGATACCAGCTTGTCAGAGAAATTATTGCAGGCCAACCCTATACCTAAAATTAAGGGTTAATTTGCTGCCAGGGGGGAAAAGATGCGTGTGGGCAGCCACAGCATCCCCACATCTGTGGTCAGACACCTCAGAGATTCAGTTGATGAAAGGGAGAAGTAGGTCAGAGCAAAGACACAGAAGAATCCATCTGCTGGATCAGACAAAGTGGGAAGCAGCAGCAGAGAGGGTATTTGACCTCCTGCAAGTTGATATGCAGAGCAGTGGGGAGAGCATTCATCATCTCATAGCCTGCTAGAGGGGTGATGTTTAACGACTGGCAGCTGGAAAGGCAGGTAGCCGGCTGAGAGGAAATGTGTGATAGGGCTCCACCTGGTCAAATAGCCGGGTAAGATTGCAAAGCAATGGGGAGTCCTTTAATTGTGTGCTTGCTGCATCAATTAGTAAAGGCAATAGCGTTGGCCTGTCTAGTTTAATTGGCACAGCCAGTGAGAAGGGCATCTGACATGAGCACCCTTAGCTTTAGGGAGAAAAGCAAACACAAATGACACCAAAGTTACAGGAGAGGAGCTGTAGCACAGCCTGGCACCTTCACACTAGTGTGTTACTACACTGAAGAGCAGCTCCTGTGGTGAGAGCAGGTGAGTTCCTTTCAGTCCTTGGCCATGAAGTCTGTAAAGGCTCACCTGAAGCTGGTGAATATATGCAGAATGAAATATGAGATTTAGAAATCAAGGCTCCAGAAGGGGTAGGTCAGTCTTTTAAACAAAAGGCATTTTCCTTTCCCTGGCAATGTTAGTGTAAGGTGTATGTTGTTGTATCACTGCTTTATTCACTTTCTTTGCCTTCTCAGCAGACTTGGGTTGCTCCAAGCCTCAAAGATGTGATGTGTACTTAGTCCCTACCTCCCAGCCTGACTTTTATTTCCCAGCCTATTCAAGTGCTAACCACCAGTGGTGCTCATAATGGATGTGTCTGATCGTGATGGCTGCATCTGACTCAAAGTGGATTTGAGGGAGACAAGAGAAGAAGAACACATTAGCCAAAGACTAATCTGAGCATTGCATTCACCTAACTACAGTGCTAGTCAAACTCCAGACAAGCTTGGGAGAAACTAACAACTGCAGTCTATGTGCAAATATGACTATGACCCCATTATTTTACTCCATAAAATGTGAACAGCCCAGGATCCATTGAGCTTTCCTGTAGAGGAAGTGGACTGTATACCAGGATTTCCCCTTGAGATGGGACATCCCTCAAGGTGCCTTCCTGAGGTTAAGAGATTCCTTATCACATCAGATACTCAGTAAGAGAATTGGGAGTACGCGTGCTGAAACTTTGAAATCTTAGTTAAGATTGTTTCTGCATATATAATACTCTAGGCATAAACTGTTGATCAAGTCTGCAACAAAGACAGGACCCAGCTGATCATGAACTCACCTTGGAGAAGCTGTTTAGAACATAAGGGCGTCCTTTCTGAACCTCATGACTTAATGGAAGGGTCTCACTGACAGTTTTGTCTGACACTGTTCTCCATGCAGTAAATACTCAAGTGTACCCTGCCATTGAATCTTATTAAACTAATGTTGCATTTACTATTGAACTTTGTTAATCTCACTGTTTTATATCAATAAAATATATTCTTGCTTCTTTCCTGAGAGTAAAATGCATGATTCCACTTGCAACAAAAAGGAAGGAGGTACTTTCCTGTGGAGGATGCAGTCTCTGGGGTTTGTCAGTGCATAGCAAAGTGAAGATGAGCCAGGTAGACATCATTTCAGGCCAGTTAAATTTCTGTGGGGATGTTCTCAATCGGGCTTCAAGTGACATATTTTCTTGCCACTTCATTTTCTTCACGTAATTAAAATAATTCCTGCTGCAGACTTGTCCTGATTCTTTCGGCCACCCTCAGAGCCTTTGCCTTAAGTGACAGGAAGGAGGTCTGCTTGCCTTAGGTGTGTCTAAGCCTGTACATTCATCAAGCTCCCAGATGGCATGGGAGTGATGTATAATTATATCCTCCTCTCTGGGGTATGCAAAAAACCAGGACAGGCATTTGAAAATGGTCCCAGTGGCAGGATGAGTGGGAGCTTGCTGCATGAGTCAGGACAGCTGGAAGAGCCAGGAGGAAAGCAGGGGCTATGTGAAGGACTGCCCATGAGATAGAACTGTCCAGACACAGCAGCCGACTCAAGAGGCAAGCTTGGCATTGAGGCGTAAATATTTGTCAGGACATCATACCAGAAAAGTGACAAATAGGGAAATGTGTCTTTCAAGAACCCTTGCCTACAGGGAAAGGTAATTAAATGACAGAGCAAGAAGTTGCTAGCCGTGTCTTGTGTGCTATGGGGATGGGGAGATGTGCATGAGCCTGAGAGGTTAGGAAGGAGACTGAGCTATTTCCTTCATCGCTGGATCATGAAGTTGAACTAGACATCCTTCTAAAACACTATGCAGAGTTCAAATCCGTTGCTGATTTCTATCTCTTCTGTGAAACTCTCACTCTGCTACTTTGGATAAATTACCATAAAAAGATTATGTTGGTGGAAATTTTCAGTGTGTGCAAAAATGCTCACTGCTGAAGAAGAATAAGAAACCTGCCTGTATTGATCAGGGTGCACGTAAAATTATGGAGATCCCTAAAGGATCTATCCAGCCATGGGCTCATCTGACATTGGGAGTTTGGCAACAATAACAGTTTGTCTTGATTCTGGGACTTCATTATCAGCTGCTTTGTGTAAATTATGTTTGATAGATAGACAGAGAAAAAGGAGTGTAAGATGCAGCTTTTTGCATCTGAGAAGCTCTGGTTGCCCATTTCATGTAGATTTAAAATGATGGTGTGCAATCAGCACTGTGAAGAATGCTCTGAAAACCAATCACTCCAATAAGTGGATCTCTAAGAGAGTGGAAATAAAAGTGTATTTTTAAAGTGGCGGGACTTCTCAGGAGAACAAACAGTAGGAGCAGTGGATGGGAGGCAGCTCACTTCGATGGGAGTGGAGCAGGGCTGCTCTGAAAAATTCTGACCAAATAAGAGGGATGCTGTGTTTGTGGTTGCAGAAAGAGACATTCGTGTACTTGGGGCTGGGTTGTTATGATATTCCATTCACTCTGTAGGCCCCAGCATAGCAGCACCCAACTGGGGCTAAGAGAAGCTGTGATGACTTCTCAACATCCTCAGTACTCTTCTGGAGGGTGCCAAAGAAACCACAGACAAAACACCCATTTCCTATCCCTTCCCTGGGTACTGAGCTTGCTGGTTTGTATAAAAATAATAAAAAAATGAAGAGCATCAGAATTTGCCAGTGTTTTCACCTG
This sequence comes from Serilophus lunatus, assembly GCA_013399895.1. Taxonomy (NCBI): domain Eukaryota; kingdom Metazoa; phylum Chordata; class Aves; order Passeriformes; family Eurylaimidae; genus Serilophus; species Serilophus lunatus. The sequence continues at coordinate 412,234 of VXBA01005659.1, forward strand.
TGTAAACTTCCTAGCTCTTCTAGGAGCCAACTCAATCCAGTTAATTGTGTTGTGTGGCTTTTGCTAAGGGTGCTCAGCTACTGGGGTGACAAGTGTCCTCTCTAGGGTAGGCTGGAGGTGATGGGGACGGCTGTGGTGGGCTGTGAGCTGCAGAGGTGCCCGTCACACCACTTGCAGCTCTTAGGTAACCACATCACACAATCCCATCTCACATCTGCATAATCCATCACTTTTAAAGACATTTCCTTATATGGGTTAATATAAAATGTTGCTCATTGTGTCAGCCAGCAGGAGGTTTCATAGGTCCTTTAGGCAACTTAAACAGTGATTAATCAAAAAAAAAGCCTCCACCTTCTTCGTGCCGTTAATGCTGTTGTTAGGTTGCGGGCAGCATAATTTATGGTGTTTCCTGATCCTGTTAGCTAGGATGTCTGATTAATTTTGGCTCTGGGATTAAGTTAGCAAAAGAAATTTGACTTCCACAAGCAAGTGATATATATCATCCACCCTAGTGTGGGAGTGACAGAACACTATCTTTCCACCAACATTTTTATAGTGTCCTCGACTATAGCCAGGAGATGGCATTATGTACTCATTTTATTACTGCTGCTGGCTGGGGACTGAATTGATTTCAAAGCCTAGGATATGGTCAACTTCTTGATCTTGACATAGAGGGGAGAGCACCAACATATGATTCTGGAGACCCTGCCCCTGCCTCCCAACATGGATCACAATGTGCAAACTAGCATATTTCTCATTCTTTTTTCCTCCCAGATAATTCAGAAAATGACATATTGGTGACTAAATTATTAGCCAGGATTTTGCTTTTTACATATTTTTCACTCTTCACTCGGATGGATTTTTGACGCTCTTGTTTAATTTTGTCCTGCTACTTACATCTTGTCTGTGCTTCTTGGGGCTAGAGAGCAAAGTTGGGGGATTGTACAGTATTTTCAGTTTACTACTGCCTTTCCTTCATAGAGGGAGCTTTTCTTTCATTTTTTTTTGTTGGTTTTGTTTGGTTTCCCCACACACACACTGCCTTGTTATAGAATTTTTATCAAGCCAGCAAAAGATCTTTAGTAGCTCTAGGAATTTGTCAGCTACTGAAATAATTTTGTCTAGTTGGGTTTCTATGAGACAATTTGAGCTACTTTCTAATACATTGGAAAAAATATGAGTACCTTCATCTAGTAGCATTTAGTCTTGTTATGTGGGACCCTTGTTCTGGGAGGCCTAAATACCCATGCTGCTCTCCATGGGTGCAGACAAGGCATGGCCATGCAAAACACCACACTGCTTTCCCTTTCTGTGCCAGTCACCTCCATTCCTGTAATGTGCAGTTTATTCACTAAAGAATTTTTCTTCATTTCTGCAGTATGAAACAAAAGGGGAAAGAGACTTCAAGTTCCTGCAAATGATTCAACCTTTTGGTGGCAAGTTCAAGAAGAAATCTCTGTCGCGCCTTGGCCCTGCAGACCATAAAAAAAGGCAATTCCACACTGCAGCTGGGAGTATGACTGCAGCCTGGACAAACACAGCAGAGATCTGGGTCTGAAACTATCAAGAGGTGATTGTAACCCTAAGATGCTGCAGTCTATATTCTTGCTCCATTAACTCTGTCAACAGACTTCAGAGACCAGAGTTTTCTAAACCTGGCTTATAAATCATGCTGGTAAAAATGCACTGAGATTTACTTGTGCATAGCAGGGAGCTCTGCAAGTAAAATTAACCCTTTGTGCAAGGACTGAGGTGAATGTGAAGCAGATGCCAGGCACTTAAGTGAGGCTGTTCAAGTTTTGGGCTGAGTTTGAGGATGCCCAACAGTGCATACTGCACACCTTGAGCTTCAGATATTTATCTTCTCAGCCAGACTCAGACAGCTGATGGGATGAGACCAGCCCTAGCTTCGAGCTGTTATAGTGGTTACCATCCACTTAGGTTCCCAGCAACCAGTGATGCACAACAGCTTCCAGGCTCAAACTGGGCTTATCCACCTGCTCAGGGTGATAGACCTTAGAAGCGTTTGTACTCAAAGATTTACTCTGTCCTTGAAAAGATCCGCTTTCCAGAAGCTATGAAAAACTCTTCCATTCTTTGTGAAAATAGAAGCCTTTAAAAATAGCTCAACTGGTCACCCAGAAAGGGACCCACTTGAACTCATGAACTGTTTTTCAAAACCTTGACTTTAATCTTTGAAAGGATGCTCCCTTCTGCATTACTCAGGCAATCCTACCAGGCATATATGCCTTGAAGCTGTGCCTGTGCAGGTCTCTGGTGCACACAAGGCTTTTGTAGCACTGCATGGCAGAGTCACGGCAGCTTTTCAGAGTGAACTGGGTCACCTCCTGCTTTCTGTGGCAGCAGCAAAATTGGGAGCTCAGTGCTGGTGGCAGGACCTTTATCAGTGGTGATGAAAGGCATAAGAGATTTTCATGTCTGTGATTAATTTTGCAGGGCTGACAGTTGGAAAGATCACATTTTGACCTCTGCCCCAGGAGGTTTGAGAGGAGGCCTAGGTGAACTAACCAAAACCTCAAGCCCTCACAGGTCCTGCATGCCAGAGGGTGGGAAGTGCTAGTGGGCTTGGGGAAACAACACTCATACTGCCAGGCTAGGAAGAGAGACACTGATGGACCTGATGTCATTGCCATTGTAAGGGAAACACAGGCAAGAACTTCCCATTTCTCTCACAGGAAGAATCTCCTTTCTTTCTGTAGATGTTCAGAAAATAAAGGCAGGATGAATTTGACTCTCTTTTGCTTGACATTTACTTATTAGAGAGATGGAGGTTTGCAATCCGGGGGCTGCTGTGGCTGTGCTATGGTTGGTGAGGAGGGAGTCAGATTGCAGCAGCTGGAGGGTGCCATTGAGTGCTGCAGGGGACATGAACTTGTCTGGACAAAGCCTCAGGGTGAGATTTTTAGCAGAGCTTCTCCTTTTTTCCTCATCTCTCCCTTGCTGCTATGGTTCAGTCATTCTCCTCACCTTTCCACTCCAACACTTCTTCTGAGCATCTCTGTTCTCAATCACCCAGGTCATCTATAGAGGGAAATTCCTTGCTTTGCTTTCTGCCAAAACCAGTTAGTCCTCACTCAGCTCTTTCCTCTCTCACCTTCATGCTCTCCTCTACAGCCACAATAAGGAGCTAAATACCTGCTCCTGAGGTAACTACTTACAGTCTGAGTCTGAACACTTTTTTTATTAGGGCAATGCAAATCTAATGTTGTTTCACTGCTCAAGAGAAACTAGTTTCTGTCCCCGTTACAGCACTGTGACCTACTTCCTTGTGCTCCAAGGGTGTAATATGTGATATTACACTTGGGACCAAGCACTCAACAGATGAAGGAGCCTCTAGTACTTCCACAAACAGAGAATATTTTTCTCTCCTTTATGGCAAAAATTAATCTTAACTATGTTACAAACAGTGTAGCATGATAAGCAAAAACGTGGAATATGCCAGCTTTTTCTCAGTCCCATGGGATGCTGTAGGCTACCTGTGGGTCTTCAGACACTGAGTGATCTTGTGCTTCATTTATTATTAGACTGTGGAGTCCCAGGCATAAATCCTAAAGAGGGCAGCAGAATCAAACCCAGACCTTTGCCTATGGCTGGGTGAAGCAATGCTAGTGCTGCTAATTGAATGTTCTTTATGTATAAGAGCAGTTCAGTACATACACCCAGAACATGCTGCATATCGTTTGGTGATATACAAACCGACTGGGACAATTTACAATGGTGATTTTTCCTCTGACGGGTAAATTAATGCTCTCTATTATAGGCATTTAATCAATGCCAGCTCCCTAAGTCTCTAAACAGGCCACCAAAATGGAAGATTGATTGGTCTGAATGCATCGTATATAAAACACGAATACTTCATAAGAGCACAAATGACGTGTTTGTTTCCCAAAGCCACAAAGACAGCTCTGTGGTGAGGAGGAGTGTTGACAGCTCCCTGCTGAGACACAGTGAAGGGACAAACCTGGGTTTTTTGTGGGTTTTTGTCTTGGTTTCTGCTTGTATTTTTTTCAAGGCAAGACTGAAATGACCTAGAGACGGTGAGGAAGATCCTTCTAGCTCTGTACAAAGGCAAAGCTATTTGCCTGGAAGGGATCCTGGTGATCCTTGCAGTGCCTGTGTGGCTTACGGAGATTCTAATCCTACATTGTGCTTCACAGAAAAATTAGCAGTTGACAAAGTTCTGAAATTTTGCTTCATATTTACACAGGTGGCTAAAACCCCAAGGATATTNCATCGCCTTTTTAAAATTATTTCTCATTTTATCCAGAACAAAGTAATAATTTACTGCCCGCTTCAGCCAGGAGGCTAAGTCTCATTTCCAAGCAGTAGTTTGGTTTTTGTGTTTGGGCTGTTGGTGGAAATAATTTGCTGAGACCATGGGAACCCAGGATCTGCCTGAGTATGTCTGTGTTCTTAACCAGGACAAATCTAAAGTAAAACATTTGAACACAGGTCCTCCCGAAAGATATATAACCTGGCTCATTATATCTCATGTGAGCAATGGGTTAAAACACACAGAGGATAAGTTTGCTTTGCTTCTAACCTTGCAGTGTCATTCAGCCAAAGTACTGAGAACTGACTGATTTGGAAATTGAGAGCCATCTTCCTAATAAAGTATACATTTTGTTAATATGGCTAAAAACACCTCTAGTTGCATAAAGGGGAACATATAAAATGATGGTCCTAAACCCAAACCCAAACTCATTGTCTGTGAAAGCCAGTGAGGTCAGGGAGGCTCAGGCACTTAAACCTTAATCATGCTTAAAATGGGATTTAAGTGTCCCTGTGCCTTGGAATTACATTTCTTTTGGCTTCTGTCAGGTCTGTGAGATTATGATTAGAAAATCAGGCTAACTTCACAGCTGGAAAGGTTGTCACCATATTCCGCTGTATAGCCAGAGCCACTCTTAGTTTCTGCTGATGGTAAGACACTGAGCTCAATAAATAAAATCTGGCATATTGAAACTTCATTACTTTACACTCACAGAGTGTTTTGTGTATGCCACTGAAATTAAAGATAAAACAGGAGTTTATGGTAACATTTCTGGTGTACCAGGGAAGCAGTAATATCCTTTTAATATATTTCGATATATTCTGACTATTTGTGCAGTGGTACAGAGTTCAGTCCAGGGATCAATGGAGATTTTTATCCTTAGTTCTGAAATCCTCTGCTCTGTAAGCTGGTTTATCTTCTCAATAAGGCACATGAAGGTATCATTTACAGCCCAGTAAACTCATGCTTTCCACATTCAGTGGCACGAGGCCTTTAGGCTCCCAGTTACGAACACAAAAGCTTGAGGCACTGAACTATAACTTGTGCACTACAAAAGCTCCTGGCTTAATTATAATGCACTAAAAATGTGAAATAACAAAAATAATTACTGTAATAAACTAAGGAAATGAAATATGCTTTGCTAAAATGAAAAAAGTCTCTGTCCAGGCTGAAAGGTCCAAACATGTGTGTGGAACTAACTGTGTGTGGGAACTAATTATGATGTGAGGTATGTGATGGTAGTGACAACTTTTGCTGGACAGCTCTACTTGCAAGATCAGACCTTAGTTTTATGGGAAATGCATTTCCTAGAGTGTTTATTTGTTACTGTGGATAACTGAAATTCCATGCTGTTGTGGGATATTGGCTCAATTGGATTGACTTCGATGATCCCTGTGGTTCTCTTCCGTCTAAGGATATTCTATGATTCTATGATTTTATGATTCAGTTTACAGTGAAGCAGACCTGGGAAAGAGCAGACACTATGTGCAAACTCTCTACTTCCATGGGGAGTTGATTCAGTGGAGGGTCCTCTTGCAAGGAAAGCCTGAGATTGTGCCTGTTCAGTCTCCAGAAGAAGTGACTGAGAGGGGATCTTATAAAAAGTCTGTAAGTATCTGAAGAGAGGGTGCCAAGAGGATGGAGCCGGACTCTGCTCAGTGATGCAAGAGGACAAGAGGCAACAGGCAGAAACTGAAGCACAGGAACTTCCATCTGTTTATGAGGAAGAACTTTACTGTGTGCGTGACCATGGAATGGAACAGATCACCCAGAGAAGGTGTGGAGTCTCCCTCAGTGGAGATATTCAAGAACTGTCTGGACATAATCCTGTGCCATTTGCTCTGGGATAACCCTGCCTGAGCAGGTAGGTTGGACCAGATGACCCACTGTAGTCCCTTCCAACATGACCCATTCTGTGATTCTGTGGTTCTGTATCACCATTCCAGTACCTTCAGGGCTCACTCATTCTCTTCTGTTGTCTTCTTAAAATGAGCCATGTGATGTGAGGTCTTTGGAACTGAGCAGTGATAGTGACCATAGGGCACAGTATGGGACCAATTCCCCAAGTCACTTTCAGCTCACATCATCAGTGTCACTGTAAGGCCATGTGAGGAGGTCTCTGCAGAGAACATTATTATCCACCTTGCAATAAGGACCTTCTCTTGTAGCATCCACATGGAACTTGTGAGTTGGTCAGTGCTGCCATTGCTATACCATGAACACAAATGGGAGATATTCAGGTGTGTTTGGGATGGTGATAATTTCTACATGTAAATAGTGAAATTCACTTCCCTTCTGTTTTTTAGTTCCTTGTTTTTTGAAGGAGACACCTATATGAGTTGCTTTGCTCCACACCTCAAACCTCTGCAAAGGCTGGAAAGTTGGCAAAAGGAGGGAATGGGGAATACACTTGTGTATGCAAAGATAATGTGGACACCTAGGCACCTGAAATGGGTGCAGTTTTAGTTATTTTTATTTTTTTTCTGTGAAGTACAGGCTTTAATACTTCAGCAGCATGTATTTGACTTCTAAAATCAGTCTTTAGTCTTCTGAAATTGGCACCTGTTGGAGCAACAAAATAGGAAGTTTGGTGTCTCTTCTGCATCAATTGGATGTGTTATAAGTGTCATGAGGACAGCAGTTTTTATTGATAATGCACTCAGGCAAAGTCAAATTTGCCTTGAGTTTGTGGAGCTAATGTGTTTGGGGAAAAACCCCACCAACTGGAAGGGCACTGGCACCTCCATCCAAGAGGTGTGTCCTGAAGAAGCATAAATTGGAATTGTAATATGCCAATCATGTCTTTAAAACCAAATGTAGACATTCCCATGGCATCAACCTGTTTGCTGAAATTGCATTTGGAAAAATCTACCCATGACTCACCAGTAGCAAATCCAAAATCTACACCACTGTGGGAACAGGCAGCTATACAGAACTGCATTCTTAATTGGCAAAACACCAAGAGAAGAAATACTCCCATTGTCTCCCTATCTGCCTGATCCACTACAACAGTGCTTGGTAATTTTTAATACTGTTTTTCATGTACATTATGCTTTTTTCTTTGGTATTTTTATATTTTAAAGGGTTACACATGGTCCAAATTGTCATATAGGTCCCAGTTCACCCACCACAGAAGGAACTTCTGCTTTTCCATTCGTGTTACCTGGCCATGAAATGGCATCTGGGCATGGCAGATACTCACTAATCTGTGAAACGAAGAATAAGGATTGTGTTTAATGGGCCTCTTCAGTAATTCTTTATGCAGGATTTCACACGTGTCTGGCGTTGCTGCTGATTGTGGGCTGCCATGCAGATAACTGTGATTTGCAAAAGTGTTATTAGGATTGACTTATGCTATTATATGTGTTTATGTGTCATTTACAGTAAGAGCAGGTTTTAAAATGCTAATGAAGGGAAAAGCTTCAGAGTTTTGCCCTGAATTCTTTACCATTGAAGTTAAAATAAGTTATAGCCGCCAAATGTTATACTCAGGTTTCAGAACAGGACTGGACTCATTAGAAAACAAGTGGCTGACAGCACTAATGCCTTAGTAAACTCTCTGAGCACATCTCTGCTAAACCTGGAATGGTGGAAGCAGAATTCAATCTTGTTCACACAACCTTTGCCTGGTTTCCATCCCAGCTCATACGTATCTTCTGAGTGGCTCCAACAGCAGGTCTTCACTGCAAAATAAACCCAGCTGTACGTTTGTGCTAAACTCCACGTCCCTTATGATCTGATTGGACATGGGCTCATTAAGGTGAAAACACAGGCTTGCAGTGGCTCATTCCCACCCATGCGAACCAGAACTCAGTGAAGGAAAAGTTTTTGTAAATATTGCAGAGGCTTCAGAACTTTTATAGTCTCCACACCAGTTCATGTGTTTTTCCTGTGTTCACTTTGGCAGAGATCTGCAACCTGGATCCCCCCTGAAGCTTCCAATAGAATAAAACTATGGAGTATGAAAAACTCACCTTGGGGACCAAAAATGCCTCTTCATATGTCCTAGAATCACAGAATGATTTAGGTTGGAAGAGACCTTTTAGTTCCAATCCACCTTGCTGTGTCCGAGGACACCTTCTACTAGACCAGGTTTCTCAAATCCCTATTCAGCCTGGCCTTGAACACTTCTAGGGATGGAGTATCCACAGCTTCTCTAGGAAACGTTGTGCCAGTGTCTCACCAGCTTTACAGTAAAATTTTTTTTCCCTAATATCTAATCTAAACGTAATTCTTTCAGTTTGAAGCCATTCTCTCTTGTTTATCACTATATGCCCTTGTCAAAAGTCCCTGTCCAGCTCTTTTATAGCCCCTTTAGGTACTGGGACGCTGTTGGAAGTGTCACCTTGTTGGAGGCAGCCTCGATGCAGCTGTGTCCAGCTGTGTGTTCTTGAGGAGGTGCTGAAGGAGACGTCCAGGCTTAGCTGGCAGCATTTACTCAAAACTGCAGATAGTCCTTTAGGGTCATATTAGAGACTGGCACTTGCCTCTGCACAGATAACAAGAAATTTCATGTTTAGGATTATCAGATTTTCCAGCTACTCTGCAGAAACAGCTGTCAGCAAATCTGTGACAGCAGATGTTGGGATGTTATTCAGTGTACTGTGTGCTAATCTGCTGCTCTGCCTTCCCCAATTAGACAGTCATTTTTTGCTATCACAGGAGGAAGCTTGGAAAAATATTTATAAGAATGTGTGGCAAAGTAATCTGGGTCCTTCCAGAGTGAGGAGCCTTAGGCAGATATTCACTTTTCCAGTCAATTGACTTTATTTGAAGAGTTCTGTCAAGACAATCCGTGCTTTTCTTTTCCACTATTCCATGGGCATTGTCAGAGTGGATTGTCTCAAAAGAACGGGGAAGAAACCTATGGGGACAGGGACTGTTAAGAGGTGACAGGAAAAAGAATACAATTCATGAACTGCATTCCAGTGAACTCCAGCTACCTGGGCCTCCAGTTTGCAGGTAGATTGGTGTAAATTGTGGCACAACTTGCAAATGCTGTCTCCTTTTTATATGAGGTGCATTATGCCTTTGGGTATATGTGAAAGGACATGCCAATCCACAGGGCTAGCTGCTAATGAAATCCTTTGACATCCCAGCTGGAACTTTAGAAACAGCAATTTCAAGTGCTCAGCCACTAAAACTCAAACTCAGAAGAAGTATCTAATGTAGTCCAGTCTCATGTGCCTTCCTCAGCAATAATGCTGGTTGGAGTAGATCTCCCATTTCAGACTTTTAAAGTTAAAAACTCTGAAGTCTCCATTTAGAACAGCATCTTCCCTCTTTATTATCTGGAAACACACAGAGCTTATCTTGCTAAGAGAAGAAACTCACTGTTGGTCTTTGGGACTATGCCATGCTGCCCCCTTCTTTCTCTCAGATGAATCTAAGTCCTGAGTGAGATCATACACTGACAAATCCAACACATGACTTCTGTGTGCTAACCTGTAACCACATTATTAGACAGTCTGAATTTGAAAAACAAACCACCTTAGAAACCTCAGATTATTTTTTATCTCTGCAATTTTTTAATAAAAACCAAATGAGCAGAAATTAATCATGGATTTTTACTCAAATTAATGTGTTACAGAACAAAATTAGAAGCAAAAATAAGGCTGATTCCTGGATTTTCTCTATCCAGTAAAGACTCATAGAAAAAGTTGCCTGGTGCCTGGCCTGTAATGTATTTGCCTGGCTCAGAGATGATAATGCGAGGTCCTTGCTACAGTGAATGGAAAGAAGGTATTAAAGACCGATGTTCATATCATCTATTTTAGAATAAGTGATGTCTTGAAAGTGCCTCTGTGCCTGTAGACAGAGTCAAGGTGAATTGCTTAGATACAAAAGTCACATTACTGACTTTTTGGTAAGAAAACTCCTGTTTGTGGTGATGATGCAACTGGGTTTAGAAAAATACTGTAGCAAAACACAAAACAGAGAAGGGAAGGCTGTATTTATATTGCACTGCATTTTATGGTCAGTTATTATTAAAGTCAAATGAACATTTCAAAAAGGCAACTCATATGTCTCAGAAGAATCATCTGACAGGAAAAGCTTGCAAAGCTGCATTTCATTATGTCTGGTGAGGATACTGTGCAAACTCATTGTTTGCCTTCATCTGGAAAGCCCTGCCCCTGGAGAGGAATAGGAGGAAGCAAGATACAATAACTATGGTTTCTGAGAAACTTTGCAAGGAAATTAAACAATAACAGAGTAGAAGATCAACAATTCCAGGTAAACAAAATGCCAATATGTTGATTTTACACGTATGGGAATTTTCGTCCGTATGTTATTAAACTCCACGGCTAATGCTGTGATTACTGTTCTCCTTCCATAACAAGTTAAGGATTAGCTTTAGTGTCTGTGGAAGGGATCAGAATTCCCATATTATGTACAAAAAAATAGAGATTCACATGGTGACATTCTGGATACAAAGTTCCCTTCTTTTCAAATATAATGTCTTTCTTGTTTCACCAACGCTTGGGATAAGTTTATACCACATAGAAAAGATGCTGCTATCTCGAAATGAACTCCTTTGCACATGCTTATTGGGGTAACTACCGCACTTCTGCTGACTCTTAAAGTTTTTTCCATGTTTGCATTTTCCTTTACTCAAAAAGTTTTCAACTAGTGATAAAAAATCTGTAGTTCTTCTATCCCCGTCCTGCCTTGTGATTGTGGCCCTACTGGTGATTTCCTCCTTGGTTTCTAACCTGGTAGATAGAATTCAGGTCTATAAAAATCTTTTTGATGAGGCCATAAGCAGATGTTTCTCTGCTACAGCACTGTTGTCATAGTCCTGAGCACCACCTATCTCAGAGATGGTCATTGATTTGCAATTCCATCTCCCTAAGATAAGCTATGAGCCTGCAACAAATGATATTCACAACTCATAAATGCACAGAGTACTCATAAAATCACAGCTGGAATTCATAAATTGGCCATAGGTGGTCCCCAAACTGTCTCAATATGCTGACCTATCTGCTGTCATGGATGCACTCCCTAAACCTCTCTGTCTCCCTTGGCCAGACAATTACTTCTTTCAGGACCCACAGTGCAGCACTTACACTGAGATTTGTTTTATTTCATTCTGGTAAGTTCACTCACTGCTGTCTCTTGCATAGAATACAAGATTACCCTGAAGAATAAAATAAAGGAATTAATTGACATTTTAATTAATTGCAACTTTTAATTAATATTCACCAGGGTGACAAGTGTTCTGGAATGCAAAACAGGATTAATTCCTGAGGAAAAGAGGGAAAGGCCCTGCAGTTTGTGTTGAGGTTAAATGGAGACCTTGTAGCTGAATATATGATTATTTCGGGTATCTGCTGACTGTTCCATGCCTGAAATTTTTGCTCATTTTGAAACAGCACAGACAGCCCTTTACTGGTATTATCAGGGGCTGTGAGCAGGGACAGAGGGCATGGAGTAGAAACACAATCTGTACCCAACTCAGTGTTTAAAAACCTTGGTTGAGCTCAGGCACCATGGAGAGAGAGGTCAAGTGATGGACATGGCAGGTGCCATTGCCCTCTCCCATGTTTTGCAGCCTACCTTCTCCCATGTGCTGAAGAAACCCATGTAGGAACACACAGGAGACCTGTAGCCTGTTGATGGCTCTGCAGGAGGTCAAGCTGTCATAAAGTATTACAGGGATGTGCTGTATTTTATTTGCATAGTAGGGATCCCTTTACTGTATTGCTATAACAACTGCCCTGTAATTTTCTCCCAGGAATGAACTACAGTTCTTTGACATGCCTGTGAAAGATGGGCTCTTTTTACTTGCTGGTGGTAAAGGAGGTAAGGGAAAATTATCCATGTATAAAATTTAATATTCAATTTATAATGCAGTTTATATGTTAGCAATACTTCCCAGATTGCAAGGGATGGTTAATGGTTACGGGCCATCCTAAAAGGATGCGACAGGGATATGCCACAAACAGGATCAAGTGTTTGACAAAAGAAAGAAATTATTCTTTTTTTTTTTTTTTTTTTCAGAGTTTAAAGAACTGTGGCTGTTTCTGGAAAGACATGGACTAAGAGCAGTGGAAAGTTCCCTGTTCTGTAGGATGAATATCTGTGTCATCTGCAGAGATAACTACTGAAATGGAGTATTCCCCAAAATTCTCATACTACCATGAAATAGTTCTTAGCTCATTTAACTTCACAGTAGATATGAAAGGATGAAGGTAAAAACCACTTTACATCTCTTGGCTGTTCTCTGAGATAGAAATTCCCCTTCCCCAGTAGAAGGCATGATCACAACACAGTCAAGCTGACAAAATTATTAATTTTCACCAAAAAAAGGGCTTTCTCTTCTTTTTTTTTTTTTTTTCTCTTCCTTTCCCCCTAACCCTGAGCTGCACTCCAGCAGCAGCCCTGGCTTGCCAGCCTGACTCTTGCATGAGACAAAGCAACTTTTTGTTGCATTAGTTTTCTGCTAGGCTGCTGAGTTCCATCAGTGCAGCAAGAACCAGGAAAACCAACTCAGTCACAAATAAAGGAACACACAGCTGGAACCATGGGAAAAAGAAAGCAAGTAGGCTGCAGGAGCAAGGACTGACCTCTCAGTGCCATGACCATTAGAGTGGCTCAACTATATGTGATCTAAAGGTCTTACAGAATGTTTCATTTCTCATACAACTTTCTGATAGCCCAACATTTGGGAATTCCTCTGAATTCCTTTACCAGTCGAGAGGAAAATCTATCATCTTGGTCAGTGTTTTTATCTATCGGGCAGCCACGCAAAAATTAGATTGTGATACTGTAATCTTTTACATCTCAAAATTCTCCTGGGCTGCCAGTGATCTGATGCAGCACCAGTGGCTGAATCTGCTCCTTTGGAAATCACTGTTCAGTCATGCTCTTTTATTGATAGTGGTGATAGCTTCCAAGATGTCCATGAATTGTACCAATCCTTTGGCGACCTTCAGGTGGTAAGAACCCTTTTTGACAATAGTTAGGTCTACATCTATGTGCTTTGGAAGTGGTTAGAGGAAGCTAGGGATCACTCTTGAACCTCTCTGCTATTGTTAGTTGTGTGATACCATAGCAGTGAAGGCATAGATGAAGCTATGCTTCTCTGTCCATGTGGCAGGTAAGATGTAGGTTATGCTGCCAGGATCAGAAGACTTGTTGATTCCTACACCAGGAGGAAAAGATGAAGCTGAAATCACTGAGAAGCTGAACAAGGATCTGATCTTCTGGCTATTCCAGCACTTCAGAAGTCAAGAAAACCAACTGACTTCAGGATGAAAATACAGATCCCTCTGCATATCAGCTATGCAAAATTAGACTCTAATTAGCAAAGAAATTTACTATAATCCCATCTTTGCCAATTAAGTGTCTTCTGCTTCTAAATGGAAGGAAACTTCAATGTTAATTTTAAAATATTGCTGGCATTTATCATAGTAATTACTTTAGCCATGTAAAACTCCAGGTACCATAAATAGTGTTGATACTATAGATTAAATGCTCCCAAGGTAGGTATTACTGATGCTACAAAATACACAGGGAGACAAGGATATTCTCCAAGCTCAGCATTTTTTGGGCTCATGCAAAACCATCTGAGCATGCATTTGCCTCATCAGATTTCTGAAAATGACTGATGTTCCTTGTCAAAAGCCATCCATCTTTATCAGTGACTGTATTTTGGAGGAGCAAAAGCAGCATACCTGGGAAAACACACTCACAAGCTCTGATATGAAAACATGCTTCACTGCAATTATGTTTGTTGATTAGTAACTTTTACAGACTGGAAAAGTTTGTCTCAGCGACTTCGAATTGCCATGTTCTTCACTTTCCAAATTCTCAGACCCCGCCACTCAGATCTCTTTAATGTGTAACAGATACTGTGGGTATATAACCCATAAACGAATCATTATGAATTACTAAGCAGCTTCTAGAATGTCCATCTTAAACTACTGCACACAAAAGCAATGAACAGAGCATGTGTTGGTAGGAAAAAACAGAGTATCAGACACACTTTGTTAGTTTGGACAGGCTTGTGCAAATAGGTGTGGAAAGGTGGAGTAGGAAAAAATTTAGAGGCATGAGTAATCAGCTAGAACCTGGTAAGGTATCAAATCGTGAGGTACTTGAAACCAGAAATTGGCCAAGTTTGCACATGTAAAGTGTGACAATTTTTGTAATAACCCGATATCAATATTATCTATAACACTATTGATTTTATAAGCACACCTGACAGGCTGCCCTTCTGTGAACATGTCTCCAAAGAAGGTAAAGAGGTTTCTGTTTAGATTGGCTCTGATCTCCCCACAGAGAACCTGCCCCTTCACCTGGCTGATGGTGCTGTTGAAAGGCTCCCTGGGGTTATGCTTTCTGTATGTTTTCCTGTTGGCAGGAGGAGGCTGTACAGAGCCTGCATACAGCAGGAGCTGGCTGTGCCCTTGGAAGCAGCAAGATACATGCACAGTGATGTGTATTGCGTAAAATACACATTTATCACTCCATTGCTTTTTATTAATAGGAGGAAAGATACTAAAAAATAACTCAACCCCAAGACACAGAATGGAGATAAAGCTGTTTTATTGCATCTGAAAGCATGTGGAAAAATTGTTGCATAGCTGGAACTTATTTGGCACTAGGGAAACTATTTGTTGAGCTGCCAGTAAAACTGTAGAAGAGGAAATACTTATAAGAAGACATCCAAGCAAACACTGAGCTTCCTTCCCATGAAAATCAAGGTCAAACAGAGCACTTGAAATTGCTAGAAACACATGAAAAATGAGCTCATATTGTCACTAGGAATGACTCAGACAACAGTTGGAAATACAACATGTTTGTAAAGGACCCAAAAGTTTCCTACCACCTGTAGAATTGCTCAGAATTTATTTCTTGAACATTCTGACTGGCATAGCTTGGACAGAGTTCCCAAAATACAGCTTATGTAGCCTGAAGGGTAAGTTCTGTCTGCAATACTGTCGCTCTTGCTCATGTTTAACCCAAGGGGAGATTTCATTGCCTGTCAACTTCTATCCAGGAGATGTGGCAGCATGCTCTGACACTAACTTGGCCAGCTGCTGTAAGGCAGTGCATGGAAAAACTGTATGGCTAATCTGACTGCTTTAAAGGATACATCTTCTGCTGCAGAAAGCTGCATCCAATTTGATTTCATATGAAAGCATTGGCTTCATGTTAGTGTTTTGTGTCCTGTGGCCACAGTGGCTTTGTCATAAATATAACATAAATATATTGTTGCTAATAACCTTGATATAGAAAATATTCAGTGTCAGTAAGAAATCCTAGGCAGTCAGCACACTGGAAAGTTTAGTATTGTGGACTTCTTTTGATTTTCACAGGAGCCACATTGTTTTTTATCAGATGATGAACTGACTTCAGGAACAGAAATAAAACTGTACAGTTTGGCATTATTTAAGACCTTTTAATTTATATTGCTTTTCACGCAAAAGAAATCAGTCGCTTTTTGTTGTCTCCAAAGTAAAATAGAACATATACATTTCATTCTGTTTCTGTTCACTGTAACCGAGTCTTCTGTGATCATCTCTTGCAGCCAGTATGTTGCTGGTTGTTTAAGAGCTTGTGGTCATTATGGAAGATAAATGACAGTCCTTGGAGCCCATGGCTGAAGCACACATTAGTCACTAGTAAATGATGTATAAAAAATATTCAGCTTGCAAAAAGATAATGGTGGTTCCTATTTGAAAATGCAGAAAAATGCACATATCTGGAGCACAAAAGTGTCTCATCAATATCTCTGTGGGTAGAAAACTAACCTGTCAAGAAGAAAATGTTGAAGAGATGGGGATATTTATGTACTCACAGCACTGATCATAATGATGTAAAGGACTATTAAAGCAAACTTAAAATATTAGATACTGCAAGTACACCGCTTAATTGTTTTTTTCCATGCAACATAGGAATGCTCTAAAAAAATTTAGTAGGGAATTGCTCATTCCACATCTTTGACCTCCAGTGATCCTGCCTTTCTCCATTTCATTGCTATCTGTAAATTTAATAGTCGTTCCTGATGTGACCTTTTACTAATGGCAAAGTCCTTCCCCCCCTCCAGTACTGGAGCTAAGGACTGGGACTTGCAGGGAGGGAAGCCCAGATGACAGAAGCCTATCTTGGTTACTCTGGCCTCTGGCCAGGGCCATAGCAGCAGTGTGGAGTTGTGGCGACCTCGGGACTACACTGTTCTCTGTCCCTGTTCTCCCAAAGGGTGACTCCCAGATGGCACATCACCCCTGCATTCCACTAAAAATCTCATTGCTTTCCCAGAAGAGGGCAATTCTGCCACTTTCCCTGGTGTGCCAGTTGGGTGCAGTTATCCCATTTCAGGGCTGCAGCCTCCAGGCTGGGGTTAGCACCAGACTGCTGAGTGAGCCACATCACAAGGCCAAGCTGTTGGTGTATGGTGTGGGAAGACATGCAGTGGAGGGCACAGCTGCCTGCCAAAGAGAGGGCTATCTACTTTTAGCCAGTGGCTTCGGGCCTTTTGGACCTATTTTGCTTGCCTGTCACACTTGCATCCCCTAGGCTGCCTACTGAAGAACCTTTTCTGTATGGATTGGCCAGGAGGGCTGAATTGGCTTGCTGTTGCTGTTGCTGGCAGACTCAGCCCTACTCCACTGCTCTTACCCTCAGGCTTAGTGCTGTGGAATTACCTCCTCCTTTGTGCAAGATCTTGTACTTCTCTCACTCTTTACAGAGCCAATTTGACTTACTCATCTGGAAAGCCCTCAAACATAAGTATATACCTATAAATTAAACAGCTTTTTAACACCTTAGTTGTCTGCCAGTTGTGTGAGATCAGCAAGAGAACCTCTGAGGATCCTCTGAGGACCAAGGCAGCTCAGGCAGCAGGAGAATTGGGGGAAAGAAAGGCTCAGAAAGGCGCAGGAGCTCAGGGCAGCTTTAATGGTGGAGAGAGCAGGACCACCCTTTCCCAAGGCAGTGAACCATTAAAGCTGCCCTGAGCCTTTGAACTGTCTTTTAGATGTATAGGTACAACACAGGGAAACGTAACCTGAAGCTGGTAGAGCCAGCCAGAGGGCAAACAGCAGTTTGCTATTGCTGTAATGGGCAATTTAGTACCCACCTGGAGAGCTGGGAGTTGGACCTAGAAGGCAAAATCAATTTATCATGTTAATTTTATTTTCCTTTTTATTATTATTAAGTGCAAAATCTGCAGAAAAAGATAAAAGTGGCAATACAGATTCCTTTACAGGAATCCCTTCTGCATGTGCAATGCTCTCTGTCACTCTTTGCGGTAGTAAATGATCTCAGAGATAAATATTCACTTTTACTTCCTTCCAAGCACTCTTTGCTGTGAAAGGAGTAATATGACACCATCATCTGAAGGGTTATAAACTCCTCCTTTTACAGGAAAAGCCTGTGAGGTGCAAAATAAAAATTGTTCTGTGGCTCTGGACATCAGTAAATGACATATGTCAGTCAGCCAAATGTTGCCTAACTGCTCGAAACAGGATCTAGGGTCTTCAGCTGCTCACAGCTATGCTTGAGCAGTCTGTCAGAGCTGTCCTGTTGTAGCAGAGATAACATTGACTCTGAGTACTTCTCTTCATCTTTTAAAGTCATAAAGGCTGTTAGAGTTCTGAAATTTTCATCTTCAGTTCTTTTTTCCAACTTTTGTATCCCATGAAAATAAGAAGCTATTTTTCATGAAGGGTAGCCTGGAGAATTTGCCTGCCTTCTGCTAAACCTTGCCCAAGGTGGTCTGTACTTAAGGAGATCGAAGGTTTAACTCCCTCAGCATAATAGAAAGAAAATTTTTTGGCACTCACACACTGAAACAACAAATTGAACCTTCCCACCTTCTGACCTGTTCAGCTCTGCTGTAATGAGAAACAGTCAAATCCAGCACATCACAACTTTATTATCAGAAAAGAGAAAGAAGACTCTTTAGCAACACATTATTTACGTCTGGAATAACCTTGAGTTGTCAGCTGGAGAGAAATATGCTCCCTTTCTGTATCCAATTCACATTTCCCTTGTTTTCAAGGTTCAAATCTAAGGCAGTTTCTGCTGCTATGTGAGGAACAATAGCATGTGCTGAGTGCCTGGTTAAGGTGTTTATAGGCATACATTTAGAGCCAAAGAAGGTGCTGTAGCATTAAATTTTCTAGACACAAAGAACAGTTCCATATTTTCAGCTAAAATGTTTTTTTATTTGAAATGATAACACTAAGCATCATAAAAAATACAAAATCCAACTCACCCAAGGAAGCTTGTTGAGCATTTTTTATATGAACTCTGCTGCAAGAACAGCAAAATTGTTGCTTTGCCAGGAGTACCAGAAGAGACTTTATGAACTCAGTCCCTGACTAGCAAAGGTAGTTACCTCACAGCTGCTTATTAGAGCAGGTTGGGAAAGGGTACTTTCTCTCTCATTAATGGCATTTCTATTCTGAAACAGTGGCTAACCAAAGTCCCTGAAGTTCTCATTGAAAATGGGGAAGGTGGGAATGATTCTGGAAATGCCAAGCTCTTGTTCATATCTCTTCCCTTCTGCTGTCTCCCATATGGGGGTTTTTACTGCCACACTGCTGGGGAATCTGGGGTGGAAAAAAGCATCAAGGCTGACTTACTTTGCATGAAAGGTTTTGCATTTGTGCCCTGCATCCTGTGGAGCAAAGAATATATATACAGAACAGGTGAGTAGAAAAACAATTAAATAGACTGGAACTTTTGAGCATGGAACACAGATGACTGATTGATGTCTACCCCCTTTGATTATTTTATATGAAGCAAACAAAACCCTCAGATGTATCAATTTGGGAGTACTTTAAATTCAATACATTGTGATCTGAGTAATATGGTCTCTTCCACAAGCAGTTGACTGTGGAGATTAAAAAACTTATATAACATAAAGCTCAGTCAACAGAAATCATCACTGAAATGGTAATAAATATTCCATATGTGGGGGTGAAATGCAGCTATATACTGTTATGGGGAAATTAAAAAACAGTCAGGCAGGACACTAGGAGAAATCTACCAAGGTTTTATAGTTTATAGCAAATTTGATTTTATGAGGCAAATTTTCTATTGCATATCTCAACAAGTTGGTCCTTAGCCACTGAGAGTCCTTGTAGCTTATGTATGTTTCCCTCCTTCCACTTTCTCCCCCTCTAAGGAATTGAAAAAGTGACCTCTGAAAAGTTCAGTTGAGAAGACAACACTTGAGATGCTGGAATGCAATCTTGTGGTGGAGTTGGTTTGATGGCCAAGGACGTACTCCAGGAAGAGATGCTTTACTGAGGCTTGTGGCCCTTGCTAGTCACAGCAAACCTCTCCTGAAAGTGCTTGAAAGAGAAGAATGAACTGTCCTCTAAAGGAACAATATGGGACCCTGCTCGAGCTTCACTAGATACACTGGGGAAAATACAAGGTTTCTGATCTTAGGCAAATGATTTAGAGCCTATGATTTTTGCCTAGAAATTTAAAGGTTACAAGACAGACAGTGGCTTTTGGAAAATAATGGCTTGTAAAATATTAGAAGTTTAGGCTAATTAAATCTATCCCACCCTTTGGGAATTTATCATTTGTGTGTTTGCTCTAGGACTAAAATCAAGGCTAATTTTGGATTTTGGTGGATTTTTGCCAACAGTGATGAATTGGTTATATATTTGTTTTAAAACATCTCCAAGATTACATCTTAGAAATGGAAATGAAGAAAAGAGGCAGACTTTACTGGAAATAAATAAATAAACCCCTGCAGTCTAATGTGTTATTGAATAAATTACATTAATTACACAATGTCTTGGATTTTTTTTGTGCTGGGTTTTGACAGGGTTGGTCTCCAAATTATAACTTACACTGGACAAGTTATTACTAGATTGAAGACCTTGAATCACACCAGTAAAGCAGCACTACTGGCATCATATTTTTGTTAAAAGTTTCTGTTGCAAAGTCCAACAAGGCAGTAAAATTGCAGCCTGACAGAGGAAAAAAAGGCAATGGAAACTGCCTCTGCAGTACTCACATTCTCCATTAAAAACAAATGCCATCAGGGAGACAGGAGGATTTTACCACATCAGGTAATTCTTCTCCTAGTGGTCAGGAATTAACACAAGAGGAAGGAAATGCAGGGTATTTTCATTCATTCAACAGCTTCTCATTCCATGCTCTCAAGCTTTCAGACATCCCATTCCTCTTTTCTCAGAGGGAGTATGAGCTCTTCTGTGGAGAAGGTAATCCCACTGCTGGCTGGGCATCTCAACACCTCCCTCTCAATGCCTGGATCACTGAAACACTGCTTATTTAGTTCCTTCCCTTCATTTCTTTTTTAAAAATCTTGAATCACTTCAACAAAACATGAAAGAACATGAGGCTGCTTTGGTTTGAACCTGCTTTCCTGGTGAACTGGAGGGAGCAGATGGCAGTTCAGGTTGGGGAGAACAGACTTACCCAAGGAAGCCCTCAGAGAACAAAGAGAGAGTGACTGAGGGAATTCTAATCGTGAAGCACCATCAAATATCCACTGGGGTAGACCTGTTTTATACTTGCCATATCTTAAGACTTTCCTGTCTCTATACTGGAAGTTTGCAGCAGTGGGGTGGTGATGCTGAGAGCTGGCATATGCTGGGAGACTGACAGCCAGCTCTGGGAGAGGAGTTGGCAGCATCCCCCTTGCTCCGGGGTGATGAGAGCGGAGGCCTTGTCATGGAATAATAAAATATTCATGTGTTTGAGAGACATGTATGTCCCTCACACTTAAGCACTGTGGGTTAGGTCTTGCTCTCAGAGACTGAGGTGCAAATCCCGAATAGCTGCTTTGTCTGTGTATGTGTGTGTGAAATTGTTTTTGCACCAGTGTGAGAGGTGTTAGGGAATATGATGCCCTGTGCAAACTATTTGGAGGCTCTTGGTTCAAGAGGAGACTAGTATTATCGGGCTCTAGGGATCACTATTTATACATGTATTTCAAACTGCAGTTGTTCTTGGAAAATCTGATTTTAAAATAGCAATATGCCTTTGTATTCCTGTGATTGCTGGATGAGATGCTGTGTGTTCCCAAGGATTTGTTTGGATTTATTCCTCCCTAACTGCCAGGACTAGAAATTCAATCTCAGGTCTGAGAGCAAAAAACATCCTTGTCTTCTCACATGTCATCACCAGTAATAAAAACCTGAAGATCAAAGTGTGCCCTTGGTGACATCTCTACAACCACTTTATCTGCCAGCAATCAGCCCTCGACTGGAATCCTGCCAACACTTCTGCCCTGGGTGCCTAAGAAAGGGCTGGACCCAGATTGCTCCTTGCATTATGTCTTCCTTGACAGTAAAAAAGTCCCCCAAATAATCACTTTCAAAATGAAAGGATTGGAGTTGTGATTACAGATGGTATTACCTCACTGCTACTACATGCAATATTGCATCATTGTTATTCACCTGCTGAGAAGGTGCTGATTTTGTCTTTACAGACAATTTGTGCACTTCAATGCACCTGGACTGACAAATGCCAAAGTCGCTGTCCCCACCAAGTGTCTTTTGGGTCCAGGGAGTAGAGGAAACTAACACTGAAGCTTTAATCCATGTCTTTAAACCTGAGGAATTTAAACTCCAGTGACTCTCCCTGAGGCTGCCACTCATTCTCTCTCCTCATACCACTTTCCTGGCACCCAAAAGGACATACCCAGCACAGAAAACAAGCTAAACCACCCAATTACACAGAGTGCTTAAGCAGCTGATGAGCATTTGACACCTGGCATACCCAAATGTAATCATTTATTGAAACAATTCCTATGGGCATCCAGGCTGTGCTTGTTGCCTTGGGGGTGGAAGAGTCAGTGCCCTGTGGATCTGATCCACGCCTGGAGATCCCTGAAGCTTGGAGAGGTGCCTGTGCTGTGCTGGCTGCAGGTCTCAGCACTTATTTGCTGGCACCAAATCTGTACCCAGCCTTGGATATAAATTTAATCTTGTTGGGAGCTAATGGAGTGAGGAATTTGACACACCTTTTCCCTCTCTGTAGATGGGAACCATATGGCTCCCGACTATCACAACGTTCCTCAGTCTGAAGATGAATGAGCATTAACATATGTTCCCTGAAGTAATTAAAAATGTGATCATAAACAGAGTCTGACTCACTGGAGGTAGAATGTTGTTATATGGGGAAAACTGAAGTCAAATGAATGCTTAAAGATGAGCATCTACCTGGGGTCCCAAGTGCAGGTAACAATCCAGAAGTTTGCATTCTGCATTGGTGAGGAGATCACTGGGAAGAAGAAAGGAGTCATGTTTGGTGTAAATCGCATTAGCCTAAAGCTCTCTCCAGAAAGTTTGAATTAAAACATTTCAAGGGGGTTGAATGAAGACATTTTATGGCGTAGACAGAAGCAGCTGCTGCAGCTCCACTTGGTGAGAGAACCCATTAAGCCAGAGGAATTCAGTTACATAACCAAGCCTTAAGAAATTCCAATTGCTGAACTGGGGCTAGATTTGGCGGATGTTTGAGAATTTCCCTGGAAAGCACCTGAGGACTGAACAGCTCTGGAGAGAGGCAAGCATTTTCTAAGGCTGGGGGAAGAGATTTTATGCATCTGTTTTAAGAGATGTATTCCACAGCCTTGGTCTACCAGCAATAGAAAAATACAGTATTTTCTTAGGGTAGTTCAAGTAACCCATCATGGAAAGTTCTGCGAAAAAGGAAGAAGTTTCCTATTTTGCATCTCTTCTGAGAGAAAGAAGTGACTGGGTGTGAAAGTACTCACAATAGGGAGGCTTTTCAAAGGGAGGAACCTTCAGAGATGCTCCACAATGAAAAGCCTGGAGCTCTACCATTTAAGTTGTGTTGTGCCTAGCACATCCTCTCTGTTTCAAAGAGCTCTCCCAAAACCGGTTGCAGGCTGCAGGCTGGCTTTGGAGTTTTGCATTGTTCTTTCTGTCTCTTTTTTCCCTTCTGTCCCTCTGAGGCAGAGTTTCGTTATGTGCTTCTGCTTTGCTCTGCCCTTGGCACAAAAAGGTGAAACTCACTGAAAAACTGCTGCTGCAAGAGAGGCTCCTGGGAGCTGACTGGGCTGGGGGGAACCCTATGGCTATGAGAAGAAGCGCAACCCACGAGAGCTACCAATGGAGGAAGGATTTGACACTTCAACCTATGGACATGAGTGGTAAGGCTGCTCTCAGTGCCACAAAAAGCACTGGAGCTAGAAACAGACACTCAGGCTGCTGAACAGTTCCTGGGGGAGGCAGCTCACCTGCTTCCAGAGAGCAAGAAGAGTTAATTCCTCTCATGTGACAGTCCTGGCCAGCTCACCCAGGCATATTTGTTCCCTTCCTCCAGAAATATTTATTATAAAATTACATTGTGTCTAACTCCTCAGTGCTATGGTTTTGTGTCCCATTCATTCAACTTGAAAAGAACCAAAATCAACCACTACCACTGAATTTTTGCCTTCTGTTTTTTGGGAGCAAATTACCAGCAGCCTTGAGATTTCAAAGTTGTGATAGCCAATAAACAATGGCTTAAAAAGAAAAAAATCCCAAGCAACATGAACAAATTCTAGGAAACTAAAATATGAAAGACTAACCTGTAACCCACAGATGGGCCTGGCAGTGCTGGGTCAATGGTTGGACTCCATGAACTTAGAGGTCTTTTCCAATCTAAATATTCCATAATTCTATGAATCTGGTGGGAAAACTAATAATATCAAATGTAGAAGGATTTCACCTTAGGAAATATAATATTAATAAGGGTGCAGGGTATTTTCAAGGTTTCAACATGAAAATTTCCAGTTGATATTCATGAATATTATCAAACAGATGTTCTTCAGGTGATTCAAGGTTCTTTTTGCTTATGACTGGGAAGTTATAGGCT
The DNA here is from genome assembly GCA_013399895.1 of Serilophus lunatus. Lineage (NCBI taxonomy): Eukaryota > Metazoa > Chordata > Aves > Passeriformes > Eurylaimidae > Serilophus > Serilophus lunatus. The sequence goes on from VXBA01005659.1 coordinate 436,355, forward strand.
AGGTGTTTTGAATTCTCCAAATTAATGGTACATCAATGGAGGGGAAAAAAAAAAAAGGAACAAAATCTTTCAATTAGGTTAATATCAATAAAAAAATCCCAAAGTTAAAACATATCTCGTTACATTCAATGTTTGGTGTGATGACACCTGCTGTCTTAAGTTACTTTCTGTTCTAAAGAGCAGACACTTTTATTTAAATGGCCTTTATAGAGAATTTCTAAATGTATCACAGGTCAAAAGGCAAGAAGAATAAAAGGCTAATTTTATATAAATCATTTTTTGCAAATACTTTGCTTAGTGAATGATGAACCAGAATAACAGAACAGATTTAGATCTTCTGGCCCTCTAGGTCATGATATATTGCTGCCTGCAGGTCCTTTCTCATTCTTCACCCATTCACGTCTCCATAAAATGTCTTGGAAAGAAAGTGAGTAATATCCCAAGGCCTGTTGTCCAGGCATTGTCAAATGGATGGAGAAAAAAATGCATCAAATGTAAATGTAAACTCCACACTGCAATGTAATAGTAGGGCGTAATTTGCATAAATATTGTTTGCAAAGAGCAATTAGCACTTCATTTACATTCAGTGAAGTAGCAATTTGCACATTTTCAGGAAACAATTTCTTTACCCATATGTGCAAATTTTGTGCACTGCAATTGACACGCTAATAAAAAGATGCTAATAGACCAATTTTTTTTTACTTTATATCACTGTGTTCTGAAATATTGATCCTCCCTGCTGAAATATTGATTTGGTAGGCTATTTGTAAAAACAGAAAAATGCAGATTTGAATTTTTAAAACTTGTTTTTTTTTAAAAAAATCAGAATTAATTTCTGATGTCTGCAGTCTTCTTGCTCTTTAAGTGGTATTTTAATGGGTATTTTTGTCAGAGAAATATAATAAACATTATTAAAAAACATTAGCAAATTCAGTCTCCTAATCTGCAATAACAATGAGTATATTTGCATATCGCACTATAAAAATAATATAATCCATTTTCTACTGTCAATATAGCACTAATTTCTCCATTAAATGTTAATAAAAATATTTCATACTTATATAACGGTTTCTGCTGAATGCAGAAACTTCCTAATTAAGAGACAAATTTTGTACTTATTGCAAGTACAGAGAATTTTCTTAAACAATAAAAATTTACTTGAGAGTTGGACAGGAAAAGAACAACTCTGTGAGTTCAGCCAGCTGTTGTCAATGGACATTTCTGACCTCTGCATCAGGAGACACTGATATTAAGTGATTTATTTAGACCACCTTCAGCACCATTACTACCAGCTGCTGTTTGTTTAGTTTCCTTCACTATTTTGCCATTTCTACTGTGATATGCACATTTGGGGAGAGGCAGGGATCGAAGTCCCCACAGAATTTGACTTGTACTCTGGTTGATAGCTTTTGAAGGAGAAAAATCTTTTGGACTAAGGTTTGGAATGTTGCATTTTTCCATTCCAATCTGAGTTTCCTAGAAGGGGTTATTTTTGGAGATTTTTCAGTTGCCCATTCTAGAGGGGTAGGCATTAGGGTACAGCACCAGAGAAGGATGCAGACAGACAGAACCTCCCGCCCCCGGCAGGCAGGCTGAGCACTGTCTGTGCTCTGCAAGATATGTAACAACGTGTCCTGGCTAGTATGTCCTAGCAGGAGACTGTCAACTAAAAATATTAGCTAAACTGGTCATAGCTATGGCAAGTTCAGAGGCAGTCAAGTGGTTCTGCCTATTACTGTGTAGAGGCAGGGTAAGTGAAACTCCTAACATCACAAGGCACCTCTGAAGGCAACCCGCTCATACCATGCAAATAAAAGGCATTACTTATCAATTTTTAAACAGGTACAAGGAAAATGAATACCAAATATGACAACAAACAGGAAACCCCCCACCAAACCCATTTTTGCATGCTTGTTAAAGTAATTGTTATAGTAATGAGCTTGTATTCCATGCCTTTTCATCTCTGCTACAAGATAAGGTGTCACTATGGTTGCACCCAGGAGTGTGATATTCAGATCTATTTTGATGTCTCATTATTGTTGTTGTTGTTGTTGTCTTTTTACTTGGCAAATCACAGATTTATATTTCATGTCCTATGTCAAGTATTCTAACCTCTTCCTTGATCAGTGTAAAATATATGTGCCCCTCACTCAAGATGGGACCTCTGAACCTACAAAGTAGTCAATTTTGAGATCTCATGTGAATCTCTGATTTATTCATCATTGGTTTACTCTGTTTTTATTTAAACTTCTTTTTTTTTCCTACCATCCTACAGAATCTTTGAGGCCTTTGGCAGTAATGACCTATAATACATCTGTGTCTCAGCTATGCAGTAACTTCTGGGGTGCTCAGGATTTACCCAGGCAGTGGGGTTTTTTCCTCCTTGAACAGATCTAAATGAAAAGTCCACCACACCATTTTTCCTCCCTTCCCTTCCCTTCCCTTCCCTTCCCTTCCCTTCCCTTCCCCTCCCCTGAGGAGCTGATCTGAGGAACATCTATCTCATGTGTGAGCAAAGTGCCTGATGAGGCTGCAGTGCACGTCGGAGCTATTTGAGAGCCATAGTCATCTAATTTCCCTCTAAGTCTTTGTGTCTTGTGTTTTATGGGGCTGGCTCTCAGTTTTCACAGCTACCTGCCCAGTGTTGACAGTTTTTAGGACGTCATGTGTGGGCTGTGACATACAGCCCACATGTGTGATGGAGAAGCCTTCAGATCCTTGTATTCCACCCTTTATCTGTGGCTACAGAATCAGTTTAATTTCCCCCATTATATCTGCACTGCCCCATTCACAGGCAGTAGCAAAGCCACATCTTAATGTTTTTTGGGTTCTTTGCTCACCGCCTCATCAGAGGTAAAGAGTCAATGTGAAGTTCCTCCTGTCTCCAGGAATTAAGGATGTGCTTCTCTGTCCTGATTTATTCACTTTTGAGACAGAGTTTAATTTTGCAAAGCGTCTCTTTCCTCAGTCTTTGCATTTATTTTTGGCAGGAGCAGTTGCCTGCGGCACAAGCACTGAAGACTAGCTCAGTGTTAATAGTTGTCAGGGAAAATGAAGAGGCTATTTCTCACATCAGACTTTCACCCTGCATGACAAATGCTAGTATGAGCAGATTAAAAATCAATGCATGGTACAATATGTCACACATAAAGCAACTCCATGTTATTAATTGGCATGGTACCCATTAGCTGCTCTTAGTATGTGCCTCTGTGAGTGGAACAGAAAGTAGTGAAGGCAGGTGGGTCAGAACCTCCTTTTGTATAAAATAGTGCAGCAGTGTTGGAACTAATTGAGATATGCTGATTCACGGCACCCAGTTACTTGGATAAAGGTTTGAAATGCCTTTTTTTTCCCCCCTAAAATGTGATTCAACATACATTTAATTAGAATGAACAGCAGAAAGACTCCATGATACATCTTCCCCTGCAACCTAAACCCTTTTTAATCACAATAGTTCATTTAAAATCATGATATGGTTTACAGAGGGATTTTTTTTCCTGCTTTTCAGCTGTCTTTGTGATGGATCCTTGATTAGTGACCTTGAAAATTTCCCAAGGAAATAACTCAGTCTTAAGATATAAATTAGTAGCTGCACATAAAAGTGGGTTTACAAAGTAAACAAAAACCAGCAAAGGCTGAAGTTAATTTTCAAAGTCATATTAGGGTTAGGAAGTGTTTGAGTAATCTTCAGGGAAAAAAAGACGACTGAGCATAATTTTCAACAGGATCAAAATTGGAGTAGCAGTGTTGCAAGAGCTAGGCATCCCCTATACCACAGCCTGGGGCCAGACTACCCTCTGCAAAGTGTGCATCACCAGTGAAGGCTTCAGTATAAAACAGTTTCGAAGTCTTCCCCAAAACTGCTGCTAGATTTCTGTATGTGTTAAGAATTACCCTGGTTAAACAAATTTTTCTGCAAGTGGTAGAAATAGAGAAGGGACATGGACAACAAAGGTGTCTTTGCTGCTGTGTGGCTGATGAGGCACAGACTTGTCTGCCCATTCTGCTCAGTGCCTCTTCTGCTACAGAACGGGCAGGGACGTTAGAAAGAGGCACAGGACAGTCATTTTACCAAGGGAAAGAGTGTCTTCCAGTAATTGTACAGGTAGAAAAAGGAAGTTAAAATAGAGCAGAACATTGTGACAAACTTTGCTACATGCACACTAGGGGCTTTCAGATGCGAATATGTGTAGGTACAGAAAGCACAAGCTCTGAAGTAGAGTTTTAAACAGATTTAAGCAGGGCTATTCAGATACACAAGACCTCAGTGACTGCTTGACTTCTGGATCTGGTGATATTGCAGCATTTGGCAGTCACAGGTTAAGCTGCAGATGTAAGATATTGATGTAATATGTAATGACCCTATTTAATTCTAAAGAAAGACAGTATCACATTTATCCTCAGGCTGGGTTTTGATTGCTTGGACTCTGTGGATTCCTAATTTGCTGATCTCTCTTCCGTCATCTTTTTTTAATCCCTTTCATTCCTTTTATTCCTTTAAGCAGTCTCCAACTCTCTCATGATTTTCTAGCATCTCTTTTGTGCTAGAAGAAAACATACACTCCTGAAGCCTGCTTTTCCAATGCACTCTTCACCTTGGCAGAACCTGGGATCAAAACCTTGCTAGAGTTTGTTCTGCCCTTGACATTACCTCTATCCTTCTTAAGAGAGGACAGGAGGGGCAGCTGAGCAAATAATGTGCCGTTTTGGGACCTTGTCCCTCCCAGCTGTTACATCTCTTACAGGCTGTAAGTTGCAGTGGAGTCTGACATGCACAAGTCACTCAGATCTTAGGGGTTAATGATGCTCTGAAAAGCTCGAGCACACTTTATTTTTTTAGTATTTTTTATTTTTTTTCTTTAATTTATATTTTAGCCAGAGTCTGAATTTGTTCAGTTCAGAATGTGAATACATTTTAATTTGTTTGTTTTTCTTTGGATATCAAAATAGAGAGGTTATTCTATCTGGACACACTAATGGTATTCAGTTGCTTCCTGTTAACTGCTCCATTAATGTCTGTCAGCATGGCACCTTCTCTGCTCATAACCTCCTCGCAGACAAGACAGCTTTTCTAGCAGAAGGGAGATACTTACAAAAAATAAAAAGGCAAATGTCAGCAGGATGTTCCCAGATGAGATGCCTTGAGAGATTCATGACGCAGTGGTAGCTGTGAAGAAATGCCGATGTGACAGGTGGCTGACAGTTTGGTACTTTGTCTATAATCCTTCTGAACTAGTGGCAGACACTTTCTTAAATATAGTGATTACCATGAGAAACCTCTCCCAAAAAGTGTTATTTACAGCAACCATCATAAAATGATTTGTGACATGCCTGGATCTTTTCCATTAGTTTCAGAGGACAAATACCATAGGTCAAGACTTGTGGAATAATAATAATAATAATGGATTAATATAAAAATAAAACAGAGCAAAGAGTCGGAATAAAATAGGCTCCAAAGCCTGGGGCGTACTGCATTTGCTAAACCATTTGCTAAAATGGGCTGAGGCAGCTGTTTGAGCTAAAGTAAATCAGGGAGAAGTTGTCTTTGGGTGACTGAAGGGCTGGCTCAAAAACAGCCATTTGGACTGGCTTTCTCTGCCTAGAATACAGACATATTGCTCCCAGGACATCTTTTTGCAGAGGTAGTGCAGTGACTCTGTGCCTCCTCTCCAGAAATAAGCAGTGCATTACTGGTAGCAAGATGGTAGTCAGCTTCTAGATATGCAGCCATTATTTTTTTGGACTACAGAAGTGATATATCCAAGGCAAAATAAATATAAAAACAAATAAAGTTGCTCCCAAAAATGTTTTTGTCTGAATAATTAATTCCTCAGCAAATTTTCTCATAATAAAACATGTTCTAATGAGCTATCAGGAGGAGAGGCAATTCATCACTTGCCTCACAAATATCAACTTGAGAGCACTGCTCATGTCAGATGTCATAATTAATGACTTGAGAGGGAGTGTGGAGCAGCACATCCAAAACCAAAGTCCCCATCAGTCATTCCACATCAATCCAACTCATACGTGTTACTTGATCTACAGAGGATTAGCCAGGCAGCTAGAAGGAGATATGGGGCTGAAGGGAATACAGGCAAATACATATATCTAATCTTGATTTATCCAGGTTGGTTTTCTCCTTATCACTGAGGTACAATGGCAGTTGATCATGAAGCTTGTTTTACTTTTGTGACTTTTTTATTTTTATTTTTTTTTTTTATTTTCAGAGAAATAGAGTTTACAAACTTTAAACTTCACCCTCCCTGAGCAAACCATCTTCTGTCCCGTGTCAGCACATGGTCCCCTTGGGGTTCCTTCTTTGCAGAAGATGTGTTCAATTGCTGTGCAGCAAGCCTGGATGAGTGCCCTGAAGCCAATGAGACCCTACTGTGCTTTGGGCAGGAGGCCTGGGATATCATGTTCAGGATGATTTTGGTTATGGTGGGGCTACAGTAGGAAGACATCTGAACTGTGCTTCTTGTGATGGCACCATCAGAGGTAGAGGAATGTGCAGCCTCCTCTCAGCACACATCCATCTCTTCTCTATGTGCTGTGTAGCTGCAAGAACCACTCCACTGGCTTCCTCCGCAGTGCAAAACTGACCAAATGGTGACGACATGTCTGTTCTAGTGTGAACTCCCTCCTAATGGAATTCACAGAATCAAGGGTATGGGGGATGCTTCGGAGGGACAGCTCTCCCTACTTGGACGGGAAAGCAGAGACAGCAGGCCAGTATGGCCAGTTGTTGTGGTGAAAACCTGAAATGGACATAGCGGGTCAGACCAAAGCTTCATGTCCTCAAAGATCCTATCTCCAAGGACAGCCAGCAACAAATGCTTGGTTAAGGGAAGAATAAAGCATTCTGGCAAACACAAAGTGATCATTTTGCAACTCTTCCTTCCCAGCAACCTACTGACAGGGACTTCCTTAGATGAAGGTTACTTACCCAGCTCTGTATTTTGTAGCCCCTGATGAGCTTTTTTTCCCATTAATTTCTCTAATACCTTTTGGCACCAGCATTTATTTTTGGACCCTGCAGTGTCCCGTGATGAGTGCCACAGAATAATTATGTGCTGTGTGAAATATGTGCATCTTTGTCTCTGTTTCAAAGTTTCTACCTGACCTATATATTTGATGTCCTCCATTCCCTGTGATAAGAGAATAAATGACTAATCATTCACCTTGCTCTTCTCCTCCAGTTTCACCGTGTTGAGAAAAGTAAGCCAATTAGAGTCTTCTTTATAAAACACTATCAAATTTACTCCACTGAAATAATTGTATCTTTCAGACATCAAGTTTCAGCCTACCATAATTTACTTTTTTTTAGGATTTACATGAGAGAAGAGTATGAAAAATCCAGGCAGCTGTCAAAGTGATGGCTGACAGGTTTATTTTTTTACCCCTTTGTTCATTCCAGTGTGTGGTCACTCCATCTGATCAAGTCCTGTGCTTCAGTAGCTGTCAGCCTGCTAAGTGCAGCTGTTTTACATGTCTGTTCACATTTGTAAATGCCTAGCTGTATTTTCTAAAACTCTCCAATAAATGCTTGCTTGAGTTAATTCATCAGCAAAGACAACTTTATCTGCTCTACAAGTGACCCTCATGTTCACCTCTGCAAGAGCTCTCATGCAGCAGAGCCCTGTGGTTGCAGGTGGTAAGATCTGAGCATTGGGCTTGCCTGAGGCAAAGAGCCCTTGGCATCTGCTGGCCCCTTCTGTGGGCTCCAGTGTAAGCAATAACTGGGCTTTTATGTTAGTGTTGACCTCCCAAGCTAGCTTCAGAAAACATTATCTGGCAAATCTGATGTGTCAGGTTTCAAAGAAAAGAGTTTTCCAGCTCAATCCAGGTCTGATTTCTTTCCAGATAAAGGACAAAAACCTTTGGGAAATGAGGGCTTCTTGGAAGCAAGGTTAAGAGCAATAAACTTTCTTCCTTACTCATAGACTGAAATATCAGAGAGATCTTTTCTGTTAGGAGCACATGTCCATCCCCAGAGGGTCAGGTCAGTGCTCATCTTGTAGAGTTGAAACACAATTTTTGATGATCAAAACTGCATAAGGGTTAGAAAACTGGCCTGGTACATTTCATATATACTGACAAAAGTTTGTATTCAAGAAATACTTCCCCTATACAGACAGAGCAAGATTTCAAGATAATATGCATTACAAATGATTTGCAATGAAGCTGGATTAATGTCTTCTCCAAAAATCCTTTCAGTGCCTGCCTCAGGACTGTATCTATAACCTCTTAACAGCATAGAAAAATAATTGTTCAGTTGCCCAGTGGAAACACAAGCCTGAAATGCCATGTGCACTATATTTGGGGTCCCTGCCCCTCATCTGCTTCTCTAAAAATTGCCCGGGAAGTGGCACAGTGATAAAATGAGTGGAAACAGCCATGGGATTAAGGAGCAATTTGAGATCTGCAGCTGATCTCAGACTGGATATGGTTAGGAAATTGGATTAGGAAATTACTTTACCTAGAACTGGAGATTAATTGTGGTATCTCATGTTGGAAAGAGGATTCATGTTTAGATGGAAAAATGAAATTGGGATTGAGGGAAAACTATAACTTGGGGTCAGTTTAATTTGGATTTTTGTGCTGGAGGCATCTGAGTACAAATCACATTCCTCTCTCTGGTGCCTTTTGCTTTCTTGAACCCTGTCCTTGCAGCTTTGAGCCCTACAGTTGAGGGGATGCTTTGATCTCTTTCCAAGCACGGTGTGGGGCAGGGAGCTGCTCACTGGAAGTGCAGAGCAGGGTGAATGCTCACCTCTGGGAATCAAATGTCATCTATTCTTGCCATGCTATATTGGATTTCTGTGGCTAGGTTTTGGTAGTGGTAGGGCTACAGGGGTTCTTTGAGAAGCTGCTGGAAGCTTCTCATATGTCCAGTAAAGCCAATGTCAGCTGGCTTTAGGATAGATCTGTTGCTGGTCAAGGCTGAGCCAATCAGGAAGGATAGTAAGCCTCTGTGATAACGTATTTAAGAAGGAAGAAAAAAAGTTTAGTGCACATGAAGATAGGAGTCAGAGAAAAGTAGAATGAGAACATGTGAACAATGCAGACACCAAGGTCAGTGCAGAAGGAGGGGCGGGAGGTGCTATGGGCACCAGAGCTGAGGTTCCCTTGCAGCCCATGGTGCAGACCATGGGGGAGCAGCTGTGCCCCTGCAGCCCATGGAGGACCACAGGAGTGCAGAGATTCCCCTGCAGCCCATGGAGGAGCCCACACCAGAGCAGGTGGATGCCAAAAGGTGGCTGTGACACCATGGGAGGCCCATGTTGGAGCAGGGTCCTGGCAGGGACCTGCTGACCTGTGGGGAGAGGAACCCACACTGGAGCAGGATTTCCTGTTAGGTCTTGTGGCCTGTGGGGGACCCACACTGGAGCAGCCTGTGCCTGAAGGACTGCAGCCTGTGGAAAAGTGACCCATGGGGAAGTAGTTTGGGAAGAATTGTTGCCCGTGGGATGAACTCATGCTGGAGAAGTTTGTGGAGGACTGTCTGCCATGGGAGAGACCCCACGGGAAGCAGGGAAAGGACTCCTCTCTCTGAGCAGTAGTAGAAACAACAAATGACTGTTACCCCCATTCCCCATCTTCCCGTGGCACTGGGGAGGAGGTAGAAATTGGAAGGAGTGGGTTGAGAGGAAGGTGTCTTTAAGATTTATTTTACTTCTCATTCTCAAGCTCTGATTCTGTTAGTAATAAATTTAATTAATATCCTCACTTGGAGTCTGTTTTGCCCGTGATGGTGATCAGTAAGGGCCCTGTTATGGTCCTTATCCCAATCCATGAAACCCTTCGTTATATTTTCTCTCCTCTGTCCAGTTGCAGAGGGGAGTGAGAGAGTGGCTTTAGTAGATACCTGGTGTCCAGCCAGGGTCAAACCACTGCACGTGCACATATCATTGCTGTGCTGGTCTGTTTTCAGCTTGATGTCCAGCAGGAGTTTTCTTAGGGTTTTCTTTCACCCCTACTCTATCTGCTTGCAGGAAATAATACAGCAGATTCCAATCCTGGGCAGCCCCTAAATGACACCAATGGTCAACAAAAGTTATTCCATCTATGGTGAGTCCTTGCTGCCCTTGCAATGTCTTGGTAGGGAGGTGACCATCTGTAGTAGGAATAAAACCACTGAGTCTGCAGGTTCTGGGGCAGCTGCGAACCCTATCTGTCATTTGCATCATTTGAGGTTAGTGGCCAGGTTCTTAAAAACCCAAGTCAAAACTTGCTGGGATGCAGCAGTCAGGATGATCCAATTTGCCGATTGTTTTGTGTTGTTTTCTTTTGGTATTGTTTGTTGTTGTTGTTTTTCGTTTGTGTTTGGTTTTGTTTTGTGGGGGTTTTGTGTTTTTGTTTTTTTTTTTTTGTTGTTATTTTGTGTTTGGTTTTATTTGGTGGGTTTTGTTTTGGTTTTGGGTTTTTTGTTTATTTGGTTTTCGGAGTGGAAGGGTGTTGTCATGGCCACCAACAGGGTGACATCAGGGGGATCCCCCCCAGAGTGCCTGGTGGTACCCAGCACCGCTAGAGACGCATCGACTGATTTAACCCCCTGGGTGCCAGGGCGCAGTAGCAGCCAGATTTTCCCGAAGAAGAGGAATCCCTCCACAACAGCTCTTCCTCTCTGTTCCCCCTTCCCCCCACGAGCCCCGAAACCATCAGCAGGGGCAGCTCGGGCCGCAGGAGAGGCAGCAGCCGTGTCCAGCGGAGGCATTGCCTTGCATTGTATTGCATTGCACTGCGCATCCTCCCGCCCTCCCCACCGCCTACTGCTGCAGCCTTTCTCCCTCCATCCCTCCATCCTCCCCCCTCCCAACCCGCATCGCTCCCCCTGCTTCTCTCCCTCCTGCATCCCTCCCTCCCGCATCCCTCCGTCCTGCATCCCTCCCTCCAGCATCCCTCCCTCCTGCATCTCTCCTCCTGCATCCTTCCCTCCCTCCCTCCTTCCCTCCCTCTGCCTGCGCAGAGCCGCGGACATGGCGCTCAGCAATTTCCTCTTCGCTCAGTGCATCTGCTACTTCCTGGCCTTTCTCTTCAGCTTCATCGTGGTGGTGCCGCTCTCCGAGAATGGCAACGACTTCCACGGCCGGTGCCTGCTCTTCACCGAGGGCATGTGGCTCAACGCCAACCTGACGGTGGAGCGGCAGCGCTTCACGGTGCAGGAGTGGGGGCCTGAGGCCGCCTGCCGCTTCAGCATCTTCACCGGGCTCCTCTCCCTGCTGCTGGCCACAGTGCAGGCGTGGAGGACTCTCTTCTTCCTCTGCAAAGGGCACGAGGAGTAAGTATCCCTGGGGATAAGCCCATCCCTCCCGCAGGCTGGGGCACGTGGGAGCAGCGTGGAGGTGGAAGACTGGGCTTTGCACTATCCAGGCCATCTTGCTCCCCAGAAGGGTTTGGGGTGAAGTGGTGTATTGCCTGCATCTCTCTGCGCACACCTCACATAATTCCCTACCTGTGTCCAAGGCCCTTTGGAGGATGCTCCCGTGCAGAGATTTGGGGTTGGGGGCCAGGTCCATTGCTATGTACCTGCTGCCCTTTGGCACTCTAGGAACAGCATGTGGCCAGCACATCTACAGTGGGCACGGAGGGTGTTGGGGGCCATGGGATGATGCTGGAGGCTGAGGATTTCAGGTGCCTCTTGACCATGGGTCTCACTACATGTCCATGCAAAGGAAGGCCTTCCCCAGGCATACACTAGGTGTATGAAGACCCTTGAAACAATATGGTTGTGAGTGGGGGGACAGAAGGGAAAAGTTGGTGACTCCTCTATTTTTTATCCTGCTTTTGTTGTGGACATGGCAACTACTGCAGACAGCTATTGCTTGGTTGCGACATGAAGGCAATGCTGAGCACTCCCTGCAGCAGCTCAGGGCTGCTGTGGCAGCTGGTTCCTGTGCTCAAGCAGACCAAGGGGCATCTGACTCCAGCAGATGTAGCGAGCCTTGGTGGACCAAGGAGCAGCTCAGGAGCTGTTTTCTGTGCTTGTCTCTCTGGTGGCATGAGAGGGCAGAGACCCTGCCACAGGTAACCCAACCTCTAGGTGTTACAGGGCCAGGGCTAGAGGATGCCTGGTCTCTGTATAGACCAGGAAAGTAATTTTCTTGTGGTTTAGGGACTATTCCAAAGGTAAATCACTCCTGTCCAGGTCTATTTGGACTAGAGGTTTCTTGATTCATATCTGGGCTTGGTAATACTGGGGACTGGGTAAGAATGTTGTCTCTCTGGCTCTTTCCAACCACTCTCAAGCTGCCTAATGCTAAAAAATGATGTAATAAGTATAGACCAGAAACTTATTTCCATATTAAAACTTACCTTACATTAAATACAACCCCATACTTCTTAATATCTTTGAAATCAGTTGCCTCAGGTGGTCTGATACTATAGAGGCCTTTCTGGAAGGTGGTTTGTTTAACTTCTTTCCTGTTAGTCTTGGGATGGGACAATTGTCACTTTGGAGGGAACCTAGACAGCCACAGTAACTCAAGAACAAATAACATAACCCTGATGATATTTGGAGTCCCTCCCAAGGCCACATATGTATGACCATGCATAATCCATAGAAATTAGGATTGTCCAGACCAGAACCTTTCAGGATTCCAACAGTCAGAAAGCTGCTTGGCTTTCCAATTAATGAGCAATTTGGGAAAAGAAATGACCAGGGTTTTTTTGTTCTCTAGAGTGAGGAGCTCCTTCTATCCCAAGCACAATAAGTGGCACTGGAGGGAAATTTTTCATATTCGTCTTTACCACATAAACCAAATAGGATGATCTGCTTCTTGGACCTGCCAGTCTTTCTCCACCCTAGAGCAGATGCCCAGTTTTTAGATAATGTGACATTCCAAGATATCCTATTCTAAACAGCCACTAACCTAACAGCCAAGAGCAATTTCAAGAGAAGGGCTTGGTGAGATGAATGAGAAAAGGATTAGAAACTTTTCAGTAACTAGAATTAAGCAGAGGAGTTAAACAGTGAGGTTGGAAAATGAGGGAATGATTTCCTGGCCTTGTGGGACCACTGCAAGCATCCCCCCCATACAACTCCAAACAGAACGTGTGCCTACAGCTGGCCCTAGTTGGGCAGACTTAATGGGGCTGGGGTAAATTGATATTCAGCTGACAGAAATAACATACTCACACCAAATCCAGAGAAGTCCCAGGAGAAGTTGGCCTGCTCTGCAAATTGCCCATAAAGCTGAGATTCGTGTCCTATGATGGCAATACCTTGTGTTCCATTGCTTAAAATGATTATAGCTATCAGTACTGTGTTTTTATTTTTAGTTTCCCTCTCCTAAGCAATTTTTGCCCCAATTATCACTTTAGTCATGATATAATTTTAGCTCCAGTTACTACATAATTTGAGCTAATGACATTTATTTTAACAATGGTGATTTTCATCATTACAGCTAATGAAAGCCATGCTGCGTATGAACAATCACCACTCAGTACTTATATTTAAAGCCCCATTCTCTTATGGTGAAAAAAACCAGTCAAAAGCAAAAGCACTTACAAATGAAGATAATGTGACTCAAAATCACACTGCATAGTGTTTCAATGTATTAGGTGTTCTTAATTAAGGCAGATGTATTTCAAATGGAAACTGATATCTTTGTGCCCAGTGTATGCTGCTTACAGAGACTGCTGATGTTGTGTTTCAGCTGTTTATGAGTTACATTTTTCTTCTCTTTTATTACAGCTCTTTCTTTTACGCCTTCCTGAATCTGCTGATCAGCGCCTTTGTGGTGTTCATCACATTTATTGCTAGCACTATAGTGAGTGTAGGATTTAACATGTGGTGTGATGCAATTACTGAAAAAGGAAGCATGCCAAATAGGTTAGTATTGAAGAATACATTTTCTCTTTCTTTTTTTTTCCCCCCCATATATGCACAAAGTAGTGTTACAAAGTGTAGTTATTACATGCAAGGTGAACAAGGGGGAGAAGGCATCTATAATGTGAAAATCCAGATTCTTTTCATGTGAAACAAAAAAAGCTAACCAAACTTGTTTGTTTATTTGGAAGCATTTATTTTAAAAAAGTGTGTTTCCATGGTGTTTCATGGTCTCCTTGAGCCATAATCATACGCAAAAGAAATCCGTTATTTTAAAAATTTTTATTTCCAAAGGAAACCTGGATTTGCAACTGTTCTAAGAATGGGGGGAATGTGGTTGTGTGAGCAGGGCAGGGGACTGGAAGTCAGGACTTCTGGTTCTCTGTCCTGGCTCTATCACCAACCCACTGTGTGACAGTGGGCAAGTCACTCATCCTGCCTGTGTCACAACACACCATCAACCAAAAAATTTGGGGTGGAAATCCTGGCCTTGTAGTGATGCTGTGGATGCCCTGAGAGCTACAGAATGCAAAGTACTTTGCAAGTGCAAAGTACAGATGTCTGATGCTTCCTTACAGTGCACAAAATGTGCAGCTCCTGAAATGGTCTACTGTTATCCAATGATGTTTATGTTCTTTATAGGAAACATGATAAGTTGAGGAAGATTTTTTCCTATCAAACCAATAACAATGAAGAGAGATGAAAATGTGACATTTTATGTCATATGATATTGAGTAAATATACTACTTAAAGCATACATTTATGTTGCACATTGTCATATGTTGTAAAATGCCATAGTAAATGTTCTGTTTAGGGCTGCAACGATTAATCGAATTATTCGAATATTCGGTTACAAATTCAATTACAAAAAACATCTAATCGAATATTCGGGTAAGAACCCAAGATGACCGACAGCACTGAAAAGGAGAGAGAAGAGGCTGCAGAAATCAACCAAGAGATAGAATGGCAACCTCAAAATCCTGGGATTTTTTTCACACCAATAAAGGTCAAGTTATTTGTAAAATCTGTAGGCAGCCTCTATCTTACCATCAGAGGATCGTCTCCTTGCTGGAGCATCCGAAACAAAAACACAATTCCTTCTTCTGAGGCTTTTCCTGATGAAGTCAAAAGGTAACAGAGGCTTGTACACTTTGTTTCATTGAGGGGTGAAGCAACCAACCTGGGGTTGTGTTAAATCAATGATCTGCGGGAGGCGAGGTGGTAATGGGAAAGAGGGTTTTAAGGATACTTTCATAATAACTATTACAATTCCACTTATGGAAGATTGGTGCTATCACTTATATAATTATACATTTATTTTTTCATCTTAGAGAAGATTGGCAGCCAACCTGATTATTGCAATAGCTTAACTATCTTTTGATAAAACATGGTGTTGTGACTTCTAAATAAGCTTAAAATGTTGCTTCATTTTATATTTTGTTTACCTGGGATCTCTGAAATAATATTTTTTTTCTTTTTTTTTTTTTTTTTTTTTTCCTTTCCGAATGCCTTTCTGAGTAGCTGTGAAGAATTGCAGGATATAGATCTTGAACTGAACTTGGAAAACTCTGCTTTCTATGACCAGTTTGCTATTGCACAGGTAGGTTGGACTAGGTCATAGTTTTATTCCAGTTCATTTGCCATTTGCTTATTGATCTGGGATTGTTGGAGCTGAATTACCATTCCGCAGAAATCAATGGGAATTTGGAGTCAGTTTCCACTGACTTCAGTAAGTGCTGAATCAGGGTATTAGTGATGGGCACATTTGCATTTTAAATTCAAAAAAGATAGTTTTGAATGTAGACATGTCAAAGCATCACCCTAGCACTGATCTCGTTAATCATGATAGAAAATTCACTCTTTATTCAAAGGATGAGATCTGGTCTGCAAAAGTTGCAACACTGGTGTCCTGGAGCTCTTCAGAACTGTTCAGAATAATGTCTGACCTGCACCAGATCACAAGCCTTCTAGTTTTGCCTTCCATGAATTTGTCTGAAAGCATCTGAGCTATATAAATATCAGCCCATTGAAAATAATGGAAGAGTAATTAGGGCTGTTTTCTGGTGAATCAATGAGAATTAGACCTCTAAGACTCTCAGACATTTCTATTGACTTTTCTAGCTCTACGTCAATGATCAAAGTCAGTGAAAATTGGTATCTGAGCACTTGTGCATGGACTAATTCTGCAGGGATGATAGTCCCATCCCTTCAGGGCTGCACCCTTGCACAAGCTTCTTATGTTGTCACATGGAAAGAGTAGTTAGCCTACCTGGGGCATTCCCTGAAGGTAACCCTGCACCCTGGACACAAGCTAGTTTTGTGTCTTCATTCCCAGCAGTGTCATCTAGATGCCTAGCTCAGGCATATCTGCATTTAGGACAGAAATATGTTCTAAAAGTACCCCCAATGATATGAAGAACCCAGGACCTCACTGAGTTCAACTTGGTGTGACTCCATGGGTTTTGGTAAAACTGAGGTTTTGATATTCCCCTGGACAACTGACTTTGTTTTTACAATACAGTACTGACCTCTTTATCATTTCTTTTTCTCTCTAGTTTGGTCTCTGGGCTGCCTGGCTGACTTGGCTGGCAATTACCATTCTGGCTTTCCTGAAGGTTTATCACAACTACAGACAGGAAGACCTGCTAGATAGCCTGATCCATGAGAAGGAGCTGTTGCTAGGAAGATCCTCTTCACGATCCTCTTTGCAAGATGAGAAAAGTGGCATGATCTAAAGTGTAAGCAAATTTACAGGGCAGGATCTAGATTTTATTATTCAGTAGTGTGAGCTGAAGTTGAATCAGGGTATTGAGTGTGTGAGATCTTTTCTTTCCTGTAAAGAGATGTACTTGTGAATCACCCACTTTCTCCATGAAAAATTTTTGGTAGAAGTGCTTATATTAGGATAAAGAGAATAAACTGCCCTATATGCCATTGGCATAGCAAACTTTTTGTCCCGTGCAGGCACAATCTGTAACCTGCTCTTGCTAGCAGAGCTCCTGCGTGTCATTACTGGCTTTTGGGACAGGGGCCGTATTTGAGGACCAAGCTGGCAAGACCAGGCTACAGTGTCCAGGCTGTTTCTTCTAACTGTTCTTCAACAATAGTTTTAACTGGAGCTGCATTCAGTCCCTCTTCTCTCCCTCTTCTTCATTTTGCCAGTAAAGCTGCCCCTGTTCTCTCTTTGTTCTATGTAACTACAGCTCTGGTCTGGGTACAGACTCTTGCTGTCTCTGCTTTTGCTGTGTATGGATGCAGTGCTGACAAACATATTGCTCCTACTCTGAACTTATTTAGAACATAGAAACCTGTGTTCCAGACTTGATATTTAATATTGGACGGTATTAATGAATTCCATGAAATCACCATGTTATTACAGTATCTGTCAAAAACTGTGTATAATTTGGAAGGATAGTGGAGAACTTTTGTGGTTTTGTTTCTTCTTCGATTTTGGCATGACCAACATTTATTATGACTCCTGAAATGAAGTGTATCTACCAATTGCTGTAGTTTGCATACTAAGAAATTAAGCTGAATAGATAGTATTAATGTGCTTGTGCATTTGTAAATGAAATTTGGTCCCTAACATTGTATACTGTTTTAAGTATTATAATTTATTTGTGATTTTTATTTCATAAAGGGTATGCAGTTACTGTAAACATTTGCATTGTAGGTATCTCTATATATCTATAAACATAGCAAGGAGTTCAAATAGCTGAGATATTTTAAGGTAGTTCAGTGCTGAAATGGTCCATACTCCCCACTCATGGGCAGGAATTCCAGGGCAAATGAATTGTGCTATGAAAAAGGTGAAGAATTGCGCTTTACACAAAGCTTGCTAGTGACTATATTTTTAACTTTCAGTTTTGCTTGGCCAGTGCTTCAACAGATAAGGTGGATGGTTGAAATGAGAGGTAGATCAGAGGAGTGTGGGATTTGCATGGCAGAGGAGTAAAGTTGCACTAGAATTAAGCATTTATCCTTGAGTACACACTACATGGAAGACCCCAAAACAGCAGAAAACCAAACATTATGTCTGGACTGAAGATTTTTTTGGGGGTACAGTGACACTGCCTGTGGCATCTGTGTTTGAGTTGAGATTGAATTTATTGCAACAGGGGTGCAAACCATGCACAATTATAGGATCTGATAAATTGGAAGGAAGGGAGAGAAGACAGACTTCTACCATATCAGAGCTCAAGCCTGGAGTTAGCACAACGATGCAGATTTCATGTTGTCTTCTGGGGACTCTCTGATGCTTTGTTAAGTACCAGCTTAAGCATTTGGTTGAAATAGAATTTGATGTCATAACCAATGCCTGAATTACTAAGCACTTTAGGGCATAATATGTGACATTCTATTTAATGGTCAAAATGTTCTCATAGGTTTAGAGAAAAAACCCTCCAGGGGCTATAAGCAGTGAGCCAGTCCTGTGAACATCCCTTATAGCCCCAGCTGGCCACAGCTGTCTATAGAGAGATCTTGTTTTTCATCAGGATTTCTGCCCACATGGGAATGCAATTCCTTTGAAAGCTTTGCAGAGTGGCTTTTTTTTTAGTTGTGAATTGACGTCAGAGGAGGAGCTCCTGAAAAGGAAATCAGAGATCAAGTTAGTTAATGCCCATTAACTGGCTGACTCAAGGGGAGAAAGGGTATCCTGCAACTACCAGTTATTGGAACTCACTTGTGCTTTTTAATGTGTACTTAGTTTTCTGCAACCTCTTCTCCTAAAGCTTAGACACTCAGGCCAATCCGGTGATGCCAGGCTGAAAATGTGTTAGAATTGTGGTATAATTTATGCACATATACATATATACCCATGCTCTCTCTGACACACTTCTCTCTGCTGTGCATTTCTGACCTCTGCTTTTAGATATCCATTGCCAACAGCACAGTGTGTGGCTGCAGTAGGAGTTTCTCTGATTCTCAAATGTTGCATTTCTGTGATATTTGAATATCTTTAATTTGCCTCCAAAAGCAGGCCTGTGGGAACACTCTAGCAAGAGTTGTATTCAAGAACTAGAACCCTGCGTGGCACTTATATGTGCATTTGTTTATTGTCACATGGTTGAAGGGAAAAAGCTTTGTGGCCTTTGCACATGCAGCCCCTCCTGCTGCTGCCCATTGAAAACCTGTGAGCTGTCCTTGTGGGGAATATGCAATGCAGCTGTTTATGTTCTGTGTTCCCCGTGATGCCAAAATCACAGTCAAAAGGTCTTTATATTGAAGGGTGAAAATTGCTAGTAACCCAGGGAGAGCCTCACCTGGTTGAATGCAACTGGATGATGCTTTCCAGGTCACTGGAAAAAATTATTCTGTTGTATCAAACATATTCCCTGTCTGCCATTTGTGGTTAATATTCCCACCGACTCCCTTCTGGCAGTCCATATCGGGCTAGAAAAATCTAAGCTCACAAGTGTCATCTGAGGTTTTAGATCAATGCTATTTTTACTGTTTTTATAATAACGTAACAATTGAAACCATTTTTTTGAACAGAATTTCCTCATGAGGGCATAAATTCTTGTAATGTCTTATCCCACTAATTCATGAGGCATTTTTTAACTAGGAACTTTCAGTAGGAATCACAAAAATCAAGATGATTTACTGTAAAAACTGAAAGACATGGGCTGTGGCAGTGATTATACGGTCCCTTAAAAAAAGAAGTTTTTGGATGATTGAGTGTATAGGCCTTGTCACGAAACCATTCAGTGTCAGGAAGGGGAAGTATGTGTGTATGTACAATGTACACAGATAAATGCCAGAAATAATTCCAGTGCTTTCTGTGGTGTGGATATAGGTTCTCTTAGCAGGCAGCTTAGACTGGAGTAGTTTTAGGATGCCTTACCCTTCTACACTTCCTTTTACTTATGTAGTATTAGGACTTGTGGAGTGACACATAGCTTAAGATACTCAGATGTGGATGTGATGTGAGCAGAAAAGGAAAGCACTGGCTACTGCACAACCTCTGAAATGTATTTCTAATGTGAGTTTGCAGGTGTTTTAACTCTTCCCCTATATCTGGTAATGTTCTGATATTAGCCTAAATTAATCCAGTTAGGAACAGAATTACAATTCTCTTCAAGGCCTTCACTCAGGAACATTTAACCTATGTAGTATTCGGGATGGAGACAAACTTGGAAGGAAGAGGAGCACACACTTTAAAGGTCATGTTGTATCAGCAAGGGGTACTTTTTCTTTGATTCAGGAATTCTGCATCATGGACTCCTAAATTACCAATGATCTCGGAGTGAACGTCATCCTATTATTAATTCATTTAAAATACAGACAAACAACATATTTTGAGAGGATTGTCAATCTCGATGTTGCCAAACTACAGTCTTCTACAGCATAGTACAATATGGTGGCTCAGAACACCCAGTCTTTGTAAGCAATCATTTATTTACTGCTCGAAAAGATAAGGTGACAAAAGAGAAAAAAAGAATAATTTAGTAATGGGAATTAAGACAGGTGAGTTAATTTGAAAATATATTGCTTTAATGGTTGGAAAAACTCAGGCAGGTCTTTGGTGTAGGAAGTTGTCGTGTAGTTCTTGAGGGACAGAAGGGCTAAGATGATTTATGGTGTCTAAGAATC
Source organism: Serilophus lunatus (assembly GCA_013399895.1). Classification (NCBI taxonomy): domain Eukaryota; kingdom Metazoa; phylum Chordata; class Aves; order Passeriformes; family Eurylaimidae; genus Serilophus; species Serilophus lunatus. The sequence goes on from VXBA01005659.1 coordinate 456,780, forward strand.
CAACCAATCTAACCCTCTGTATTTAAAGTATCCTGAAAACTCACCTTGAGAAAGCAAGTGCATTTGCGCTGTTTCTTCTAAATCCTCAATGTAAACAGCAGGCTTGTGTCCAGGTCCTAAATTTGTGCCATTTTCTTTGCTGATGGAAATAGCCCATTTTTGTCTCATTGGAATGTTTGCCTTGGAGACCACAAATGCCCTTTCCCTCTGCTTAGGCAATCTGGCAAGAGAGTAAGGTTTTACCTGCAGTGACAAAATGCACTCATAACTTCACGTGCACAGAAATTGTTTTAGAACTATTTCTGTTCAAGGCACTAATGCCTTGAAGTGTGTGTTTCTATTTTTGACCTCCATAAGAAACGGGAAAACTGTCCTGAGTTGTATATTAATGTTCACAGATACACACCTAAATGGGTTTTTAATGTTTTGGGGTTTTTGAAACAGCAAATTCTGCTCATTAATTTATGAAGCTAAGAACTACATAGAAGACAGCACTTTGATGCTTTCCTGGCACAGAAGGGAACTGCACTCTCTCAGAAAACAGCCTTTGTTTCTGAGAGGTTAGAATCTATTGCTTAATAAACAGCAAGTACTGGTTATTTGAATGTAGAGACATAATGGATACTGTCTTTCCATTCTGTTGTTGGGAAGAGTCTTTACATAGCAATGCTTCCTCTTTAGTTTCTTTTATCCATGCCAAAGATTGTAATTGAACTGCTATTGCAAACACGGATAAACATGAATGTATTCACCTGAGGGCTTAAACTTCTCTACCTCTCATTGCTACTATAACTGCTTGAACTGTTACTGTACACAGTAGTGAAAAGAACTAAATCCATGTGACAGTCTAAATCCTATTTCCATAGTTTTAGGATTTAACGCTTATTAGCTTCCTGACAGATCCTCATTCCTGAAAAACAGTCAAAGTCACCCAAGAAGGGCTGTATATGTAGCCCTTTGCATTGGTCAAATAATTTTATTTTGCTTTGGGATTTTTAAATTTTTTAAATTTCCTCACCAAAATAAAAAGCCAACAACTGTGATTTGTTAGACATGAAAGGTTATCCTGGATCCCCCCCAAATCCTCCTGTTGGAGCTCTTCTACTTGGCTTGAAATTCCTAAATAACAATGTTTTAACCTAGTGGTTCTGGTGTTTATCAAGGAGATAAAGTATTTGGCTGCAAAAGCTGCTCACTGAAATAGCGTGCATTATTTGTATACAGTGGAAGCCCAACGTGAGAAGTTTTTGTTTCCCCTTTCCACTTGACTGTGTTGCAAAGTGAGGGTTGAGATAACATGCCAAGAGGTGAGAATGATGATTTGTAATTACTGTTGACATCTTGAGTGATTTCTCACACAAGTGAGTAAACAGTCCTGTGACAAAAGTGCTCTTCATCTCCTCCTAACTTTCCCCTTGTCCCCCCCCAGATTTGAGCAAATTTGGCTCCAGTCTGTATACAGGTTCTGAAGAGTGTTTATGAATGTGAGAAAAATTGCAGTCTGTATGGTAACCTTTTGTCAAAAACCAAGACAAACAGTCACAGATTTTCTCTGTTCTCATTCAAGCTCTCTGGAGTGTGACATCAAACCCTTCTCTTTATATAAGCCAGGCCTGATTCAGGTGACATGTAACTCTGGGAGGTCTCCAAGGCTGGTGCCAGCAGTCTCTCAAGGAACCTGGTGGATTTAGATGAGTGCTGTGTTAAACCATAGATTTTAAGGCAGAGAAATATTTGAAAACTGTCTGTCATGGTATCCCACATAACACAATCCAGAACTCTTCACTCCATTACCCCTGTAGCAAAGGGAATTATTTTTCCTTGTTAACACTGTAAAGTTCAACAGTTTGTGTCTGAAACACAGCACATTTTCTTTCAGCACACTGGATCTAGATTGCATCAGTTAACCCATTCCACTTTCTCGGCTGCTGCAACAGTTTTAGCCATCATTGCCAGTTAAACCAGTGTCCAGCATCTGACTTCACGAGGTGCTGGCAATCTCCTTATTAAAGCACAGTCTTTTAGAGAAGCAAGCAGTCCTTTTGCTAAATGATGCTGAGAAGTTCTGTATTGAACAGCATCTTTCTGGGGAGAGGAACATCCACTGCTTTGGGGTCCACTGCCAGTGCAGACTGATGGTATCAGAGCAAGCTACACAACTGAGAAATCAATATATTGTGATCTGAATCATGTTTCTAAGAAGTTGTTGAAGGTTTATAAACAACAAAACATCTCAAACAGTTCCATTTACAGCTTCTCCCCCTGAATCTTTTAAAATTCAAAAACATTCCTGCAAACTTCAGAGGGGGTTTTATTGTTATAAAGTTGATTGGGTCCTAATTCTTACATCTCTTCCTATCAGGAACAAGAACATCATGAGATGTACAGGACAGTGGCATCAAAAAAAAATAGGTAGTTAGGAGAACCATTGGTACATTTTCTGAGGGATTTTGGTTTTCAGCCTGTGATTTGAGGGGACCGAGTGGCAGCGCCTGTGCTGGCAGCACTGACAGCAATTTCAGCCTTTGCTTGGCCTGCCAAGCCCCTCCCACTCATGTGTCTTCACAAACTGCAGAGCATCCCCTTGAAGCATGTGCTGACCTAAAGTTAGCTTCTGGAGAGAGCCACCTCTGCCAGTCATGCAGGTATCTGGTGTAAGGTGCTGACATTGCCATTAGATTTGGAAGGGATTCTTTGGAAAGCTCTGCTTTCCATGTTGGCAGATCCAGATACCCCTACAATTGGCCCTTTGCCCTGTGCAGCTTGTGACTTGCACAGGGAAGGAAAGACTCTTCCCAGATCTCTGTAGATTTGCCATTTTTGTAAGTAGCTCTTTAGCACCCGTAGATTTAGAAGGTTTAGGAGTTTTGTGTGGTACCACCTACAAAGCTATGAAGCAGATCTTTCTTGTTTGTAAGTCAGCGCAGAGCCTGAAAGCATTTCAGCCTCTCTGAAATGTATGTCCTGTGAGGTATATAGTTGTGAGCTACTGTCTCATCTTACAGCCACATGGGAAAAGCTATTTAAGAGTCTAGATTACCTATATTGTTATGCTACTAACGAGGTCCCTTTATAATGGGTATTTGGGGAGAAAACTACACACTTTTTCATAGTTTGTTTAACCACTGAAAGCAGCAGAGGCGCAGATCCCTCACCAGTGTATATAGATTAATCTGTGAGCAGCCACGCCTGTCCACACAAGCTGAGGGTAGAGCCTGGCCTGTTTTGAATGTTATCACTTTTGATTTGTGTGGTTTTTTGCAGTGTAATGACTGCTGGTTTGGAGCTTTAATTGCATGTATTTGACAAAATCAGAAAGAGAGTGAGGTTTATTATTGTTTTGATACAGTCTGAAAAGGAAGCTTTTTACTAGCATTTTAATACAGCCCTTTGTAAGCACCTCGCTGAGTCTGATCCTTCTCCTACTGGAGTCACTGAGAGTTGCCTTTGGCTTTGGTAGGAGCTGGACTGGGTTCAGTGTAAGTGATACACTCTAGCATTACTGATAATGAGTTAGTGTGTTTTATATATTGATGCTTTTTGCTGGACAGTTGCATCGGCTTTTTATGATTTGATGATACATAAAAATAAATTATTTGAAAATTCAATATTTCTGTGCCTCTTCTTTGAAGGTAAATGTAAATTGTTAAAATGTGAGATAAAAAGTTGTTTTCAAAGTCGGTGACAGTGTCTTAGTTTGTGCACTCCTTCCCCAGAATCTTCATGCCACCACTGGTATAGTCAAGGGTATGTCCAACCATCCTAAGCTGCCTGAGCCCTTCTGGTGCTGTCTTGCAGCAGTGAGCCCTAATGCCATAGGAGGAAAGGGGAAGGTGGTCCTGTGTCAGCGTACAGCTGAAAGGCAGCTTGTCAACAAATGTAAAGTCTGCATGAGCTGGCTAATTTTCTAAATGCCGACTGGTTAATTTTCTTCATGTAGTGTCAGTTTTCCTCTTCAGAGGCGGGCCTACAGGTTCCCAACAGCTATCCTGGAGCAAGGAATTAATAAGAAACAAATCCACACTATTATCTTAGAGGTTTCTAAGTTATTCCTTGAGGGAAGCTGGTAACACTATTTTTATAGTCATAAGCTGCCAAGGCCTTCTTCCTGCTTCGAAGCAGCAAAAGGCAGAAATGAGAATTAAATTTGCTGCTATGGGCTTTTCCTGTTCCATTAACTTGTTTCTGGACTATCAGGATGGAGAGATGAAGGGAGGGAGGGGGACTAGAAGCAGTCTTTGGGGCTGCCTTTTACCAGTGCTGAGTGCATCAAAAGGTTAATGTAAAAACATCTAGTGTCATCTCAATGCGTCCTTTTCTATCTCCTCTAATCATATGGGTATGGATACGCCTGCTAGTGCAATCAGGCACTCTTGATGTGGTGGCCCTGCCTGAAGAGAGTGTTGGCAGCTGCCCTCCATCCTTTCACACTGCAGGAATGTACTGAACCCTGTCAAAACAACACTTACCCTTCTGTTGTGGTCTGCTCATTTCTGTTATGTATTAATTATATACTCACTGCATAAGGGATATTAGGGAGCACTTCTACCCTTAGACCCTGCCATTAGTCCATTGTAATTCACAGACTTCCTACTTCTTTCTTCTGGCGCTTTGACTCCTGTCACCCCAGACGTTGCTCTTAGGAAGCTCACAACTACCCACGGTCTGCTTCAAAAATTGCTGCAAGAGTCCTGTCTTACATCACTCCCTCTTTCACTCGTTTATATCTAAAATATGACCATTTCCAACCTGCATTAAATGATTGCTTGGAGGTGGTTGGCTGCAGGATTCTTGACTTCTAAAGCAATTCACCAAGCTGGAACCAGATTGAATTCAGGTGAACATCTCCACCACTTACAATAACTTTTGTACTCCTCCTTTTTAGCTCTTTGGGCAATTCTAAGGAGTTGTACCAGAGGAAAATATTACCCAGCACAGCGAGCAAGTGGTTTATTACCTAACACAGGTAATTTTTTGCAACTTTAGAACTCTCACTTACAAAGGTGTCACACTGGGAAAAATACCATTGAACAATAAGGAGAAATCACATCCAGCTCATGGTGGTGAGGATAGAGTTGTGATGGATGAAGAACAGAATGAAGGGACAGAATGGGAAAAGGGGATATGTGTGTGTTTAAGCAGGATGGATGAATGGGATAAGAGCTTCAGTGTGAGAAGGAAATAAAACAGGTAAGTCCACAGTGAAGTTGTGCAGCAGTAAACAAATACAGGCCCAGGAGCTGGAATTTTTTTCACCTATTCCCAGCCTTGTTACTGATGTACTGATGTACTTCATTCACTCCCAAAGATGCATTTGCTTTCTTAAGTTCAGTTTCTTGACCTGTGAAAAATCACCTCTCTCCCAGAAACTGGATTTAGCTTTTAGTTATATCAAACCTCCTGGATTAGAGGTAAATTTAAATTGGCTTCCTGCAGCCTGCCATGTACCTGACTGACCACAGTAAACAATCCTGACTCGGGAGACCTTGGAAAGCCGTGGTGAAACTTCAATAGATGACTCAAGTGCTGCCTTTGCCCATGCCCAAGACCATCCTAACAAGAGCTGACAAAAAAGCAAAGAATAGCTGTTTCTCTGCTTAATGTCCCTGACAGCTCAGATGCGATAGTGTTCTCACTCACACCGATAAAGTTAGGCCCCAACAGGAGGAGCATGAACATTTTCCATTTAAAGCAGACTCAGGGGAAAGGTGGCCTTATGTCCGTCTCCTGGGGAGCTCTGCAGGAAGGTGAGCGCACATATGGTCTTCACACCATCTCCACATTTTTCCTCACAGTCCTAAGAGCAGTTCTTGTTTTACCTTAAACTTCAGGTTTTTTATACAGTTACTGAGACCAGGTTGCTAACATACTGGAAGGGTTCACTCTGCTGCTCTTGCTCTTGAGATTGCTCTTGTCAGCTCAGCCTTTGAATTTTTGCTGCAGTGTCTATGACTTGGCATGAGGGAACCATCCCTTCAAACAGGCTCCTGTTTGGAAGGGGCTAGTTGCCACATGCTGGAGGGACATTGTCAGTGCAGAGCCAAAAACGAACACTGCTAATTTAGCAAAGAGTTTCAACATGAACATTAAAAAGACCATAAACATTAAAAGATGCAAATAGAAGTTGCAATAACCCCTTTGTCCCATGCAGGTACCAGTCTCAAAATTTCATCACAGATTCATCAACACACAAGTTTAAAACCTTTCTCTTTTATTACCTAAACAGCAGGGCTGAGACCGTGGAGAAGGAAGGGAAGCAGATGGTGAAACTTACCCTCTGAACTGGGGTACCTTAGTGGTTTTCACACAGACCTCCTGAGCTGCACGTTCCTCCTACAGCAACCTCTGCTTCCCAGACCAGCACATGCCAAATGCAAAGCCTGTGGCTTTGACAGCTTAGGAGGAGCATGAGAACAGCCACTGAAGTCACATCTTTCTGTCTTGGGCTCCAATTTTTTTGACTCATTCTCAATCAAGTTGCTGTCCACCCTCTTCTTGAGAGAAGGATGCCTATTATGTTTCTGTTTACCCTCTCTGGGTTAAAGTCCTTGGGCTTCTTGGAAGAAGGTTGCTGAGGCAGAGGTATGGCCCTCTTTAAAAAAAAAAAAAAAATTAAAAATAAAGCACCATTTTTAAATTTTTGGTGGTTGTTATAGCAGGGGAATTCAACGCAAGGTCTTGCAGGCATCTCCTAATCTTCTCTGCAGTATTTTCTTTCACCCTTTTTTCCTTTTTCCTTTTCCTTTTCTTCAGCTTCTACAGGTTCTGTTGTCAATCTCACCGTTCTATTACCCCACACACACAACAGGTGCTACTTGAGAAAAATCTAAGGCCTTAAAAGCTGATTGTGCCAGTTCTTTGAAGCTCGTAAGTTTGTGCTCATTTGCTTTCCTCACAGATACCCAGAGCACCACTTCATACGATCTCCATTAAAAGGATTCCCTTCAGAGACATGCATAGTGTGGTGTGACAATGGAGGAATAAGGGGACTCTGCCTCCCATGCCTTCATAACCAGTCCTTTTTACTATGATATAAGACTTTGAACACTCATATATAAAAAACATAACCTCTGGCTGAGTACAAACACTAACATAAATTTTGTAAGCCAGCTCATGGAGTATATGGACTGAACCAAACCAGGGGACTTGATGATTAGCCTGGGTTTCAATGCTGCTATTTGTTATGTTAGGCAAATAAACTATTTCCTGTTTAAATCAGTTTTCATGTTCTTTTTCACACCTGGGAGGCAAGTGAAGCATTAAGAAAGAGCTTTTTGCCCATATAGGTTAAAACAAATGCATGAAGGGAAACTAGAAAGCTGTTTGCTGGGATATTGCTACTAATAATTTCAGGTGTATAAATATAGCAAGTTGTTGAGCCTTTGGCCACCAGAGCAGTGTTGGTGCAATGGCTCTGCTTTATTTTAACTTTTGCAGAATAGCTCTTAGGGGACTTGAGAAGAAAGATGGTTTTGTACCTAAAGCCTTGACCTGAGGCTCAGGAAACTTTTCTTCAAAGCTTGCTACTGCCTGCACAGATCTGTTTCTCGCTCTACTTTTGCTCCTCATATCAGCAGTTTATAAACTCTGGAGGACAAACTTCAGATACTTTCTTTCTGTTCAGGGTAGTGGAACACAAGTTTGGTGAGAACTCAAGGCACTACTATGACTGTTCATTGATGTAGAAAAAAAATAAAAGCAAAGAAGAAAAAAGGAGAAGAGGTGGCAGCTGGATGGTGCACAACAGGTGATTTTCTTGCTCTTCAAGTGCATGCACATGTGTTCCTTGCAAATGGCTGGAGTAGGCTGGGAGCTCTGCACTGACTCATGCTGCTTAGCAGTGCCCGGCTGCAGGACACAGCTACTGCTTCATAAACCAAGTCCAACATCTCTGAGCAATGTGTCTTATACGAAGAAAGAAGATAACAAGTCGGGATTGAAATTCCTCCAGGACTTTGACATCTTGCTTCATACTGGCATAGTAGAGACTCACAGCAAGGATCAGCACTGCACAAAATGAGAGCCACAGGAGTACAGGCAATCCGGATGATGACCTGTCATCTACTGAACGGTGATAAGGAGGAAAAACAAAGCAACATTATTTTAGTGTCATCTTAAACACTTCCCAAATTTGATCCCCTGCTGATGCCTTTGTACCAGTTTCCTGGGAACAGCAGGGTACACAGGGCTCTAGTTGTATTTCCATAGACATCAGTTAAGTGATAGTGAGTCACACCTCCTGATGGAGGGTAGTTGAGTATAAAAGATATCTAATGGAGCATTTAATTATATACAATAAGATCAGGATTACCATAGTTAATGTGTGATCTCAAGTTCCCCCTCAGCAATTATTTTTTATATCTTTATGCTGAATGTTAAGTTGAATACTAGGAGAATATGCAGCTACTTTGTCTAATTATTTATTTAATGCTCACAAATGCTTCATAAAAGAAAGAAGATAGAGATTTTCTGTACTTTTCCCTGGTAACTCATCTTGTTGGGACACCTGCTAATTATGGTAAGAACTGAAACGTAGCTCTTAACCAAGAGGTCAGAAAATGTTTAGAATGCTGTGGCAGTTTTAACCGCTCTCTAAGAGCTACATGTGCTAATTACACTGGAACATCCTCTTGCTCTTAAGCAGGAAGATCCTGTAAACATTGTTCTTGCCTTCAAAATACAGTTCTAGTGTGTTTAAAGTGCCAGGAGTCAGGCACAGCACATGTGGAAATCAGAAGGCAACATTTAGCTTGCTGACATCTCTGCTCCAGCCCTTGCATGTGTGTATCCATCCATGGGCCTCAGGGATCCAGTTTGATTCAGATCTGGCTGCTATGTTTGACTTCACGGCCATTGCACAGTCGGCACTATTTTATAAAGCACTTAGAAATTAAACATGCAGTATAAAGCCAAATTCATGCCTGAATAAAACCCATAGTGTACAGCTATTTTCCTGCCATGTGCACATAATCAATAAGGAGACAAAAATGTGTAATGTATTATTATGGGTAAAGGGCCAACATTAGCTGTAATATATTTAAATTAGCTTCTACTCTGAGCCCTGGAATACACACCAGTCAATTAAACTGTCATACAGATGTACAGAGAGGAAGGTAAAAGTCATAAAACCAACGGAGAAACACATAATAATGTATCAAAAAGTGTATGGGGAAAAGGTAAAATGTTAATAGGCAGTCATTTTATAGCTAACCAGAAACCAAATCAATGTCCCATAATAGATCTCAATGAATTATTTGCAGCAAATAATTTATTCATTTGAATTTATTTCTTTCCGTTTGCAGATTATCCATGAGCAGACTTCAGTTTTTATAAATTTGTTTATTTCGCATTATTCTATGAATGGTTGATATGAAGGTGTTTAGCCAGGGAATTTCTGCTTTTGCAGAGATTTGTGAGTTGGAGGTTTCCCACACCACAGGCTACAGTTCTCAACTGGGTGCCCACCTGCCTTTCGCAGTGAGGGACTTGGCTGATGAGCGCACATGGTAGCAGTGAAACCTTTCTGTGCAAGCTGAACAGCTTTCCACATCAGCCCTTTTCTGTGAAGTGCTTATAACCCATTTCAACCTTGCATAAGTTACTTTCCATGTGAAATTTCTGGGTAATCTCAAATGGACACTTAAGTTTTCCTTACATCCTCTCAATGTGTGAAATTAAGAAGTAGTTCAGTCCATGAACAGAAAAAAAAAAAGTGCAAGGATAATTCCACATGCAAAAAAATGATGAGCCATGCTCACGACAGCTACAACACCACTACAGTTATTTGCTGAAATTTAAGTTTGCTTTTCTAGATTATAAGTAGAAATTTAGTGCTTAAATTTGTTAGTTAAATTGCTTGTTGGAAGAGTGCACACAGCCACACACATGACCAATCTCATGGCCACTTATCTCAAGAAAAACACTGGACCAAGATAGGGGAGATTTTGTTTCAGTTCCTGCCTTGGACACACATTACCACTGTCCTCCAAAGAATATTTGATCTTTGCTTTTCCACCTGGCTCTTTCCTGCCTATAGTACCTTGTTTATAGCCTTAGCCAATGCTTCCATTGTCATGAGCATACAACTCCTCTTCCTGGAAAATAGAGATAGGGGATATGGGGACATCTGGCTGGAAGGCCTTCTGGATCTGTGTGTGTATATGTACATTTATATATGTAACACTCTCCCTGCACTGCGTTGCCTTCAGCAGAGGCTGGATGTTGGCCAGGTCCTCCAGAAATGATCATAAGAATATCCAGATACATGCATTTGCTTGAGGGTCTGTCAACCAACCAACCAACCAACCAAGCAACCAACTAACCAACNAACCAGATTATTTTTATTATTTCTACCCTGCTGCCAGCATATAAATAAATTGTCTCTCCCCCACATATAAAACTCAGCAGGGAGAACTATTGTTTCGCTTGGGGAGCTTTCCTTGCATATCTTGGTGAAAAACCTGTACCTATTCTAGTGCCATAAAATATATTAATTATATTTAAATTAAAAATAGCTTCAGGGATTTCATTTTTGTTTCCACTATTTGTCTTAGTAGATGTCTTGTTTAAAATTGCACCAGACCTCATCAGCACCTTGTGCTGCTTATGCAAAGAAGAAAAAACAACAACTACCGACAGCATGAAATGCTGTGTATGTGGAGGGTGTATTTGCACAGTGCCTCCCAGCAGCCACAAACTCAGGTTAGATAGCTCACGGTTATAATGTGAAAATTCAACTTACCCACTACGTAGTCACAGCAGGAAATGGCTACAAAAGAGAATGAAGATGTTGTTAAGTGCTTGGAAAGGTCTCTTGGCAGCAGGTGAACAGGAAAGAAAGCACAAAGTGGTGTCTCTGAATTGCTTGTCACCTTATTGATGCTGAGCCACCTCTTACACCACCACTTCTGGCTCTGTGCACTCCATGCAAACATGTAGATGCAAGTGCACTTCAGAAAAGTGAGGAAAAATTATTGTACAGAAGAGTTCAGAGACAGAATTTGCTGCTGTTGCAGGGAGGTCAGGAATCAGCTCCTGCAAAAAAACCCTCCCTCTTGCACATAATTTCTAGAAAGGAAGGGAGGTAGACCAGCATGCTGAGAGAAGAATGGAAGTTAAGAAAACAAAGCCCACTGTCAAATTAGCTGTCATCCAACTACATCCTCTAAATGCCTCTACTTGGCAGTCAGTGGCAACACACAATCCAGGATGAAAAGTCCACAGAATGGAAAAATTTCGGTGGTGCCAGAAACCTTCATCTTGCCAGCCTTAATGTATAATAATAGCGTGTGGACAAACAGCAAATAATCTAAGTCACAGACTGTTTGCAACACAGAGTACTAATTATGGTTGGAATGTTTCTCTTTTCTTCACAGAAAAGAGTCTGAGACTTCTCTGTGCTCACATCTCCCTGGAGTTCCAGCATGGCTGCGCTGAAGCCAGAGCCAGTGGAAGACCAGCCTGATCCCCCTGGACTGACTGCAGGATTATCAGTGCTGACGAGGGGCAGGGACTCTGGGAGAGAGCTGAGGGAGTTAACAACTCCCATCAAAATCCTGCTCTTGAGCAGTCAGATGAGCTTGGAAGAATTTAGAGCTGACTCATTGAGTGTTTCCAGGAGTTCAGTTTTGAAGCGAAAGCTCAGGCCATGGCAACAATCTTGTCAAGAAACAGCTTTCCTCTTCTGCTTCAGAAGGCATACCAAACAATGTATTGCCAAACAAATGATGATTCTGTTTACAGAAACATGAGCAGGGGCCAAGCCTTGTTTTCAGAAGCTGTAGCTGTCTTAACAGGTACAGAGAAATGTTATTCTTCTGTCACCTGTGTTTCTCCTGACTGATGTATCAAACCCATACAATTTTAGTTCTCTACCAATAAATACAATTTTCTTAGCTGGGTCAGTTTAGGAAAGTCAGAATGTAATATTAGCTCTTATTTGGTATTGCATATAGCATGTGCAGAAGTGCAAACTGGATCCTTGTGCCAGACCTCTGCTTAAGGTCACTTCCAGTTGACCTATCTGCAAACTGCTATTTTGGCTCCGGAATGACAAGATTGGAAGTTCTGTTAGCTGTGTCATTCCTTGAGTGCCTTTGTTGGCAGAAGTTATTACATCCTGACCTTTAGGCTCAGATCTCTGTTATTGTATTATGTGGCATGCATGCTGCTGAGAACCATGGAAGAGCTGGCTCCTTCCTTAATGTTACACCCTAGTTACCCAGAGTGACATAGACATGTTTGAATTTTGTCTGAGATTCTTTTGAGTGGAAACACTGTTTTGGGGTAGCCCTGGGGCTCAGCCAAACCCGTGGTCTAGAATGATCCCTGTGAGGGCTGGCTCGGGAGATCAATGTGAGAACAGTTGAGGGTGATGCTGCAGCCTGCCTCCTCCTGGGGCAGGAAGGCAAATGGACCAGTTGCAATTCTGCAGAGCAAGAGCAAAAATTGTCCCTTTTCTGCTCCATGCTGAGCTGAAAATCACAAATAACATTATCTGAGGGGGAAGCTGATGTGGTTAGACAGCGTGGATGTTAAAAAGTAGAAAAGTCATGCCAAAAGGCTTCATAACTTGGGCATACCATGTTCAATGACTTCTTCTGGCTCACGAAATCGAACCCTTCTCTCTGCTTTCCGCTTTTCCCCCACAGCTTGGTCCACGGGTGGTCTTTTCCTCAGTATCGAAGGAGGACAGCTACTGTCATCTGTCTAAAGAGTTGTTCAAAACACAAAACACAGGGCCATTCAAAAGGGATTAATATATCAGGGTGAAGTTTTGAGCTTTTGTGGCTATATTACCACATCCCTCCAAGGACACGATATGTAACACACCTGCTTGGACATTTATAGTCAGACCTCTGTAATATTTATAGCAAGACAATGGGAATATTCCTTCATTGTAGTAGATCTTCAGTGCTCTAAAGCTGTCTTCTCAGCAAAGAGGTTAGTTAATGGACAGCAAAACGTTCATAAAGGATTTCTCTAAATTGTAGTGAAGAGTCAGTTGCTGAAGGTGGCTGCTCAACAACCTTGGTGTAGATGGACATAAATGTGATATAAAATATATGAAACATAATTTGGAGCACTTTTGAAATGCTCTGAGTTAAGCAGTTCTGTTCTGAATGCAGTGCTGTCATTTCAACAACTGGGACTATCCAGCAGACTTGTGTTTGGACACTGTCCTGATGGGCACAAGAAGGTCATTTATTTGCACCTGGATATCACAGTTATGTTGTTGCTCTGGTTTTGGCCTGAAAGTCACATTCAGTCTTTGATAACAGAATCACAGTGCTGTGGATTCTTTGAAATTACAAGAAACAGAGCTGCAATAGCAGTAGTAAGTCGTTCTTCTGCATAGGAATGCTTCCACAGTCAACTCCCTAAAGTGAATCCAAAGCATCCTTAGTCAGAGATATCCACTGTCATCTGAAAGTGGAGAGCAGACGGCAAATTTTCTAATTTTCAAAGACCTAAATGTGTGATAATATTCTCCACATTTTATTTTTAAGATGGAAGTATTCTTTTCTAGCTCTTTCCCTCTTCTGTCTCTCTTATAGAGGGTATTATTTCTTACATGATTTGTTTGTGCCTTCTGATCACTGTTCCTGCTTCTTTTTTTTCCCCTTCTGTGTTATTTCCCCACTCAGTGATGGCATGATCCGTATTCCATGTTTTTCTTCTTGCTTTAATCTTTTGACTCCTCATTTCTCCACTTTTGTCCTTTTTTAGACTCGAATACCCCTGCCTTACTGTTTCTCTTTAGATGCTTTTCCCACACTCACCTTTTCACATTGCCACTACTTGGGGTGCAGAATCAGGATTAAGTCCCATTAACTATGGTCTGAGGTTGTCAGACCCCACAGTAAAGAAGATAAGTACATTTTCTTATGCTTCACACTCCAGATAACCTCAGAAAAGCACATAACTGACAACTGGAACTGCCATGGAGTGAAGAACGCTTTCAGCTTTGATGCGTTTTCCTACGGGATTGATAAAACCAACCTTACCCCTGATAAGGATGCTTTCTCTGATCTTGGGGTCATAGCACCTCTGTCTCACGACTGTGGACATTGTATTGGAGATCTTGCTTTTCGTTCAGAAGATCAGAAATTGAAAGTCCCACTCAGGGTATGAGAAAGCTGGATTCAACTTCTTTCAAGTCCAAAGAAATACAAACCCACCTCTTATATACACACCCTCGTCGTCATTGCTAAGGTGAGCACATGGGAGCAGGGAATCTCAGTCTCTGCCACTGAAGCTGTCTTGTTTGGCCTTGAATAATTAAATATTCATTGAGCTAAAGAAGGAAAGAATGACTTTACAGCCTGGTGTTTGGGTGCTCCCTTGGGGGTGGCAGAAGTCTGCTCTTATCCTTGCTCCAATGAATACTTAATATGTAATACTTAAATATTCATTGGAGCGGTCACTGGGAACAGTCTCTCATCTACCAGGTGAGTACCCTAATCACTCTGCTACAGCCACACACACACACTTACTTACAAAATGAATATTTGGTTATTCTGTGTAAAATTAAACAGGTTTAGGTCCAGCTCAGGCTAGGGGTGATTATAGCTTTAGCTGTGACAGGTCCTCCTGCGGCACAACCAAGAAAATTGAATCTTATATTTGAAGATATTTATAACTGCAAGTGCAGCATTTGTCCGCATGAGCTTTTCCAAACACTTAAAAACTATATCACATCAGAAGAGAAAAACACTAAACTAGCTGGTTGGGTAGCACCTAGCCAAGGAAGACCTTAAAAAGGAAGTGGTTTTATGATATTTACTAGACTTGAATAACCTATGAAAATCAAAGCTACACAGTGTCAGAAGAAATTATGCATTCTCCCCTCAGACAGAAACCTGGTGTTAACACATCGTGACAAGATCTGGAAACCTACCAAAGTGACAGCTGGGAAATTACATTACCTTAAAAACAACACAGTTGTAAAAAGCTTCAGGAACTGGACACGAGGACTCTATCACCCATCGAAAGATTACTTACCTGGAGCTCTTCTGCACTGAGAGAGGAAGGTGGGGCTGGACATGTTTGGGACATGTACTCTGGATGCCTACATGAAGCCTCTCACATGAAGCTTCAGAGGGAAACCCACTTGCCCAAGAAAATGAGAAGGACCAGGGAGAAGAATCTGGAGATCCTTCTGCAGTGAGGATGGAGCAGGCAGTGCCACCGAGCAGATGGGAACAGCAACAAATGACAGAGGAGTGGAAAGAAGAGTTTCCCTCCTTCATACCAGTGCTGCTGTGGGAAGGATGACGCTACATGAAATGTACTCAGTAGCCAGAAATAGCACATAGTGATAATACTGATTGTGCAGCTGGGAACCAGGGCTTTCCTGGCAACAGGAAAGGGCCTCAGAGGAGCAAATCACAGATGAACACCTAGATATTTTTTTGATTTTTTTTTTTTTGCATAATTGTGAAATAGAGGCTGTTTTTTTATCATTGCTACAATTAAATTGCTACATTTCTGCAATCAGGTTGATCTCCTTTCCAGACTCCATTCACATTCTCAAAAATCTTGCAAGTGGGATTGCTTTTAACCCTCCTTCCATTCCAAATATGTGGGTAAAAGCATCAAGAAATTATATAGATCTAGTAGAATCACATATATCTCCCTCCAGTACAGTTATGGCCTCACTTTATATGTTTTACAAATTAAATCCATTATTATAGTAATAAACTGGGGTTTTAACATTTGACATTTCTACAGATATTATAATAAGATTCATAGGAGGAAAGTGTGATTTACTGTTCAAGAGGCTTTAACAGCCCCTTGTCAAATGCTGAAGGCTGGTCATCATCAAATATACAATTTTTAGTCAAAAATGCCTTTCATGACTGTTGAAATACGGTGGTTTACTGCCCCTGCAAGCACAAGCTATTTATTTGCTGTAGCATGTCCAAAATACTATGGTGGTGGGTTTTTTTTCCAGCTGGCTGGCTGGATTTTCCCAAGATATGCTCTGACTGGCCCTTGTTCTGCACCTACCCAATGGACTGAGGGTTGCAAAATGCTTATGCTGACAGTAGGAACCAGAGGGCAAAGGAGCCCTATGAGCTCCACTGTTTTAACCTTCCTTTCAGGGATTTGGGGAGCAGGTGGTTAGATGAAAAGGATTGGGATCTTCCTCCGGAGAAAACTAGGCCAGCACAGCAGAGGTGGCATCTGTGGCTGAAGTGGGGTCAGCAGACCCTCCAATCCTTGCTGCCTTCCTACAGCTCAGCCTCTGCACAGGTCTGCTGTCCTCAAGCCCTTCCCTTCTCAGTAGTGACATAAGTACCAACAGGGAGAAAAAATTTTGCTGGTCTAGGGCTCTTCACTGAAGGCACCATAGCTACAAGCCAACTGGAGTGAGTTACCTTACCTTCTCTTTCCTGTACATTGAGGTGATGGAGGGCTTTTCTTCATGCTGAAACTGGTTCACAGCTGCAGGGCTTTTGAAATGCTCTCAAAATCATCTCTCTGGTGTGTCCTGAAAGTGTTTCATAGAAGTTATTTTGGAATATCTAAGCTGGTTTTTGGTGTGGAAAAGACATTCTTTACAATTTTGTTCATAGTAGATCCTAGAGAGAAAGGTGACAAATCATATGAAAATATAGTCTCTAGCTTCCTCTCTGGTTCCTCTTTCCTCCTGTTGTGACAATCACTTACTACTAATTGATGTGAGAAGGAATTTACACGCCTGTTTTGGCCAGCAAAACTGATGGAGGTGGGAAGAAGGAAGTCAGATTCCAGTCTTGACTTTCTCTTTGGGAATTTAATTTTACTAGTGTCACCAAGTAAGGCACTGCTGGTCTTGGGCAGCCTCTTACTCCTGCAGAGAGCAGCAGGGAGCTCATGAACTTTTAGATCTGAATGAAAAACCTTGTTCCTGTCTTTTTTGCTAAGTCTGGTTTTGTTAAAAGAAAGGTCTCACAGTTATCTAAGCAATTGGACAAAACCTTTTTGATAATTTCTCAAAAAAAAAAATTCAGAAAAGTCAATAGGATTTGTTGTTTTAAAGACATGGACATATGGAGACAATGTTTACAATTTTTGATGCCAGAAACCATTTATTTTCAGTTCTATATTCCCTTTAAATGTCCCTTTTTCTGTTCATTTGACTGGAAAATAATTAGGTAACTTATAAAAAATGAAACATTGCTATCTAAATGCCAGGAATTATCATCTCATAGTGCCATTCTCACTTTTATCCCACAATGTGCTAATTATATTGATAGTAATGGTTGTAAATTCTTGAATAATTAGTATTTACCTGGGCATTAAAGTTCCAATGGATAAAGATGTCTGGAGTTCAAATCTTATAATAGGGACAGCTCCATTCCTACTAAGTGCATTTGTCTGCAGTCTAACAATCTAAAATTGGATATATGTTAGGAATAAAACACAGCTTAATGCATGAAGTAAAAGATTACAGGAAAATAACTTTACTAGCCTCTGAAATCACTGGTAATAAATAATGGTTATGATAGTGGGATGATTTTTGCCTCTGATGCTGTAAGAATTTCCTTTAACAGTGGCCTTCTTTTTAAAGTAATTTTTCACCTAAGCTTTGATCTCATTTCATGCAACGTATGTCAGAAGAAAAGATGGACAAGTAATTAATAAATGAATTATTTAACTTGTGAGTGTCACCTCTATTTCTTTCAGCTAATTGTTCACAAATAGATAGTGACGTTTTTGAATTAATTCATTATTCAGATTTATTCAATAGATAATTGCTGGGAGTAATTCTTTGTCTGTAGACTCTTTGGAAGCACTTTGCTGTGAACATTTAATAGTAAAAATCTATCCAGGCTTTCAATACAAGACAAACTAAAATTATCTATAATTATTGATGGAGTCCTTAAACATGGACAATATACTACAGTCTTGAAGAGCAACATCAACATTTTCAGAAAGAACTCCACTGCTTCTCCTGGTACATAGGAAGGGAAGCAAAGACATTTCAATTCTCTGTATAGCGCTGATGTTGAATGGTGCATATTGTATATGCAAATAAGTTTTTACAAGAAAAGCGTTCCTTAAGTGTTTGCTCAGCAGAAAAACAAGACAAGACTGAACAAAACATGATTGACTTCCCCGAGAATAAATAAGAACAGCCCCCACAAAAGAATTAACTGTATAGACAGTATTTTTTTCTGCAATACCCCAGTGGAGATGTCTAGGAAAGAAACATAACATGATAAAACAATTTTACACTCATAGGAGAGCATGTAACCATATGAACTCTTTTTCTATTTCCTTCTGTGGGAATAAATATTTTAGACAAGCAAAGTACTTTGTAAATGATGCCTTTGTGGAGACTCGTCTGGCCTAGTTCAATTATTCTGAAACCTAGCAATTTTCTCATATCATTGAATCTGGTTTTATTGCAAATAGGGTCATAGAAATAGTTACTCATTGCAATAATGGACTCCGTTTATCTTAACTATTAACACTTCCAGTAGGTTTACACACACACATCTATATTCAATATTTATGAATATGCACAGTGCATATATATTAATAATGAAGTAACTTTATCTCCAACAATCTGAAAACAAAATCACGTAATACCATACAGTGTGGGGTGCAGAGGTAACTGGAAGCAGCATATCAGGATAACAGAACAGAAAAGGAATAAATAAATTAGAGGGAAGCCTTCCATATCTTCCTCAACTTCCAGAGTGTCAATTGAGCCTTTGTTCAATATTCCACCTTTAGTGGTTCTGTGTACTCTTGATTAATAATTTAGAGATGCATCTTTTGGAAGCAAAGTAAGTTTTGTATTTGCCAAGAGTGATTTTTCACTAGTCAGAGAGTACATCAGAAGATAAAAAAGGCAAATTGCCCCGGAGAGTATAATTAGCCACTGCCTTCTTCCTTTTTCTGCTTCTGGAGAAACAGATTTACTGCTGAAAGTTGTGGGACAAGCCATGAGTTGACATATGGCAGCATTTCTTCTTCTCAACCCTCCAGTAAAGAAAGCATTATGTAAGTCCCAGGCTCAAGACAAAAGTCATCTCTTAGGACTGCCTGTTTCCAGTGCACACCCTGAAGGGTCATGATTAATCTGTTGTCTGATGATCACTCCAAAATGGGGTATTTTGGTGGAGTTGGGTAAAAAATAGACCAATAACAAAGCACAGTGGAGACAGACCACTGAATGGGAAGATGGTCTGATAACACTCGTCCTGTGTATCCAGCCAGGCTGAAAGCAATCAGTTTTTCTTTCTGTATATCAGAAATTCCTGTGATGCCCAGAGACCTGTGTATCCAAGTGTGTTTTTCCCCAAGGAAGGGCAGTCGCAACAACAAAGTGCAGCATCAACAGTCCCTGTGGAGCTCCGTGAAAGACTATGAAGTTATCCTCCCAGTGAGACCTTCTCTTTGCCCTTTAGATATTACTACCCAGCCCTGGAAGTTTTCATAATCGCACAGATCTGTAAGTTCCCCTTTGATGAAGGCAGGCAGACCTGGGGTCATTCATGCAAGAACTGTGGGCCTGGATTGCTAATCCTTGCAAAAATTAGATAAGGAATGTTATTATCGCATGTAGCCATCTGATTCATCGCAACACAACTCATTTCTGAAGGCAGAGCCATGGCTTTATTTTCAGATGTAGAATCATAGAATAGTTTAGGCTGGAAAAGACCTTTAAGGTCAGTGAGTGCAATCAGCTCTGCCAAGCCCACCACTAAACTATGTTCCCAAGAGGCTCATTTACATGTATTTTACATACCTCCAGGGATGGCAACTCAACCATTTCCCTGGCAAGCCTGTTCCAATGCTTGACAACCCCTTTGTTGAAGAAATTCTTCCTAATATCCAATCCAAAAGTTCCCTGGTGCAGCCTGAGGCCATTTCCTCTGCTGTTGCTTTTGACTTGGGAGAAGAGAACAATACCTACCTGGCTACCACCTGGTTTCAAATCCACAATGTGCACAAGTTTTTACTGGTTTTGAACTGGGCTCTTTTCCAAGGCAAAGATACTGATACACTGAGCAGAAGTTTTGTAGGGGTTTGCAATATGGTGAGAACATCCACGCTGCAGAGCATAGCAATCTCTGCTCTATTTGGACTGACTGGAAATGATTTAACTCTGTTGAGGAAGCTGGTCTCCATTCATCCCTGGCATGAATCCCTTGACTTATAAAAGGTATGAATCTGTCTCCATTTCTTAAAATTGCCTCTGTTATTCATGTGGCTTTCCGGGTAGATGTTATAAATAACCACAGAGGACTTGTGATGGTATATAGTAAACACAGAATTTCTGGCTGCTGAAATGAACTTTCTAAATAATTACAGAGTGATTCCACATCCACTTCATAATTAGACTCCTGAGATTGCAGCCAAGCTCTTATTTGTGATTCAACATGCATTTTTATTTTAGAAATGTCCCATAGCCATTTAGTTTATTCCACCTGAGGTTTTCTAATTTGTTCTGATCATCCTGTCACTGGGATCTTAATGTAGAGCATGTATTGATCAAATACGAGTTACCAAGTAACCAAATGGTAATATCTGCTATTGGCTCACTGATTCCAAAGCGGCCAGCACTGTTAGTGTGAGATGTGGGAGAGGGACAGGGCTGGAGCGAGTGAGGTCATTCAGAATGAACTTTTGTCACATACTCATTATCCTTTAGGAACCCAAAGTAGTGGAATTGGAATCTCTGACCAAAGTATTTGGGCTGCCGTTGATGGCAGGGCTGTCATCAGCCATGAGAGGAATTGGAAGGAGGACCTCACTATCAGAAGGAGAACATCTGAGCTGGCATAAAAGTGAAAAGGCATGTAAAGAAAAACCCTTAGAAATAGCAAATGTGTAATTGTCTTCAGGAGCTCCATTTTAGCAGTAATCGCTTTGTGCTCACTGTTGTTTTGATTAGGGTTTTCTCTCCATTTTTCAGTGTGAGCTTTGACCTGAGGAGAAATCCAGCTAGGATGACTGCAGGATATAGTCTTGAAAGAGGATTTGTGGTTTTGTCTAAATCCCAGATATCAAAAGGCTCCAACTGACTTCTGTGAGCCACTATCTATCCTTAAAGGATTTTAGAAACCTGGTAGCCCTTAATACCAAACTGGCCTTGAGAAGGGCAGCAAGTGGGACTCACAGCAATGGGAAAGGAGGATGCCAAGGGAATCTCAAAGGACCTAGACACAAGCATTACTACAGAAGATGATTTGAAGGCACTGATGTGAATGCTCTTAAGCTCCATTTGCAGTGTCACCTTGGAAGGGGATTAGATTAATGACATAAAAGAACAGAAAAATGGAGAAAAGAGCAGATTGAAGTATAAGAAAAGCCCAAAAGAGTAAAAAAATACATAAATTGGAAGGAATTTGGATGGTGACATTGGATGATGAACATAAAAATCAAGTGGCAAATCCCTCTGTCATTGGTAGCTGCTTTGCATTAATGTTAAGTCTATTAATGATGATATTTGTTTCTGTAATTAGTACGTAAGTGTCTCTCCTCTACCTCTCCAACCCCTGGAGACTGGTGATTTCAGAGTAAAACAAGTCAATTCAACAAAGAATAATTGGTACATTTTCTAAAACTGGCTGGCAACTTCTGGAGCCTATATTCAATTGCATCTCAATTCAAGCTAAGGCAAGGAAATAAGCCAGGGGAAACTCAGGCAGAACATCAAAGAACACTTGTGGACATCATGCTATACAGATAAGTCTGGTTGAAAGCCAGTTATGTTTTGCACAGGCAAGTCGAAGATTTAAGTTGTGCTTTCATTCCAAAGCAGAAAATCCTTCGGCATTCCTGCAGGAGAGTTGAGGGTCCTGCTCACACCAAGACAATTTGTGTCTTACAACGAGGTAGCTGAGAGCAGGATGTGCTTTGAGTAGAGAGGGAAACCAGGGTCCAGCTCTGATCCCTGGCAGGTTTGAATCAGATCCTTCAAATGCAATGCCCCTGGGATGCAGCTTGTTATTAGCTGCCTTGTAACAGCTCAGGTCTCTCTCTTTTTTCTCTCCTTTCTCTTCCTCATTCTTATCAGAAATTTGATCCTGGACCAGGAAACCTCTCATCTTAATATGTTGGTCAGATTCATCTCTTCTTCAACAAATGCATTTCTTTCCAATGTGCAGCATTTTCATCAGCATATTTTTCATCACCTCAAATGTATGAGCCTTTCAATCAGTCTCCTCAATGAAACAATGGAAATTACATTGCCTTTTCTTTCAAAGCCAGACAAATGCAAAGGCAAGGAATAAAGCCTCATGCAACAGCTGTGAAGATGCTGAATTAATAGTGTCTGAAGGAAGGAGCATTGAAGCTGAGCTCTCAATCTATTATGTGATTCTGACTACACGGCTGCTCCTTGACAAAGGCACAACATTTGGGTACCGAGAGCTAGTTCAGTGTCTTTCTTTCTCTCTTTCATGCATTAGACCCACTCTAGAAAGCATTTCTGAGAGAAACAATGAGACTGGAGTCTTCTTATACTTCCTACTTTTTGTTAGCATTTCTCCCTATATTGGAAATCTGGGAAAATATTAGATAGTTTTTAGAGCATACTGGGCAAAAAAACCTCCTTTCCAGCTCTTCTTTCCAGTGAAGATGATAGAAAGGTGATGGCACCACTCCTCCTTCCTAGAAGTTCTCTCCTCCTCTGTGACACCTCTGAGTCTATAGACCTGGAAACACCTTTTCCTGACACTCCTGCTTTTGGCAGGCTTTGTCACTTGCTGTGTGGATAGTGCCAGTCCTGGGAAATAGTGTCAACTCCTTTGATGGTATGTTTGACAATTCCAATCAAAAGGTTATTAGCAAGGGATTCTATAAGACTTCTTTACAGATAAGTTACCTTCTGTTTGACTGTCATATTTTCTTTAGAAGTGTTTTTTGAGCAGCACAGGTAAAAGGATACCTGGTTGTTCCCCACTCCACAATCAGGGCTGCCACTGACTCCAATGAAGAGTTCTACATGTGGTACCCAAACAGGATTTCACCTCTGCCACTCACATCAATGGGACTGATAGACCTCCATTAAATGAGCAAAACCTATCTCTGGACTGACCAATCTGCTCATCTCCTTACAGCCCTGAGAGAATATTGCAGTGAATTGAAATTTATTAGTTCAGATACAATGGCATTTCTCCAGACCAGGAGAAAGTATTGTTGATCCCAGAACACAGATATCAAGTTGCTTGCAACCAAAATAATAATTTCTATTTTTCTCTGTTTAAAGTAACATTACCATGAGGGGCAAAAGCATAATACAAGGTTGGCACTCTGTTGTCTTGAGCTATATCTCCTCTGGCTTCTGGCAAAAGGACAAGTAATTCCCCTGTCACATTCCCACTGCCTCAACAGCTATCACTACCTTATTAGAAGTGGTGGATTTCCAGCATTTTTGGTACTCTCAGTGCACTGACACTTCTGACCAATATACTCTGAATAATCTACTGAGCAATATACTCTGCTTGCTGCACGACTGAAGAAAGTATCTATCCTTTTCTTTACATGAGTTTTCCTCAAATTCAGCTACTGCTGCACAACAACACCTGGTTCCCATTCCTAAGCCCAGTAGCCAGCCTACTTCTCACCTGCTCCTCCAGCCTCAGGCTGTGCTGGTGACTTTGTCATTTGTTATTGTGGCAGCAAATGCTGCAGACCTGCCTGCAGCCTGCTACGAGTCTGAGATGAGTGATCCAGGTGTTGAGTGCCTCTCCTGTTTCAGATAGGTGAGTATATGGAGAAAGACACTCTTTCCTGAAAATCATGAATTTTCCTTGGATGCAAAACATGTCCCTTGGCTAAAGCATGTACAAAAAGCACATCTGAGACTAGAAGAGGAGAGGAGATCTTAAACTTAACCATAGCAAGGCAGCTTCTGGAGCCACTATTGCATCAGGTCTTTCAGGAGGATCTAGTGTGAGCCAGGATCAGTGTTAGACAAAGAGACCCAGAAGTACCAGGCTAATCAAGCCTGGGTTTTTTTTTTTTGTAATTTGTAGAATTTGGAGTTGGTGGCACTGGTGGTTATTATTTTTACTTAGTTCAGATTTGGATTTTGAGGCAGCAGGTATGTTGGAAATGGGCTGGCACTGGAGAGGAGAAACTGGTGCTCTGATGTAACAAACACCTCTTAGACCATCAAGCCATCTGCTTACCTGTTTCACAAAACCAAGGTTGAAGAGTGTTGGTGATCAATTCTCCCAAATCTTGGTTCTTCCCAATAGTCCATACAATGGTAGTTCTGGCCCTCCTATCTGAAATCTCTGCTTTATTTGCCCCCCCAAAAATAAAGTAGCTGCTCCAGGATCGATACATAGAACTGTTTAAATTCAGATACTTGTCAAAATCTTTTACTGCAAAACATTCCTCTCTGAGTAATAACCCATTCACTCTAGGTGCTTTTTCTGAGCAAAATATAGTTTAATTCCCAGGTTTGGGAATGTCGCTAGGAAGGAAAC
This sequence comes from Serilophus lunatus, assembly GCA_013399895.1. Lineage (NCBI taxonomy): Eukaryota > Metazoa > Chordata > Aves > Passeriformes > Eurylaimidae > Serilophus > Serilophus lunatus. The sequence goes on from VXBA01005659.1 coordinate 481,223, forward strand.
AAAGCTTTCCTGATCCACATCATGTTAAGCAGATCAGACCTCCTTTCTGGAGGTAAAGTGAGTTGGTTGGGAACTGAAATGTTGTCTATCTTCTTTTCAACATTGATAAAAAACAGGCTCCAGGGGAATAGGTTATCATGTTGCTTTTATACCGATTCAATTCTAAAAATTCTGCTAAGAGATTTTATTGCAACTTCTAATAAAGGTTACTATTGTTCATAAGTAAAGTGCTCATGTTAATTAGTCTTAAGACCAGAGCTGTATAAGAGCTACAGATATTGATAAAGTACTGTACAGTTCCTGAACTGAAGGAACGATGCTACTTTACACCAGAATGAAGACTTAGCCCACAGTTTTCAGATAGGCTGAAGATATAACAAAAGGGAAAAAAAGCCAAGAAGCTGCAGCATTTTGACAGAAACAGGTTAAGCAGTTTAACGATAGAGGCTCTGCACACTGGCCTATGCAGTCAAGAATATACAACCTTTTTTAGACGTACCTGTTGGTCACAATGAAAAACGGAGGCAGCATCTCACACTGCCATGTCTAGCTTGGGAGGCCTGCTCAGAAAAATCCTTCATCAGAGCAGCAGCTGTCTCTTTCCCCAGAGCAAATTCCTTTAAAGCTGTCAAAGATGCTGTAATCAGACTAGGTCATCAAAACCAGTCCTCCTGAGGACTGGAAATAAGATCCAGAGATGAGCATTCAGCTACATCGGCAAGGTCTAAAACGCTAAAGTTTCCATTGAAATTAAATGAAGAGACTGTAATTGCTGTGAAAGAAAAGTGAAGCAATCATTGGGAGAGCCCAAAAGCTTTCAAACCACCTCCTGAAATGATGCTGCCTGGAAAGCAGAGATCTATGTACTGCATAACACAATCTGATCACAGAGCACAGCTTTTACCAGGAAACCAACTTCGATAACTACTGGAGCATTTGTCTGTATGGCTCCTGGAGCTAAGGCAAATTTTAATTGAGGTTTCAACACACAGTTGAGTAGTTTTATTACCAGGTTAAATAAGAAAGGTTAATAAAGTAATAAAAATGGATTCTTTGCCTTCTTGATTTCAAAACACAAAGCTGTGGTCAATATGTTTAATAATTTGTAAATAGAGTGGAACAAAGCACAAATAGCCATGGTGACCATGGAGAGGAGATTGCTATGACGTTGCACCCTCCCTTGCACTTTTGCTTGCATTAGCAGTTTTGCAGGTAAAGCAAATGGACCGAGCTTGTGTCTGGTCCAGTGTTTACTGCTGTTACTGGAATTACATCTGGGATAAATTTGGCTTGGATTTGACTAAACCCAGTATTGGACAAAGTGAAAGGGTATCAGTATATTCAATTTTAGCTGTATTTTGTATATTGTTTACAGTATCTCTGATTTTAGATGATTGATCCCTGCCTGAGGAATAGTATTGGAGTAAACAGATCAAAACTTGTCCTTATTGCTTCTCCAGTGCTCTGACATTACACCAGATACTGGTTACCAGCTCTTTACTACTGCTTAAATTAAAAAAGGAAAATAAAGTAAATTGTCATCATGCATGGTGTAAATGTTCACATAACTACAGAAAAAAATGGGAAACAAACAGCCTATTTAAGAGGAGGAATCTGTGGCAGAAAGGAAAAGGGAAATGGAGGTAAAACACTCTACTGAGCTTGTGAGAAAAGATAATTGTTGGAAAGGTTGTTGAAGCACAGAAGAGGCAGAGGTATGTCATGGAGGCATGAGGACCTCTGTAACTGGGACACCCTGGCATGGGGAAAGCTGGTGCAGACAAGAAGTGGGCAGCAGTCCCAGGAAGTGGATCATGAGTGATAGTGAGGAATCTATTTCCCATTTCTGATTGCTGTGTTTGTCAAACTGTCCAAGAATGTTTCACCCAGCTGGCTCTGTACTGCTTTTCCATATGTTAGAATGGGAAACAGAGGCACCAGGTTGCAAAGTGACTTGCCCAAGGCCACTCAGAAAGGCAACAGCAGAGCTGAGTGCTCAGGTCTATTTACTGCTCTATCCACCTCCTAAAATTCCCCTGCTATCAGGAGCAGGTTACTGCTCTGAGATACTTAAAGCAAAAGTTTCTGCAGGCTGTGCAACTCACAGCTATCCAGGGAGAGCACCCTAAGGACAACCCCAGCATAAAATGCTGCAATAAATCCTGTAATCCTGTGGGAAATTCTGCTATAAATCCTGTAACACTTTCCCTGTGAGAGTTTTGCAGAGAGGCAGAGCAGAGTATGGAGCAGATAGGAGAGAAGAATAGTGCAATATATATATAAAGTCATGTACTTGCCTGAACACCCTCCAAAGGCACTGTATGTGAGTGAGCTGCAGGACTTCCTCAGCTGTTTATGCTCGTGGAGGATATTTAGCCACCCAGTCAATTGGCTGAAGCTCAGTTGAAAAACACACAGTGCCAAAAGCACAGGAGATGGAACCAGTGCAATAAACACAAGACTGCCTTGTTGGTTTTTTCTGCCTCTAATTATATATAAATGTTCAGAATTCCTGTGACCGAGTTATAACCTTAAAGTTGCTTTTCCTTCCTCAAAGGCTTCGTCCCTGAGTTAAGAGACGAAGAACAAACAAGTGTTTTTACTCTGCAACTCCCTTGTCGCATTACTCCCATATCAAATCTGGCAGATTCCAGCCTTCCCAACACTATAATTAGAGCATCTCCAGCCATCGAAGTAGCACTGACCCTCGCCACAGTGCTGACCTGCCTGCTTTGCAGCTCTTATCTGTCACGCAAAACAGCTCCTTGCCCATGCAAAGCAAGTGCTTGGAGGGGACAGAGAGTTTTGCATTTCGGCTGTGCCCAGCTTGCAGCCTGGGTCCACACATCACCTCAGCGCCTGCCCACCCTGCCTTGTGTTATGGGAGGCTCACTGTGCCCCAGTTTACTTCTGGAAGAGGGGAGCTGAGTGAAATGAGAAGCTCGAGGAAAGAAAATTAGTGCATGAAATTCAGCTCTTCTGACAACATTCCGTTCAAGTTTGATGTATAGTAATAGACAGGCAGGCTGTGACTGGCTGTACAGATTTTGGACTTAGGGAGAACTGAGGCTCCAGGATGAACCAATACAGCCCAGTTTCCTTCACTCTGTTCTGTTTGCTGGGTTTTCAGCTCCAGACACCTCTCGCTGAGAGGTGGGAAGCCCCTGTCACCTCCCAGACTCCCTGCAACCGTCTGGGATGAAAGGAAGGAAGAGAGGTTTCCTTTCAAGCAAGGATTGCCATCTTGTGGGTGGATGGGCTAAATTTGCTCTCAATCTGCTTTGTACAGCTAGGTGCATTCAAGGTGCTCTCAATATTTTGCTGAGTTTCATTTAGGGGAATTTATCCTCCTTAGTAAATGGAATAAGCAGCCAGGAGAGGTATAGGCAGTCATGGGGAGCCCCATTCTCATTGCACTCTAAGAGCCCTAAACCAGATAAGATAATGGCCCCCTCCGGGGCCAGGGAGAAGCTAATAGCTTTCTCCAGGGAGTCACAATATCTGAGTTTTATGTAGCTGAGAACACATATAGTATGTTCCACTCTGAGTGGTAACAGGTTAGTGTAGGAGCCAGTGTCTGGTTTCATTGCTGGGTACATATTGCATTCAGCTGCCTTGGGAACTGCAGGTTGAAGAGTTAAAGTGCTCTGTCTGAAAATTAGGCATTGACCAGGCCGCCTGTTTATTCCTCACCACGTTACTCACACATGAGCTATCATGCTGTAAATGCAGCATCCTCTCTTTCTCTGCTGCTCTTTCCCATGCTCACCAGCCTAAACTGGAAAAGCTGCAAGAGGAAGATTCAGCTCCCCTTTGTATCAGATCTGCCAACTGGCAAACCTCATCTGGATGGAGTAAAGGCATGAGCACTTTCACTCTGTGTAGGATTTCCCCCACCCCAGAAAATACTTTTTCTTACTATCTATAAAGTCAGGGTTCAGCTGCTCTGACATCTATTGCACTGCAGGCACCTCCTAGCTCAGAATATTACCCCAAGCACCCACTACAGTTAAGGGAGAGAAACAAGTGCTTTTAAGGGTAATTCATCCACTCTAATTGAAATGTCTGTATAAGCTGCAGAAGAGTCCTATCCTGTAGGTGCCAGTTCCCCTCTCCATAGCAGGAAGGACTGGCTCTGATGCAGGTGTCTTCACCCAGACAGTTGGATCACACCTTATGCCAAGGCAGAGAAAATTTCTTTTACTGGGGGTCAGAGTGACTTTTTCCGAGAATCACAGAATATTCTGAGTTGGAAGAAACCCACCAGGCCCATTGAGTCTGAGTCTTAAGTGAATAGCCTATACAGGGATTAAACCCCTGATCTCGGTGTTATTGGCACCAAATTCTAACCAACTGAGCTTAATACAAATTGTATGAGTCAGGGGAGGGGGAGAACACTTCGGGGTGACCTTACACTGAGTTCTCTATAGTGAGTTCGTTGGGCTGCAACAGAAAAGGCAAGGAGGGGTTACCAGAGGGCAAACTGACCCCCATATAGAATCCTCAGTGCAGAACTAGTCACGTGAGCTGCAGATGCCCTTCACCAGCACCTATTTATACCTCTCTGTTACTGTGTTTCAGTGAATTAATTTTACATGTAAACCGTGGCTCTTTCCCCTGTTCTGAAGTCTCTGTTTATCAGAACATAACTTACAAGCACTTTTACGGGAGGTTTGCATTTCCATATATGTCAGCAGCGCACAGAACCAACATCTGAGTGGGTGGAATTTTGATTTATTGGAGGAGAGTGCATTATCAGTAAATTCAAGAGACTAAATCTGCCATGGAGAGGACTTCTTTTGTTTCCATCATCAAGTTAGACATTATATCCTGTCAAACATCCCAAGGGGCACTTTTGCTCCAGGCACCAGAGATAATAATTCAGCTTGGAAATTCACTGTGTGCTCTCCAACTCTTGTTCAACTGCAGGAGGGAAGTGAAGGAAAATAAAACCAGGAATTAATCCCTAGTTTTACCAGCCCTGTGATATCTCTTGGTTTTTTCAGTGCAGGCTGTGAGGCTCTTCATCTGAACTTCTCCTGCTGTGATCATGTGGCTGAGGGCGGTGTTGTGTGATGAAATTTTCAGGTTTGGATACAATGTCACAACATTGCAAACCTCAGCGTCCTATCACTACTATGACGGCTTTGTCTCCTTCCAGTCCTCAGAGTAGCTCTAATGCTTGTTATTAAAAGAGGGATGGATCCTCCTCCTTGCCTTTATATCCTTGCCTGATGGATTATGCGATGGGAGGGGAGGGGGGGTGTCCTGATGTTGGATATTCTGCCATTGCTCCTGATACTTGGGCTCAATACGATGCTCATTGCCCTTGGACAGAGGAAGACCATGATCAGATCCACAGTACCAGTGTCTTTGCTTCCCTAACACCACTGTTGCCTACAACACTACCGCCGTGCAGATCACTGGTTCTTAATGTTTACTATTAAATGATTAATATTAAATTAATTATTAATATTAAATATTCTTAGATATGCTCAGCCACTGGGTCACCTCTGCAACATATCTGTTTCTTCACCAGGAGTGTCTGTTTGTTGAAAATCTCCTTTTTTAATGAAGTCAGTGAGATCTGTAGTGCAGGAAATTACCTTGAATAACATCATTTTACAGCATGCAGTAAAAACACTGGACTGTTATCCCTTCTGCTTTTTCTGACACCTCTGTGCAGTCTTTCCGCTCTTGACAGAGGTCTGGTGACCAGCAGCAATGTTTGGCAAGCAACTTTGGAACCTATTTCAGACTTCACTGGTCATTTAGTCCTAGAAATGCTTGAGTTGGAAAGGACCTTAAAGAACATTTAGTTCCAATCCTGCAGCCATGAGCGGTGACACCTTCTACTAACCTTCCAGATTGCTCAAAGCCTCATCCAACCTGGCCTTGAATATTTCCACAGACTGGGCACCCACAGCTCCTCTGAGAAACCTGTTCCACTGCCTTACCACTCTCTGAATAAAGAATTCCTTCCTAAAATCTAATCTAAATATTGACCCACTTTTGGTACATCTGAATGAAGCGCACAGGAGATCATATGGGGCGTGTCTGATGCAAGTTTACTGAAGAAATATACTGTTCAGTGAGTTCTACAAAGCAGATGGAGACTTACAGAACAGCTAGCTATTTCTGAATAAATATATCTATTCAGAGGGGGAATCACATAAAACAATGGGCTGGCAGTAGCCGGTAATTTAAAATGCAGCAGGCATACTGTTGCTCGCATTAGTAACCTATGAGAAACATCACTTAAATAGCACAATCAGCCCCAAAAAGCTCCTTGGGAATTAGTGAACCATTTGTGGTTCTGTGGCTCTACTTTATTCTTAGAGAAACTTGCTCTTAAATCTCTATTGTATTTGTTTATTTACATAAACTTTATAACTTTAAGTAACTACCTTTTCCTTTAAACCATATGCTATTCTTTTACAGAAAGCCACATATAGTCAACTCTTAATATAACTTACTTTCGGCTGCTGGTAGGGTAATAATATTTAACAGTTCAGTACTATGCAATTCATTTATCATTGTCGTTGTTTCTCATCTCTGATGTGCAGCAGATTCTTCTCACCCCTAAATCTGGACCTAAACTGCATGCATTTCTCATGTATTCATTGTGCCTTTTCCTAATCATTTGGTGCTTATATCATTCCCTTTATTTTGCAAATATCATCTGCTGTACCGCAGACCCTGCAGTGATGGGCGATGTTTATGTAGTGGTCTTTTTTTCTAACAAAGAGGTATATGGAAAATGGAGGTTAGAGTGTACATTTGAAGTAAGAGGTAGAGTTTTGAGAAGTGGTTCAGTAGATCCTCGCCTAGCCTCAGCTACAAATGGAAGTAGATCTGTTAAATGCGAGGAAAGGTGCTGATTCAGCCCAACTTGGCCAAGTATGAACTTGAGTGTGTACCTGGGTATGCTTATAAAGCAGAATAATCATCAGTGGTGTTGGTCCTGCTCAGTCTTTCCTTCCATCAATCCTTCACTTACCCTGTTTCCATCAACTATACTAGGCTCAGCTGAGCTGAATAACAACAATAAGGCGGGGTCCACTCAAGTGAAATGACAATGAAATAACAGCTGGTTTTGTCTCTGGTCTTCAAACATTTTTGTGACCTTTTTCCCCCAGCACCATTTGACTGGACAAAATATTAATGCCATTAAAGGAGATTGTATTGTCTTAATATGACAGTCCTTAAAATCAGCAAAGAAGAAATTAATTTGGACACCTGCTAACTGCTCACTGAGAAGGAAAAGGATGCAATAGGCATTAAATCTAGTCCCCTGCTACAGGCAATTATATGATACAATTTAATTTCTAAATGCAGCAGACTTTACACAGCGTAGTAACTCTCAGTTCTCAGTATCCTTCAGAAATCTTTTCTGGAATTCCTCATCTTCTAATCATCATGTTTAAAGTTATTGATGGATAGTTTATAGTAATTTATTCTTGTGGCAACATTCTTTAGCTTCCACAACTCCTCCACAGAAGAAACTGCAGTGCCATTTTACTTTAATTATTAATTATACATATCAGAAATAATGCTGTTAAATGGTAAAGATCAGAATGAGAGCTAACGTGTAGCTGTGATGGGGAGAATAATTCCAAGATATCCTACTGAGCCCATATGGTAATTTATATGTTTGTGTATGCTTGTAAATGTCTGATTCAGCATCAGGGAGTGACAAGGTAGTGAGGGAACAAGAGAAAAGACGTTACCAAAGACATTTTCTCTCCCTCCCCCTCGCCTCTTCTCCTCTCTTGCACGCGATCCTTCAGGAGTAATTACTGGAATGGAGATTTTTGATTCACTAAGGCATCATTTCAGAAATTCCCTCTGCTGCTTTCTGAGCAGTGCCTGTGATGGTGCTGGCAGATATGATGCTGTGGCAACTCTAGCTCATGATCATTTCTCTGTCCCAGACCATACCAGAAGCTGAGACAGAAGCTAATTTTATTGCTTCTTCCACATCCGATTTCATCTCACCCTTGTGAGTGACAAGGTTTAGGATATGCTCATTATGCAAAACTGCTTTTGCACTCCAACCAGCTTTTTTGGAGAGGGCTTAGCCAATATAATGTCTTTGTGATCCAGGAATTTTCACATTGGCTCTCTTATTCCTCACAAGGCTGCCATAAATGATGATTCCTCAATTTCACTTTCTTCAGTAAATGGATGCTTAGATATTTAATTAGGAGGCAAACCATATAATCAACCTTCTGCAGATAGAGCTGTGCACTGTAATCAGTCTCGCTCAGCTTCTTTGCGTGCTGCTGAAGTACTGGCAACTCCTGAATTTATCAACACTGTGGCTCGAGTGGCAATTTGCCCAAGGATTTCTCAATTAATAAATGTGAAGCAGCAGGTAGTCCAAGCACTGCACAGGTTATTCTGCACGTCTAACGTCATTCTATTTTCGTTGTGAAAAACAGCTCTGAAGAAATCAGGCAGAAACACAAGTGACAATAATACCAAACTGAATTTATTTTTTGTGTTTAATTTTTTTTTCCCTATTTCTTTTTCTGATTCCCAGAAAGTGCTTGTCTGAGTGGTGTAAGTTATCCCAGCTGGCATTCAAAGTTATCGCATTCTTGGTGAATGGTCCAGAGCCCACCTGCCAGGCAGGCAAGGGTACTAAAACAGGAGAAGGATTTATGACACATATCAGACATGCAGAAAAGATGCCCCTCTCATATGCAGCTTGCAGTCCCACAGTTCTTAGAGTAAATAGGAAAAAGAGAGAAGTCTGAGTCACAGCTGATGCTGGATAGAAGCAGGATCTCAGTGAAGGTGGTGAACTGGAGAAAACAGAAATGGATGAGCATTTCTGCATGTTCAAGGTGGAAATGTCTTCTTGTGGTGCCTTCCATGTATGCATGTAAGGAAAGAATTCAGTCTAGAGTGTGAATTGAATTGAGGGTGTCTTCTGGATAAATCTTTCCTTCTCCTTCATCAGCTAAAGGAGCCAAGGAAGATTGGCCTCTAGCAGGTGCCTGTGGTGGGTCTGTGAGCTCCTAGCAAAAGTGTCCAAACTTACAATCTATGACTGTTCAGGTATATTCTAGTGAGAGTGCAGATGCTCTAACAGTGATATAGTCTGGATTCTTATGCTGAAGACCACTAAATCACTGATATCTACCATACCTGCATCCTGCTAAGGTATAAAACTGCAAAAGATTCAGCCCTGTTGCTTTCGCTTGCAATGGTACAGCAGTAGCAATGTCTCTGATCTGACCAAGGTAGTTGGTTTCAGATACAGTTTCTGCATGATCCATCCCAAATCTTCTCCTGGTCCCAGGCCAGAGAGGTTGTTGCAAAGGAGCCCACTCTCCCTTGTTACTAACAGTTAATGGGGAGCTGCACATCTGTCAAAGTGATGCAGCAGGAGTGCCTTCACAGGCACTTTCTTGTTATTTTGGTTTTGGCAGCCCTCAGTCCCTTCGTGTCACAATCATTTTAACCACAGACACACTAATCCTTATTGACACTTTCACTTCTTTACTGCAGTCAAGCTCCGATGAAACACAAAATGCCTCTCAGGCTTCCACCTCAGCCTGGTCAGATGTGTTTGCCTGATTTCCTGGGGGAGGCAGAGCTGCTGCATTCCTGCTGGGAATCTTCTGGATCTCGGATTCTTGCATCTGTGTGTCACCAGCATAAGCAGTGGTGGGACAAACTGGGACAACCTCCTGTGGCTCCTAGACACTCAAGAGAATATTGGTGCAGGAAACTAAGGGCAATGAATGATGCATAGGGTTTAGACAAGCTGTAAAGCTCTGGCAGTTGAGCAAGTGCCTGCCCATCAACAGGTCTACAGTAAATTGGAGTTCATGTATGCTCTCACTGACCATGGCAACTGTGAGGTAATTCAGCTTATCCTAGAATCACAGAATGGTTTGAGTTGGAAGGGACCTTAAAGATCACTTAGTTCCAACCCTCCCACCATGGGCAGGAACACCTTCCACAGGACCAGGTTGCTCAAAGCCACATCCAGCCTGTCCTTGAACACTTCCAGGGATGAGGCATGCACAGGTGATTCAGGCAACCTGTTCCAGTGTCTCACCACTCTGACAGCAATGAATTTTATCCTAACATCTAATCAAAATACCTCTGCTTTTACTTTAAGTTTGTTTCCTTTGTCCTATCACTATGTACCAGTGTAAAAAGTCACTCTCCTATTTGATGTTGATCTGAGAGATCTGCACTAGGTCATACTATTGTCCTTTCTTTGCAGTGTAGGTACACATATTGTGGACTGCTACCAGAACTCCTCTCATGTGCAGTAGAGCTTTTAGATGGCATTGAAGTGAGCGTATGTCTGTTTTGTTCTAGAGTACAGAAAGATTAATTAAATTTACATGTTCTATGGAAGAAAATGTTGGAGACTGACTTTAAAAGCAGGCAAACTATGCACTGAAAAATGTGCATTGAATTAGATGTCCCAAGCAATGTCTGAGCATTCACAATGACAATAGTTTTCCAGACAGATGACGTTCAAGCTATGTAACAAACCAATAAAATATCGTTTGGCTTGGACTCAGAAATGGACATTTAGAGATTGATAGATTTTTTTTAAGCCCAGAAAGATTCATATTATTTGATTACCTCCATAACACTGACTCACGCTGAGCAAATACCTAGTGTTTGACCAAAACATGATTTCCCAAATGGTGACTGTACATCATTTGCAACAGAAAATAATTGAAAACTCCCAAGGCCCAATTCCCCACTGCTATGTAATTACTGGTGCCTATGTAATACACTATTGATTTGCCCATGTTTTCCTACACTCATTTTGCAGTTGCTAATGACTTACAAAACATAAAATGTTGGAGAAACAGCCCCAAAGTCTTAACAAAAGTAAATCACAGTTCAGAGGTCCTTAATTCCCTAATCTCCGCATTTATTTGTGGTACACATCCCCCACCAGTCGCATAGAGGGTAACGTGACCTGACTGTAGTAATGTTCCATATTTAACGCCTTTTATCTGCAAATGGAACTCCACATCCTTCCTTGCTGCTTTATGCAGTACTTGCTGCCAGCAGTTTTCCTGCTGGTTTTGTGGACCAAAATCGACGAGCACCTGGCTGCTCCTTCAGAGATCAGGAATGCAGTGATCCTTTTCAACTGCGCAACCCTTCTAAGGATCCCAGTCGTCCTGCCAATCAGTGCTTACTTTTAATGAGCCAGATTAGGTGTATTTCTCCAGTGCAGGATTATGAGGATTTGAGAAGGGTCAATTTGTAATGGTCTTGTGGTGGTTGCTGCTACCTGCCACATTAATGAAGATTTATTAAATTAACATCACATGTTTTTTCAGCAATTCAAAATTCGCACACACAGTTAATTTGGGTTGGATTCTATATATGCACCAAATTGGTGAGATGCTTGTATTTTATGTGCGGAGAATTGATTAGCTGTAGTCCTGGAAGATTCATCCAGAACTTTGCTGTATCTATTTATTTTGTTCCTCATGGAACTTTTAAAAAGTTCGTGGAGTGCTCCCTGTATTTTAACCAGAGACTCCCACAAAATGTTTTTTAATCAGCATATTGTAGAGTCCTCAGAGATGAGATTGCTACAGAAAGCTTTTCAGGTCTAAATGGGAAATTGATTTCATTTTTTAATATTTCTCAAACCTCAAATTAATGAATAAGACAATACCCCACCTGAACAAAATCACTCAGGCATTAAGAAAAGAAATGTCACCACAATACTTCAAGGAGGAATATGTATGTAACCAATCAGCCCATTAATTGCATCTTTTGCTCACATTTTATTGCCTTAAACAATATAGCTCAATCAAGGAGACATAAGTATTTTTGCGACATTCAAGGTTAGCTTCAAGAGAAATGTTCAGAGCAGATGTGAGATCTGGATGAGATGTGTAGTAAGTGTTTAATCATTCAGAATCTGCCTTATTCAGCAAGGAGAATTCAAAACACCTCATGCAACACTTTTGGACTTCTAATCTCCATCTAGAAATGGATAGGGGTTTGTTGGGTTCTGCTGAGGTGCAGGAAGTATCCAGGTATTTTGGAAATATTGAGAACAATTCTCCAATTTATTGGAAATTTTACTTCTATCCTGGGAAAGCTATGATCTCCATTGAGTCAGAGATGGATTAGGGTTATGTAAATAGGTTTAATCTGTTTTGGGTGGCTGTAGCAGTACAGTCTGTACTAATTGCATGCCTGCTGGAAAGGAGACTCTTCCAACATCTATCCAACTAAGGTATTTCCATGCTTCTCGCATTACTGGCATTACATCCAAGCATAAATCTTAATGTATTTTCCACCTAGAGTACTGGGTAGGTTTTCAGTAAATAAAACACCCCATCCCTGAAATTATAGTTATAAGTTTCTGGTTTAGAAAATTCAGACTTGCTTGCGTATTGAATCAATTAATTGCTGAGGACATTCTTTTAATCTCCTTTACCCTTTGTACTTCTACCTATGAAAAGGAGCATAGTAAAACCTCTTTATCTGGCTGCTGTATGGACAAATACATGAAAGATCATGAGGCTTCTCAGTTACTGTTGCAATGAATGCCATACAAATAATTGAGACAGATACCAGGCTACTCTGCCATGCCAGTGTATGCAAACCATGATAGCAGTGCTTGCCTGGGTGGTAAGGCAGCTCTGGTGTCCCATTAGATAGGTATTCTGCTTCCTTTCATTTATGGGAATAAGGAGCTGGACTCCTGTTTCGGGTCTGACCTGCTGAACCTGCTCCTTGTCCCTTGTGCTTCCTGCTCCTTCCCCGTCCCCCAGCAATGCTCAGTCTGGACAATTATTTCACATTTGAAGCCAAATGACCTGAGAAGAGTGGCAAGGTGGGGACATTGCAAGTGTAACATGGAACTGCCTGGGTCTTGGAAGAATGAGAAGACACTTTTTAAATAATAGTGACAAATGCTGACAATACTGAAACTTCCTTTGCTCCCCAAAAATTTCACACAAGTGTGAATGCTAGCTGGGCAAAAAGGGATCACAAAAAAAGAGCACATGCTGCTTCAGCCCTGTGTGTCACTCGAAGTATAGCAGGTCCCTCATCACCTCTCTTGCCCTTCACACTGGAGCATTTTGCTAACTCTGCTTTCAGAGGATGGTTTAGTGAGCAAGACATTGCCCTGGAGCCTGACACTGGGCTGAGTACTGACTCCCACAGACGACTCATGATAAGGTCTTGAGAAGTCATATCCATCTACAATCACAGGCTCCCAGTGACAGGACGAGAGGACACAGGCTGCATCAGGGGAGGTTCAGGTTAGATATCAGGAGAAACTTTTTCACAGAGGGAGTGATTTCCCACTGGAATAGGCTTCCCAGGGAGGTGGTGGAGTCACCATCCCTGGATGTGTTTAAGAATAGGTTGGATGATGAACTTAGTGACATGATTTAGATGGTTTAGATGATGGGTTGCTGTTGGTTAGGTTGTTGAGTTGGGTAAAAGGTTGGACTTGATCTCTACGGTCTTTTCCAACCTTGTTAATTCTGTGTAAATTCTGTGTAAGAGGCAACTGAGGGGGGACCTTAGCATTGTACATAAGTATTGAAGGGCGGGTGTCAAGAGGGTGGAGCCAGGCTCTTCTTGGTGATGCTGAGCAATAGGACAAGAGGCAATGGGCAGAAACTGTTGCTCGAGGAGTTCCACCTGAACATGAAGAAGAACTTCTTTACGGTGTGGGTGGCCACACACCAGAACAGGTTACCCAGAGAGGCTGTGGAATCTCTCTCACTGAAGATATTCAAGGACCATCTGTATGCAATCCTGTACAATGCGTTTTAGGATGAACCATCTTTGACTAGGGAGGTTGGGCCAGATGACCCGCTATGGTCCCTTCCAGGCTTACCCATTCTGTGATTGATTCTGTGTTTTTCTGTGATTCAGGGGACTAACTTCTGGTTGAGAAAGTAAGTCCTATATGTCACTTTGACAGTGGTATTTTATTTGTTATGCCTGGGAATCGGTTATCGGGGATAAGGCTTTAAACAGCTTTGGTGAATATGAAGCTTTATTGATTGGTGCTTAGTCTTCTAATGACAATAATATTCTCACACCTTGCTGGACTGTTGTAAGACATATATACTAAGGATTATAAGATGCTCACATACTGTTGTTATGAGAGCCATGAAAGCATTGAGAGGGAGATGAAGTGATACCATTGTGAACAAGGGGACATTGACTGATTGCTATTTTTTGTCTTGTAATAATGCACACAATCAGTGCTGATCAAATAACAAAGACTGTGGAAGCTGCCACTGTTCAATATCTTTGCAGTGCAATTCTGATATAAAGGATTGGTCCAAAGTTGGATCTTTTGATTAACACATAAAAGTTGAGGCTCTGTGTTTAAGAACTCATACTGCTTCTAGCCTCCTGTGTGGCTGTCCTCAAGTTATTTAGACTTCTCTCTGCCTGCATGATCTCGTAAGTGATCAGTGAGGGTGAGAATACGGAAAGACTTAGTCAACTATTGCAGAATAAATTCTATGGAGGGATCACAATCCTGTCTATAGTTGCTTTGTTTATATTAATTTTGTGGCATCAGAGTTAGACGATGCAGAGCAGTTTGGATTGTGACTAGGCTGAACCAGTAAGAGGTTTTGCCCTATATGCCTTTGTGTCAGTAAGCAAGGATGAGATGTGTCTCTAGAAGGTGATGTCTTTTTACACCTGGTTTGCTCAGCACTGTGCAGCCACAGGATGGAGGCTGACTCACAACTCAGGCACATCTTTGGTGTTGCATGACCCAGAGAAGCCTGTGACATGTTACAAAAGTTTCGTTGGGTATTGGTTTGCTTTGCTGCACTTGTTTCATTCACACACTCAGGCATATGAGGAACTGGGCTTTTCACTGGTGAGGGAAGGGGTCACAGACCTGCTGCATCCCTTCTGCACTCCTGGCCCATCTGTGGAGTTGTGGGGCCAAGGACTGGATCTGTGCCTGGTCTGTTCCTGTGGGTTCCCAATGAGCTGCTTCTGTGGAGGGACAGTGGCACAGCCCTGCAGTGCTATGTGCTGCTGTACAAATCATCCAAGATCCCATATCATTTGGAGAGAAGAATTAGAGATATAGGAGCCAGTGTGTACACCAGCAGTGCTTCCTGCTTTCAGGAGGAGCAGCAGCTCTCCTCTGTAGATGTGTAGGGTGGTGAGGATGTGTGGGGAGACATTGTCCTAGTGTCACTCTTTGAACATGGGATCTGACAAGCTTTATTTCTTCTTACAGAGAGAACTGGGATCTGAGAAATACAGGAAACAAAGCTCTTCATCTGTCATTGCTCATTAGCTACAATTAAGGTGCTGTCAACCACCTGTGCAAGAGGGAATTTGTGCAAACCAAAGGCTTTCTTTTTGGAGAGAAATGCAAGCAAACTCTGACCTTGTCAATGGTTGGAGAGCAGTAGGAAAATGCTTTGGAGCTGCCTCATCTCCCCTTGCTGGTATTTAGCGGCTATTGCAGCCTGGCTTTGTGTCTATGCTCGCTGTGCACTGCTTCCAGCTGCAGGTTTGCAGGATTTTCTGGGTATTGGCAGAGAAAGAATTATATTTCCTGTGTATATGCTTATGAAGCTAGATCTGAACTTGCTTCTTTTGATGAGGTTTAGCTAAATAAATAGACTTTTTTTTCTTAAAGGCTTTCATTCATACTTAGCACCTGTATTCAGTCTTACTGCAAACTAGTTCCAGCAGACCTGTAGCTGCTGAGAGCAAAAGAGAAATATTTAATTAAAAAAAAAAAGATTAAAAAAACCCCCAACCAACACTTGAACCAAGGTAGATTTGCTAAAATGTTGACTTAATTACGTACATAAATTTTAGGCCTTTATGGTCAAGGGTTGCATAAATTATGATCCTCACCTGGGAGGTGGGAGGAGTGTGAAGAGTCAGTAAAGTGTAAACAACACATACAGACCTTGGTGAGACAATTTTTTGTTGCTATGCTCAAGAGCCCCCCGGTCCAAGGCTGTGTACCCTGATGTAAAGATGTAAAGACCAACACTTTCAGAACTGCTCTAAGGTCAGCAGTCTCAAGGGCTGGGAGGCAGCATGGGATATCAGATGTAAGGGCAGGGAAGAGGGACATGGCAGCTCTCTGCAGCATAATGGAGTTCAGTGCCAGACATCAGAGTGAGCTACCTAAACAAGCAGCAATGCTGGCACAAGAGCAACTCAGTTAAGAGTATGCTTCACTTGGAAATAGCAAGAAAATTTTTTGCCATCAGAAGAAATGGAACAGATTGATAATAAAAACAGAGCTGTATAAAGTCAAACTGGGTTTGTGCCAATTGGTGAGGGACCTTTTATGATGTAAGAACCAGATGTAGTGATTCTGGAGATAATTTTCATTGTACTCCTAAGAGGGTGGTCAAACTTCAAAATAGAAAGGTTTCAGATTCTCCATCCTTGGAGGTTTTGAAAATCTGATTGTAAATAGCCCTGAGGGACCTGCTCTCATTGACTGTGCTCTGATCAAGGGCCTTGGACAGGATGGTCTTCTGAGATGTCTGCAGGGTAAATACATAATCCACTGACAGCAAAGCAGCTATCCAGATCCTTTCCTTCTGTATTCATTTTTAGGTTTGCTCTTTATGGGAAAATACACTTTTATTCCTCTTCTGTATTGATCCCCAAGCTGTACATCACCTTGCAGGAGCAAGTAGGATGTGAATGGCACCAAAAGTGGACTTTTGTTCCAAGATTAATAGTCTTTTCTTAATAAAACTCAGCAGTGTTGTGCTGTACAGGACAGGAAGGTGCAAGTCTTTCCCAAAATAACATAGAGAAAGAGATAACTTGAAGCTTTACCTCCAGGAAAGGACTCTGGAATGCATATGGATCTATTCTCTTGGGCTAAATTTTGCTTTAGTCTTCTTTTTCTCTGTTATCTTCTTTTGCCCAGTTTAGAGCTTTTATGTACAGAGGAAGAAGCCTTTGTGTGGCTTATTCCCATGCACTTCAGCTAAATGTTATTTGGGGAATGAGAGCAATTTGTCCTATCCAAAATCCTCTATTCCATGGACTGTCTATGCAGGGTCATGCAGGTGTGTGAGGTCAGAGCTGTGCCAGGATGCTGTGCTGAATGATGACCATGGCATGCTCAGCACAGTGCCTGGGTCCCCTCTCACATCCATAGATTCCAGGGCCTTTTCAGAGCCGTATCCATAGCTGTCAACCTACAAGGGCTGGAACCTCTATGTGTAGTCATTTTTTTTTCCTATTTATGTTTGAATAACCTTAATTAATTTCCTCACCTTTGAGTTATTTCTTGGCACAAGATCCATGCTTCTGGCTCTACTGGTTGAAGAGCTGCAGCTGGATTTACTACCCTCTCTGATTTTAACCTGCTGTTCAAGGATACAGTGATTGAACACTTGCTTGCAAACCCAGCTCCTATAATCTTTATACTGTATAACTTTTGCTGGTATTTCCCCTATGACCTGTGAGTGTGCATCATTTTTTTCCGATGAAACAACCACCCATTTTTATATTTCTCTTGAGAGACAGCATGATCTGACATTGCATTTAATCCACACCAAGTTATTTAATTTGTTGAACAGGTACTGAGAAGGGACCAACTTATGCAGCATAGTTCATAATAGGCAGTCATTTACCAGGTAAAATACTGCTCATATTAGAAATGCAGCAGGATTGAAGCAATAGCATTTTGATTCCCTTCCTTCTCCTTTTCTCCTGCATAATATTATTATGCAATTTATACATGTTAACATCAGTTAATTTAGCAGCTTAACTTTATAATCAACAAATCATTATGAAGCAAGGACAATAAATAAAGATTTTTTTCTGTGCTGTTTGGGGAATTAAGCACATGACAGAGTTAAAACATGTCTGTGCAGTGAGGAAGGGCATGATCACACATGGAAAAAAGCTGCCACCCTAGCTTTGCTTCATCTTGCTGGATTCAGGATAACAGCCAGGATTGCAGTTTATGCTGATCACAGAATGGCTTGGGATGGAAGGGACCTTATGTATCACCCAGTTCAACCCTCTTCCACCACCATGGATAGGGACACCTTCCACTACACCAAGTTGTTCAAAGTCCCATCCAGCCTGATCTTGGAACCCTCCCACATATGAGACACCCACAGCTTCTCTTGGAAACCTGTGCCAGTGCCTCTCAACTCTCTGAGTAAAGAATTTCTTCCTAACATCTAACATAAACCTGCCCTCTGTCAGTTTAAAAGCCATTACTCCTTGACCTAGTAAGGGTCAAAGGAGTACACACCGACAGTATGTACAGAAATCTGGAAACCTCTGCCTGTGCGTTTTCCAGGCATGTGGCTCCCAGTATTGTTGTCACACTTTAGTCTGAAACACTTTTCAGTCCTGTCTGAGACTGATGTCCTGGAAGCTGTGGAGTTTGCCAGTGTCCTCAGGGGAAGTGTAACCTGAATTAGCCACAGTGGATGGTACTCGGCATCATGCAGGATTAGCACTCCCAAGTGTGATCTAAAAGCCGCTGAAATCAATCACCAGAATATTCTTGTTCATGTCAGTGAAGCAGGTTGCTCTTGGATTGAAATTTCCTACTAATGTAATTATTCTCTACTAAGGGAGGAAAATGGAAAAGTGAAGATGGCATTTTATATGTCAAGGTCACACACATCAGCAAGCTCTCAGCATCTTAAATGGTGCTGTACAGAGCTTTTATTCTTTTCCAGACATAAACATGCATGAAGTGCATCACAGCATGGCCTCCTTCCTGTCACTCAAGGTGAGTTTTGATCGAGAGCTGAGGGAAGATGCTTTGTACCTCAGACAGAGAGGCCATTGGGGCACATGGGGGATGAGCACCACATCTGACCTGAACAGAATTAGGGGCAGGGAACAGAAATTGGGAAGAATTTTCTGGGCTGACCCCATGACAGGTTTCAAACATCACAACAGTTCCACTGACCCTGCTCTGACCACACATAATCCTTATTGCCAGGACTCTCACCCTAACAGCCTCCTGGTTCATACATCAATCAAGCAGAAAACACTTTTAAAATCAAAAAATATTTGTTTGTGACATGATTGTTGTCTTATTTTTTAGGAAGTGAATAATCTATTTTCTGATTGGAAGCATCAGAAAATCTATATTGCTGCAAAACTTCATGTTTGTGCTCTGAATTAAATTATAGTAGATCAATTTAAGTCAGGTTAGTTCAATATAACTGGATAGAATGGTTCTTGAAAAAAAAATAAAACATTAAGAAAAAATGCTGTTTCTTGTTCAAAACTTTCTCTCCATAGAAATTTTAAGTTTCCTTTGAAACTTTTCAGGAGAATACCAAGTTTGACTATGCTAACTCTATTTATTTATTGATTACATGAATCATTCAGTTCCTAAAAAGTCAATCCTCCCTGCTCTCCTCCAGCCTAATTATGGACAGAAGTCAAGGTGAATCTTTCCATTAACTTCTGTGATCTTTGGATCGCACTGTAACACTATCATGTGAGTCAGGCATTGATAATGAGTTCAGGCACAGCGAGGTTATCTCTGGTCCAGGTATCCCAATACCAGGGTAAAACCAGGGTAATGAGACACAGAGATGACACTTACTCCACAGTGAATTTGTTTGGAGGAGTTGTAAATGCAGTGAAGACAGACACTGCAGGTATGAGCTTGGAAATGCTTGTTTTATGGTCTTAAGGGAGATTTGAACCTTGAAGAAAATAGCTTCTGTAACCAAACAGCAGCCTCTTAATTGTATAACATTATCACTCAATAATAGAGTGATTTAAAAGTGTGACTACAGCAAACAGGAATTTCTGTTTTGCATCAGACGATTTAGAAAGCTCTGTCTTTATGTAGGGCATCAGGACTTTTCCGTGTCACATTCTATTTCCTTCTCTTATTAAAAGAAAAATTGATTTGATGTGCCAGGGGCTTTCTATTTGCATTTCAATTACAGATTTCAGTGGCTTCTTAGGCTTTCCAGGCCTTTAAAGGACCAGTATTTCCTATAAAATATTCTGAAGAAAAAAATTTAGGGGCTGAGGTGGAATGAAGTTCATTAAAAATAAAGCTTATCACAAGGGCTGCCATCCCCATAGTTAAACTCATTGGTAATTGCTTATATTTCCATTGTTTATTAGATCAGTAAAGAAAAACTCATTACCAAGAGCTGAAAAACACTATATACAAACACATGACTTGTATGATTTTTCATATCCTAAAGTTTTCAGTCACTCCAGCTTAGTAGTGAGTTCATGGAACCTGTGAGGTTTGTGTGGAAAAGGGTAAAGAAGTTGGTAACACAATAAGAGTCTAAGCAGGAATGCATGAGTTTGGTCCCCCAGCATTGCAGAGCTGTCAGGGAGCCAGAAAAGCTTCCTTCAAGCTCAGGTTCCCAGACCCCCACCTTTACTGCTATTCCCAGGAATAGGGCCCAAAATTGAGGCAGAAAACCCATGGCTTGTGCTCTTTAGTTAAATTGCATTTGCAAAATTTCAAAATAAACTTTTGAGAAGATTTAGAAAACAATTTAAAAAGTCTTCTCTCCTCCTTCCAGTCCCCGTCTCTCTTAGACTGAGCATATCTTCATTCTGGATGGAAACGACGTGTGCAAATCTCAAACCAGGAGTTTTCTCTGCACTTTTCTGGACCTTCACTCCCACAGAAGAAAGTAAATTTGTAGCTATTTAATGCAGTACCACATTTTATCACTCTGTCTTTTCAGACCTGAGCAGACTTTTGATCAACCATTTGCTTCTCTCCAGACAGGGTTTTTCTACCCAGACATATTATTTTGTGCACTGCGGGGACTCCTGGCAATGCTGCCACCACTTTTCTTCATGCCACTCTCCACTCTCCCTTGTGGACCAGCTCTCCCTGCTCACACTTTGTCTCCTCTGGCAGAGGAAATACAGGAAATACAGTCTCCTGTATACCAGGAAAGGATTTCCATCCAGTCCATAATTCATTCTGCTGTATCCATATACTGCGTATGCTCTTTCTTACCATTGGAAAGGAAATGAAATAATTACACTGCCTGCAAGAAGCGTGCTTTATGGTTTGCATTTATGATAAAATTATGGAGCTGTTGCAATGAAATATTCCATCAATACATTAAAACAAAGCGAAATCAGTATGGGAGTAAAAAACCTGTATCGTCTCTATTTCATTCCTGGTTTTCTTTTGTTTGGTTTATTTAGTGGCTTTATTAAAATATTTCTGTTATAATACTGTTTTTAATGTTCTATTGTTTTTATAATATGATTTTTATTGTAACATCAACTCCAATTTAATATCTCTTTCCATTATATGTGAATTGCTACTAAAATGGAATTGCTGTTGTAATGGATGTAATACCCTTGTAGAAAGTTTTAAGATACATTTCTACTACATAATTACAAAAGCAAAGCCAGAAAATGGCATGAGAAGGGGGGAAATCCTATCAAAACAGGAACTGTTTGTGATCAAGTCTGGCAAGATCAAATAGCCAAAGAGCCCGATGACCTGCAACTAACTAAAAACATACTAGGGAGAAAACACAAGAGAGACATGCTGCTGGAGCCTGGGATGGGCATCCTTTGTTCTTGATTCTTCACATGAAAATCAGAACAGCAAGATGGAGCTATAGTTGCCTGTACCCTGACCATTATGAAATGCCCACATAGGCTCTGATCTCCTGGTGATGGTGCCTTAAATGTGTAAATGCAAAAACTGCCTGTATTTCCTGAGCAAGGGGCTAGTGGAAGAGAGTGAACTCACTTACTTGTTTTATTTCTACTGCTACTAATGCTGTATTGCCTATGCCCCACTTGGAAGGCCCTTTGGAGGGCTATTCTTCCTCCCTGGAGCTTGATCTGCTAATTCAAGCTGATTTTCTATTATCTTTGACAGAAACATCCAAAGTTACACTGGGATATCCTTAACACGGAAGGCAGTTGGTGCGTATTTGAAGGGAAGCCTACAAGTCCCAATGTGAAAATGTGGAAAATGCTAATCTGAGAGTACAGATGTCCCCCCAAAAGGGAACGCTCATCCAAAATCTGGGCCTAACTTTACTGAAGTACCTTTAGCTCTAGATTTAGATATCTATTCTGGGGCAGGCATATTTAACGGGAGCTTCTGTTATCAAATGTGCCATGTTTTAGTGAAATAATAATAATAAAATAAATTGATGGCCTTAAAAGTTCTACAGATCACCCAGATAAGACATGGATACATTTTATTTTTCATGTGACATTTTGAGGGAGGAATAAAATCCCTTATGTTCACACAGTTCTCTTTTGAATCATTGAAACATATGGTAGCAGATTTATGGCAGTTTATCAGAAGATTTGTATATACATAGATACAAACTAAATATGCATGTAAAACTGGAGCTGGCTCTTTTGCACTCTAGATGAAATTTATCTCAGGGTGGATCGGCAATTTCCAGAGAGTGAATTATACTTTGAATTCTGAGTGACAGAACTCACTGCATTGGTTAGTTCCACATCTAAGGATAATGCATTTTAATCTCAGCATCTCTGCAGAGTGGTGCACATTAAAAAAAAAAAAAAAAGAAAAAGACAATGCACATGCACACACACAAAATCGCTGAAGCCAGTTTGATGAATTTCTATGATCTTATCTCTGCAGAGCTTTTTTTTTTTTTTT
>VXBA01005659.1:503876-521385 GCA_013399895.1 Serilophus lunatus
TTTTTTTTTGGCAGAGTAGAGTTTTGTGCTTCAGCGGATAATACGGGAATTCAATCATTGTTTTCCAAAGTACTTATTATTTGCAGTAGTGTGGTCTGGGCAATTGCCTTTCTCAAAGAGCAGGACAATATTTCAGCTAACAGGGTGGAAATCAATAGCAAAAGATTAAAGCTCAAAGGATGAACAAATGTATGTGAACCAAAGGAGAAAGTGACAGTGAGAGCTGCCTTTAAGTGATAGCAGGTGCTCCCATGGCCAAAGAGGAGAAGAACGAAGAGAGACGCTTCAATTAGCTCATTGCTGCGCTCCTGACAGAGGCTGCTTTGTTCTTGGCTTTGAAGGATTCTTTCCTTTCTTCTGATAGGTTTGCAACTCCCTACCAATTTCTTGTTGCTGCTTGATCCCATATTCCAGTCATGCCTTGATCAGTCTGTTATCCTGTCTGATGACTTCTTTGCTAACTACATTCTGACTGAAAATCAGTTTAGCTCCCTTAGTATCACAGAACAATTTCACGTCTCCCCCCATCAGTGCCAGGGCTCCCATGTGTGAATAGTGATGCCAAGGTGCTTTGTTGCACCCCTTACCCTAACATCTTAGCTCTCCACAAATGCTGGGGTAAAATTATCAGAATGAAATAAACAAACTACTGGATAAAAATTGCTAGGAAGAAAAGAGAATCAAACAATATGTAGGCACATGCTGAGTATTTTGTACAGCTTGACTCTGCTCATCTCTAAAAGGAGAGAGAAGAGCTGGAAAAAGGCAGCATAGATACCCAGATGTGTGGTGGCTCCCACAGAAGGAATGGTTACACAGACTAGGGTGCTCCAGTTCAGAAAAGGTTTGATCTAGGTAGAGTATAATTAGAGATTACAAAGTGAGGAATGGCATGTACAGGCATGTAATGGGGAGAAACCACTCTTTGCTTCTTCCAGCTGGGGAGCAGTGGTGTGATGAGCAGGTTGGAAAGAAAAATGAAAAAAATTAATTGCCAGCATGCACTTAAGATGAGAAACTCCTCTGTGAAACACTTTGTGGAAGCCAAAAGTTTACAGGGCTACAGACTCCGACTGGATAAGTTCATGGACAAATAGAAGTGCTTCAGCCCTAAGTGCCAGCTGCTGACTGTGTGCTGTAAAAAAGACTTCTGCCCTTGTGTTCTGGCATCAGAGATCAAAGAGGGGATCGGGACCAGGCAGGCTCCAGTCTTACAGTACAGTTATGTTTATGTAAACATCTCTACATGGAGCCTCAGTTTTCCAGCTCCTGCCTGGGGTGGGCCCAGAGATCTCTACCTCCAGTGCTCCATCTCCCTCCCTCCAGCTTTCCTCTCACACTGATGAGGGGTCATGCTCACAATTTTCCTTGCTTTGAGAAATTATGATGCATGAGCTAATCCACACTGTTAGCCCAGGGAAAGTCCAAGTGGTGAGATCTACAGTGTATGCTTTGTGCTTGCCCTCTCTAGAAGTTTGCATACAGATCATTGCTGGGGAACTGCTGGTGCACAGCATCTTGTTAAGATGCACTAGCATCATTACTTACC
The DNA here is from genome assembly GCA_013399895.1 of Serilophus lunatus. Lineage (NCBI taxonomy): Eukaryota > Metazoa > Chordata > Aves > Passeriformes > Eurylaimidae > Serilophus > Serilophus lunatus. Next base: position 505,426 of record VXBA01005659.1, read on the forward strand.
TGTGTATGAAAAGAGAGAGAAGACAGAGAGAGAGACAAGAGAGATGAAGAGAGATTTTTTGGTCCCTGGCAAGTTTTCATTGAGAAATGTGGGTATCACAGTCTCGACTGCTTTACAGTTTTGGGGCTGGGATGAGCAATTACCTTGACAAATTGTGCTTGGCAAACAGATGTAAACAGCCCCTTTTCCAGCCTGTTCCAACGTAGCCTTCTGCTCCACCATCCCAGACTCACTGACTATCCTTTGCTGTCACTGAGTTACTGTCACTCTTGTCTGAGAAGGTAAATATATGCCAGCATTGATTCCATACATGTTTGTAACACTTCTGACTCCTGAAGACCACAGAGAATTTTAATGCTTACATGGAATTAAAGTGCACTTGGTGCACATTTAAGGCCCATCTATTACCTCAGGAACAGGTATCTTTGCCAGAATTTAGCCCCTCTCTGCTGTGCCACCTGGAAGCAGAACAGGATACCCAATATGCCCCATCTCAATGGGGTTCAGCTGAGGTTCTGCCTGTAAGCAATTCTTTGACTGTGGTGGCAGAGATTTTGTCTGGACTGAAACTCTGTGGATTATGTTTTAGGATGCAAAAAACCCTTATCCTGGTGTATATAATACATTTGATTCAGTTGCAAACGTTGAGAATTAACATATTTATTCTAAAATGGTGATTATTCTACAGTCTGGGGACTCAGGAGGAAAAAAAAAAAGAAAAAAGAGAGTGTAAGCAATCCCCAAATCTGGCTACAGGGCTTGAATTTGCCACACTGCCAGTATTAGGAGCTATGTTTAACAAGTTGGAGCCATAATTCTAGCAAGACCCTTCTGATTAGTTTGCTTCCAAACAAAATTAAATAAATTAGGGAACTTCCCAGTGAGATTAAATAAATTAAAGAACTGCTGTAATGCAAGCATCACCTTCTCCACATCAGGTTGATTTGAGCCCAACATGACATCTTCTGCTGCCTCTATACCTCTGTGCCTGCAGTGAGGTTCTGGGGAGGGATGGCACTACTTCTATCAGTCAACATTCACATTCAGGACAACTCTTCTGCCACTTCAGGTGACAGGTAGGTTGCTATGGCCCTCGGTCCAATTCCTTCTGTTGATGGAATCTCTACGTGGTAATTTCCTTTCAGGTGAGGGGAATCAGCAATAGTAGGAAAATATCAAGAAGTGGGACAACACCAAATAGCACCAAGGGATGTCTTGCCTGTTCTGAGAGGTCTCTGGGGACTCTCTAGAGGTAGCAGTAGGCATATAGGCTCGACAATTCTCAAAATAAATGTAATTTAATGGAGACAAGGAAGATGGTGTCACAGTACCAGAGAACCCACATCAGTGCTGAAGCAGACCCAGAGGTCTATACCAGAGGTAGACAAAATGCTACTGCAGGGACCCGTGCTAAAGAGCTATGGATAAACTCCCGGATCTGTGTAATGTCTGGTGGAAAATAAACTGGGGTGAGGCAGGGGATAGAGTGACAGGTTTTGATAGGCCTTTCCAGCCTTAATCTCTGTGAACTCAGCCTACTCACCATTCCTTTATATATGCAAAGGTAGAAATGCTCCACATCAGGTCCAATAGCAAAGTTACGGGGTTGTCATCATACTCTGAGCCCCATCTAAGTCAGGGGCAAAGTAAATATCTTGGACAAGTTGCCATTCATAGGCAGAGTGGTAGAAGTGTGTAATTTTCTGATGGGGACGCCACTTGGATGAACTTTTTTTTTTTTATCTCCAAGATAAATCCACGCTTACATGTCAAAGGCAGCAACATACACAGTATTCTCTTTTTCCAGCCAGGGAAGAGAAGCACCTGTGAGCTGAAAACCACAAATGCCAGATAGTCAGAACCTCCTTTATTGCCCAGTACCCTCTTTAACTTCTGCTTTTTATGACCAAGACAAGATTCATGGTCTTCTATTCCCAGCTAACTTTGCTGAAGAAGTGAAAAGTTGATGTTGCCAATAAATGGCGCTAATACCCATTGCACATCAATGATAGAGAAATGGAGGCCATGAAAAAATTTTGAAGGGCTGAAAAGTAGTAAGACTGTAGCTTAGAAAAGGGCAAAGTGCAGACATAGAGATCACACAGAAATAAAAATCAATCTGTATTTTTCTCTGTGAATTATGAACTGGTATAACGATGCCACAGGAATTTTGATGTGCCTCTGGCCTTCAGGCATTTTAGTTCTATTCCTGTAGTTTTGTCTCCGTAAACTTATACCAGTACCACTTGTCTAGAAATGTTGATCTGACACTATGTGCAAGGAGAGAAGAGTAGGAGGAGAGTCACACTCACTGCTTATTCTCTCATGTTGCTCTCTCCTATCACCCCTAAAATGCAGTTTTGAGACACAAATTCAAAGCTGAAAGCTTGTGACTGGAATAGGTCATCAAAGTTAAGAGAATAAAAATAATGAAAAGTCAATGGAATAATTATGCTTGGTGGGGTTATTGTTTGGGCTTATTTTTTGTTTCTTTTGAAATTCTACTGTCTGGGATCTTGCTATCTGATTATATTTCTCATTACATACAGCATTTCCACTATCTTGTCTATCCCAATATTAATTTATTTGTACTTTCTGCACTTCCAGTAGCATTGACTGATGAGCTCCACTGAAGGCCTCCAAGCACTAAAAGCTGGCTGAAGGAAAAAACTAGGGTAACTATTAGGATTTGGGTTACAAAAACGCTTCCTTAGGGATTCAGGAACTAAATTTTCGTTTATGTAACACGGCAGATGCTAATGTCTTTCAATTTTGACACCTGATGTAGTTTGCTAATTTAGGTGCAAAGTTTCTTTCCTGCCTAGAGGTCTCCCTTACTGACATGAGACCAGCCCTCGCTTGCTTCTGGTGCCTATGCTGGACAGCTCTTCGTGAGTGTCACAAGCCCTTGAGAATTCACTGCACCTGGTAGTTGAGTATTCACTGCTCCTGGTAGGAGACAAGCTTATATGGAACTTGACCTCTGATGGCCACAAATCCAGAACTCAGCCATTTCCACAATACAAACGCTCTGTTAGAAAAGAGAAAATACAACTTGCAGGAGAAATGTTGCACTGCTGATATACTGAGTATTTGTATATTAGCCAGTGAGGAGACAGAGTGAAGTACCTGTAACTTTCTGATACTACAAACTGCAGCACCTATATCATAGGATAAAAATAGCATCTGCAGCATGGCTCAGGTAACTTGCTCTCACTCTGTTTTTCTTCCAGCCCTTCAGTACTTCCCCTGTCATAACACAGAAGCAGAAGGTGAATTCACAGTCTTGCACTAACAGCCCAGAAACAAAAGACACACATCCAGCAACCTTAAGAACAAAACATGCCACTAGTATTTATTAACATAGCCTTGTAAATCAAAACAGCCTGCCTGTCTGGTGTCTTGTCCCGAAATTATTGCCTCATTCATCTTAGCCATATTAAGGAGGCCACATTTATCAAGGTCGCATAAAAAGAGATATATAAAACTGTTACTGGACAATAGTTATATGCAGGCATCACGCCTACAGCGACTGCCCATTTTGCAGGGATGCAAAAGTTGCTTGACATTGCCAGTTGTATTAGAAGGAGAGGAAAAGTGCTTAAGTTCTCTGTATAGGTATACAGGCAGAGATAGAAAAAGGAGGTGAAACTTCAAAACTTAGGTGAAAATAGTGGCACAGGCAGAAACAGAATGATCTCGAGGATTTCCTTATGGTTGTGTGAGTATTTTAGTAAAGATTTTGTGCAACTGCATCACATAATAACAATATCCTCTCTATCTCCCCCAGGATATTGCATGAAATACTGGAAAGAGGGAGATGGACTGTATATACATTATCAGAAACATCTGAGATAGACTTGTTTTGCTACAATTCACTCATTTGTTAAAGCAATCATCATCAATGCTTTAATTTGGATAAACCTCCAGCAGGACACAGGCTGCAACTCACTGGACTCAGCTGCCAAGCACTTTACCATTCTTGACTGCTTGGTAGCCAAATACCTCAGAAGTCTTTTCATCCCCCAGAATGAAAGCATGAACATTTTTCCACTGACAACCTTGCCAAAGTCAGTAGGTCCAGGGCAATTATTTGAAGATATCTGCTCCCTTTTACCATCCAGAGGTTATCTTCCAAATCAAATCCAAGCAAATTTTAAATGGTTAACACTATGTCCATAATGTGGAATTATATTTCTCTTCCCATGATTGCTATAAGGTCTAGTATATGGCAGAAGTCTGTCAGAATAGTATATCACTGTGCTGGGCAGTGCACAGATATCCAGGGAGTCCCTGCCTCTGGGAGTTTCCATACTGAGAGACAATCTTTCTCTCAAAGAATTTATAGTCTAAGCAGAAGAAACAGAGGAAGATTGGGAAATGGGGGTAGTGCTTGCCACGAACACGTATCAGTAGAACTTGTTCACAGGGAAAGTCTGTCAAACTATTCAATTTTTTTTTTATTAAAAAAAGAAGTGAAAATGGGTCCTTTAAAAATGAGTGTTTTAAAAAAATCATTGCTTTGTAAAATTCATCTTTTTTATCTGCTTTTTTGAAAAAGTTATACAGGAGACGTTACAGTAGCTTCTGGGAAAATGATGCTCGATACACATTCTCTTATTTTGCTTAGACATCACAAGAAAGCCACAATATAGAATTCCTGCTCATTTCCAAGAGGGTCAAAATCATGCATGTAAGAAGATGTGCTAGTGAGTATTTGTAAATAATTTGATAATTTTTTTCCTTTAGAATTGTAGAATATTTTATGCAGTTCTTTCTTTACCCACTTTTACTATCCATAACCCCTCTTTGACCTAGTCACTACCTATATGTGTTGGATGATAGAATAAATGTTTAAATCCTTTAAATCTTCAGAGATAGATTTTCCATATATCACTGTCATAACCTTAAGGCCTGAGAGCCAGCAAACCTCTAGAGCCTTCTTGAGACAGTTGTATTGTTAGAAATATAAGCATCCCAGACCTTCAGGACATGTGTTTCTGGTGATGATGGGTAAAATTATTATATCTTAAAACACTCTCTGTTCCATGCTCATATAATGCTCAAATAAATGGTCAAAGGAAAGCAATATGGGGAACAAATTGCAGCACAAAGGCCTTGTGTGTATGTGTGCTGTTCCAGGACATTCCTATGAACTGAATTATTTCTGAAAGGAAAATTTCACTTATTTGAAAATTTCTGAATTAATATTTTTTGTATTAGACTGAAAACCAGCTATTAAAATTACATATGTGTGTGTCTCTGTGTAGGACAGAGGGGGTGAATCCTGTCTTGTGAAAGCTGATAGGCCCAGACTATCAGGGATGAATCCAGAGGATTCAGACGGAGAGTCAGTGCTTTGCTCTGAATCTGCAGAGATCCCAGCCAGTGCTCTGGCTGTGGAGCCAGACTCACATGTGGATCTTGTGATAGTTTCCTCAACAAGGAATCCACAAGAAATGTTAGAGGAAGACAAGGGTTGGCTCTGTAGGCCATTTGCTGTGTTACATCTCCTGAGTTAGAACTGCTGTGGTTCCTCAGCCTATATCACCCTATGTCACTGTGATGAGGTATTGGGTAATGTTTCCCAGCGTGTTGAAAACTGTAGGTATACAGGAGTGGGTAAAAAGACAGGACAAGAGAAAGCTTAGAAAAAAGAAGGAATTGATTATGTCTTAACTGTCTCATTGCACGAAATATGCATATTCTATGTAATGTATATGAACACACTATATACATAATGTTGCCCGTGGCCATTATATATGAGCAGTGGAAATGAGGAAGGAACTGTGAAGGGAGTGAAAAACAGTACAAGAGGCTCCTGGAAACTGTGGAGTCTCTTTTGCAGAAGAGGTTATACTATGGGCAGAGCAAGTATGTTGTGAAGGATTTTCAGACTGGTGAACTTTTCAGCAACAGTCCTCACCAGAGGATCTCTTCAATCTCTTTCTGGCACATCATTTCTCTCCCTTGATTTTTTATTTTTTTTTTAAATTCTGTCATCCCAGCCTGCAGATCGCTACAGATCAGTCTAGCATTCACCCAGAAAGTAGGGGAGAAGACGTTAAATCCTACCAAAGCTATTTGGCTGCAGTGTGATACCAAACAGCTACCTGGCTTCTGACCCTGAGCAGAGCCTAGAGGTGTGCCATGGGGATGCTTTCCCGATTTGGATGCCTCTGCACTGCATCTACATCCTTCAGTGAAGTTACAGTGTATGTAGGAAGAGCAGGAAGCAACAAATATGTTTTCTAGGTGAATCCACAGCAAATAAATCATTGTGTATGAATTATGGAGTGAGATGGGGTACACAGCATGATACCGCTGTTATAAATGCCAGTGTTATTAGTTATGCCAGGATGCTGGAGGAGACAAATCAGTGTGGATGGAATGTGGATGTGTGGTACAAAGATTAGGTATGATGGATTAGGGTTGCCTGTCTCTGGGACTGCAGCACTATCTGAGACCTGTGTGTGGTCAGGCAGCCCCACAGCCAGAGGGGCAAAACCCACTGGCATAGCAGGGGAAATTTGGTGGCATTATATGGGGGGTTGTGTTGGGATGCACAGAAACTGGGATTCATTGTTATTTCTAATTTCCTCTTGCTTCTGAGTAAAAAATGGAATTGAAAATGCAAGCCTGTGCAACAGCAGTTCTCTCAGGGGTGGCTGTGAGTAACTGACAGGTATAAATTGTAGACCCTGCAAGCAGTTAGGAGGCCTGTGGGAATAAAAGATATCATAACATGAAAATGAAGGTCAGCTACAATGCCGTGGAGTACATTACAGGGTCTTTAGTAACTAGCAGAAGCATTCAGTCTTTTGCAGCCATTGAGGGTCAGAGGGCTGCTCAGTGATGCCTACGACAACCAGGCATATCTGCAGGATGGAGCAGAGCCACAAGCCCCCTCGAGGGGTTGGATTTTCTGTAGCTGTCAGGCAGGAGGTATTTATTTTGGGTGTTTTTCACAATAGTATAACTCTCTGGGATTTAACAAATATGGAAGAAGAGAGTCAGACGGAAGTCGTGAATCTCTCCTGGCAATAAAATAGTCTTTCTGTGAAACTGATATTCAAGCTGTGGTAAAAATGAAAATATTGCCTTATTTGCATTGACCCAAACACAGCTTATTTTCACCAAGTTATTTCTACTCTAGTATTTTGGAATAAAAATATCCAACCAGAAAAAGCAATAGAGCATTTACATAGATCTCATTGCAAAATCACAGCCTGTTTTTCAGTCTCAGAGCTAAAGCTTTTTATTTTCTTTTAATTGTTTCTGTGCTCAAAGAAGAAAAAGTCACAACTTTGGGGAGGAGATTTTACCCATTTTTCCAAACAGTTCTCAGGCAAGGGTTCAGAAGTGTGTGAATGACTTGGATATGGAGACAGTTCGTGAACCCTGCTGTGTGCCCATGAGCAGAGGCTGATGTGCTCAAAGACAGGCATGGCAGACAGCATTTGGGTCTGGACTATTCCTCTCCTATCACCACCAACAATTCCCCATCTAAGCAAAGGCAGGAGGCTTGGGAGATGAACTGCCCTGAGCCCTTACCTGCTCTTAATGGTCTGCTTGCATGCCAAAAGGGTGGCTTGCGCTCAGGGACAGGTACAGGAATAATACAATTGCCAAAATGAGCTTTAGTGGCAGATGTAATGGACTATGTGGATGGAGTCCAAATGGGGCACTGTAACAGACACTCTGCAATGAATTATATTCCAAAACCCTAAGGAACTTTTACAGATCTGATGTGTAAAGATGCTTTTCACAGCTGCAGATGAAGAGCCTTCTGGTAACAGCCTAAGTCTCTTGGAAATTCTGCAGAGATTTTGAGGGCTCTGATCCTTGCTGTACCCTAATTTCCATTCTCTTCTCTAGGGCTCTTATGTGGGGAGAGTTTGGTTTAGTTTTCAGTCCAAACCATGCAAGAGGCTAATCCTCATCAGCCCCTAGCAGATGTGATGGTCTGATCGTTATTGGAGATGATGTATCTGGGATTTGTAATTAAAATTAAAGCTATTTGCTATAAAACATGTAGAATTTAATTCCTTTCATTAGATATCTTAGGCTAATTGTTGTATCCAGCAGAGAGCAAATGGCATTGTAATTGCTTGATGTCTCATGCTGGTTTGATTAGAAGACGATAGGAATGGGAAAAAAAGAGAGATAACTCCAAGAAGAGCTTTATCTTTCTTTCTTTGACTTCTGCTTGGTGCCAATCATCTCTAAAATAAAATAAAAATTTTGAAACTGAGTTTCTGTTGCTGTCTCAGTGAGAAGGCTATTGGGTTGGGTAGTGTTAATGCTGGTTTTATTTACCCCTTGAAAGATGTTCAGATCTCAGTTGAGTGGCACTGATTGGGGGATGAGCTTAGTAAACACTCACTGGTCATGTAGAGGCGTTCTCATGATTATTCTTTCCATCCTTCTATCAGGGAAATTGGGGAACTGAAAGGATAAGTGTTTGGTCTCATCAACTAACATAACAACTGATCCCAAAATGCTTCCCGTTTGTCCTAGGATATACAGTTCTGAAATGACTGTGTGATGTTCAGAAAGTTGATGGAGGTGTGAAACACTATTGAGGAACAGGAGAATGCTGCCACTCCGTGTTTTTAGCTGCTAAACTAGAGTCCTCGTTCTTCCATCCAGTGTGCAATAGGAGAAGCAGGTGGTATTTGAGATGTGTGCATGTTTGTATGTGGGAAACCCAATTTCTGTTGTAGCTCTGAATATGATGTGCAGCTTCCTAAAGGCACTCACACAGTGTCCATGGCAGCCTCTCTGCAGCTGCCTCACATGGTAAATAGGACAGCTCAGTGCTAATCCTGGGATTAACACAGCTAACCAGGGAAACATTTCTGGGTGGAGAAATAGTGCAGTGGGTCAGATCATGCTTCCTCTTTGGATACTTACGGAGTTCACAACAGGCATGAAAATGTATAGAAAAGTCTGAGTAAAAGAAGAACTAAGAGGAGAGAGTCTGAAAGTGGAAAACAGGGCAAATCTGAAGTAAAGAAATACCAAAAAGCAATTCCACCTATGAAATACAGGGTTAGAGGGAGCATGATTAACTTGATAAAACATGATAAGGCAAATGCAAAGCTGTCATCAGTTCCCTGTATGCTTGCACAAGCCAAAGAGCCATGGCTGGGTGCCTGGTGGCTTATGCTGCTGGCAGCCAAGGTGCTGCAGGACATGAGGAGAAGAAGCGAGGTAAGAAAATAACACTGAGAGAGTTTGACTTTTTAATGGGAATTTGAAGACTAACCACAGAGGGAAATGACAAACATAAAAGCAAGGAATTTATCTTTTTCTGTGTCAGAGATTCTCAGGCCTTAGGAAGGTTTGGGAGCAGCCTCTACAGTGAGTCTTCTCTCTTCTTTCAGCCTCTAACATGAGACTTTTTCACATTCCCCTGGTATAATAGTTGATACAATGCCTTGGTGAGCCCAGCTTTGTCAGCCACCCTCATGCCACTCCATCCTCATCATTGTGTAACTCAAAACCCGTACAGGAAAATTCAGGTCCCAGCAATGACACTTTTTTTAAAGAAGCTGGCTATGCATGGCTCAGTCAGAGTGCAAGAGGCAGGTCATACCTTAGTCTTTTAAAGGTGTTTTTATGCTACTTGCTGCTTCAGGCTCTGAGCACCTCATAATCTTTATTAACATCCTCTTCTCTGTATTTCTATAATATAAGAAAATGCCACTACCTTGATTTCTTCAGGTGAGGAATAGAGCCACTCCTTCATGTATCATAGATATCCTCTGACCCTGCAGTGAAGCTCATGTACCCCTGCAATCACCCAAGTTTGACATCTGGGCAGGTTATCTTGGGTTCTGGGGGTTAATGGAATTCATAGCCAGAGCTAGAATCAGCTCTGCAAAGACTCCAAAGAACTGGTGTTTAACCAGAAAACGGTCCTGATGGCAGGAATATAGTGCATGCCTGGAGCACACTGATTCCCAAGACAGCCAGACTGGAGCCGCCATGCAGGGATGCTCCGATCTTTGGCTGTACCCTGTAAGTGGAGCTGTGGCAGGGAATGTGTGATGGCATAGGGTGAAAGCACGGTCTGGGAAGGGATCTGTTCTGCCCCCACCACTGCATTTAAACTTGGCTTAGCTGATTTGCTTTGTAAATTTTGTGATCGGTGAAATTTTCTTAATATTTATTATTTAATATTTCTTCTGCTGCCGCCCTCATTTTTAGTTTACAAAGAGAATTGCCACTGGGTTTTTCCAGCCCTTCCTATATGGTGACAGTCTCTTATTTGAGTTTTTTACATCTATGCTGCTGGCTATGACTAGCTTTTGTGAAGAGAGGTACGCAGGCACGTTCTGTGCCTTCTGCTTTTAACTCTAAAATAATCTCCAAACACACACACTTAAATAAGCTTCTTGTGCATGAATTTTGTCCATGGTATGGATGACATTCAAATCCAAACCCCAAACCTATAGCTAGCTGCTCTTTACCAGACTGTATTAATCCTATCTAAGCAAGACTTTTTCTAGTGAGCAGAAGGGGGAAAAGTCTCTGTTGTACTGTCAGCTTTCCTATCCAATTTAATTAGTCCTGTGAAGCTCCTTGACTAAATTTGCATATAATTCATTCTTCCCTCCTCTTCCTTGTTATACGCCTTAATTATTTTCATGTGGCAGGCTCAGGGCTCACAGATGAAGGGCAGATCTGGGTGAACATCTCTGCCCGTAGCACACAGTCACCCCAGGGAAACACAGCTGTGAATGGGCATGGGAGGAGGGAATTCTGTATGATAAATCTAAAGTTAGGCAAGACTGAAAGGCAGTGAGAAAGCAGTGGGAAACAGCAAGCAGTCTGTATTTTCTATAAGTGTCTGCATACAAATATAGAAGTTGATGGAAAGTAGCTTTATGAAACCATGTTCTGCTGTTAGGGTCAGTCCTATGTCGATGCCTTCAGGATTTTGGTTGGGGTATACAGACAAGACTTTAAGGGAAATAAAACTGTAGCTCTAGTTTAAGAGGGTTTTTAAAGGTTTTGAAGATGTGCACACAGGGTGTGCCCAGGCATTGAAATGGGAGGGAGCAATGCAGTTCTGGGGACAGTGGTACCAGATATCACCACTGAAGAAAGTGAGTAGGATGAAATCAACCACAAGTCGAAGACTCATGCTTCTGTCAGTGCTGTTGGGGCTGCTGGAGCAGTAACACTCCCCCCTCCTCAAAACCTAAGGGCTGAGGTGAAACCCTCAGAAACTAGTTTTGTTTATTTTTTATATAAAGATACATGAAGTGAAAAGCTGACTGTTTCACACCCGTGTCTAAAATCACACTGGTCATCAATCAGGACCTGGGTTTCCCGAATAGTTACCGCTTTTGGAAGGACAAGTAGGTTGCTACTGTCTGGTTGTAGGATGGGGCCAACAGTAACTGCATGCTCCAGCTCACAGGTCCTCCTGCTGTTTCTTTTGTTGTGAGAAAGTAAAAAATAAAAATTAAATTTTAAAAAATCTGCCTACATGGTGACAGAATAGCAGATTTCCTCTTCCCACTTGATTGCAAAATCTAGGTTAATCTCCACCTTTCCATTTGCATTTATTTACTTACAGGGACATAGAGGAATTCAGATCAGATCCCTCCTTTTCTGTATACTAGAGCCCTGTCTTGATGAGATGAGGAGTGCGACTGCTTACTGCTCTGCTGTGCATCCAAATGAAGATAGTAGCAATCTAGTTCTGCATGATAGGCATAAAAATTGGTCATTTTATGCTAGATCATCTCCTGTTGTGCAAGGTAAAATGGTTTTGCATCTCTGTATGCCAGAGGCAGAACCACTTAAATGGAGTCCAGAGGAATATTTTAATATCTCCCTAAGTAATGATATTACTGATAACTACCAGCTAACAGACTATCTTTGGCCAGTGGTTACTACTAAATTTATCAGTAGAGAAACAGTTTGTGGGAGCTATTGCATCTTTATATTTTTATTAATCCATCTGTAGAGCTATGTTCTCCCTCCGTGGTGAATGTCAGCTGTGGGAATTTTCAGAGTGGACAGAGGAAATAGTACGTCTGGAAGGCACAGATTGCTGGCTAAATAACTCTCCCACAGGAAAGTATTTGGAGAATCATAGAAAGGCTTAAGTTGGAAGGGACCTTTAATATCATCTAGTTCCAAGTCCCAATGGGAGCAGGGAGAGAGAAAAGGGGAAATCTGCTTTCAAATACAAAGAGGGAATTTAGTTTAATACCTCAGCCAATGGAAAAGAGACTTTTAACATATTATATGAGCAAATTATTCTTTTTTTTTTGAGTGCTTTGTTTATTGCATAATTTAAAGGAAATTTTTTGTCACCCTTTGCTACATAATTGAATTTTTATAGTGCTGTTAATAAAAATGTATGTCAAATGTGACAATTGTTATTCTTCAATGGATTTTTATATTATTTCAGTCTGAGAGAGATGAGAGAGCATTAAGGATAACTAAAGACATATTCTGAAATCATTTCTATGATTTAATACTTCTTAAAATTGGTGAAATAGTTGGATGTCGTCTCTAAATCTGTGAAGCAATTCTAGATTTTCAGAGTCAATGCATTTTAACAGTCATAAAAGAAGGACAAGTCCTGCAGTCACTTTCAGGTAAAAATCCCATTTGTTTCCATAGGATTTTGTCAGGGTAGGGGAGATGGCTGCATCAAGATGCATAAATGTATGTAAAAAATATCAGTTCCAGTATGTCATTTGTTTGAGTGTTGAAAACAGCATTATCCTTTCATGTCCTATACAGTGAGGCAGTAAATCATTTTTAAAAGGTTTGGAGATAAATAAAAATACATTTGACCCTTTTTGTTTGAACCTGGCTCCTTGCTTATGTCACTGCCTTGGTTTCTGCGGGACATGCCACAGAAAAAAAGCTGCAGAATTTAGATGTGACTGTGTGTGGAACAACTGTGCACATCTCTACAACTTGCCTTTATACTTCATGAGATATAAACTGATGGGGTTCAAAATATTATTTCCTTGACTTTATTAATCATGGGTAAAAAGAGAGACACATTAAACATCTGTCGTTAGGTTTATTAGGGACAGTAGTTTCCATCTGAAGCATTTCTTAAAAGTATATTTATCCTTTGAAGAAGAAATGGCATTATTTCCAGTATGGAGAAAATGATGATTTAAATATGTTTTCAGATAATGGAACCACTTTGTTAATGAACAGTAATTTTCCAGCTACCTCTGGAGGAATTAAGCTCATGGATTATATAATACATCTGTGAAAGCTTATCTGATCGCCCAGTAATTGTGACCTCATTGTGAGTTGTGCAATTAAGCATTAAGCTACTATTTGGCACCATAATTAATTGTGTTTTACTTTTCTTATACGCTTGTTGATGATATGGAGCAAAATTACTGATAACAGCAGAGGGGTGGGAGGAACAGCACTATCTAAGCACTGTCCCCATGCAGCACTGCAGGTGCCCCTCTCCAGTATGGAGGAGATAATTAAGCAGGCAAAAAGCTAATGACAGTGGGCAGACTGTCACATTCAGTGTGAAGGCTTTTAGGCCAGGCACCAAAGTCCTTTTGTTTTCAAACCCATGTGTAATGCTGAAAGAGGCAGATGGGTCCAACATGCAAGGGAGTAGTTTTGCAGGGCAAATTTGAGGATATGTCTTTTGGATATTTTCCTGCACTGAATCACAGCTTTCCAAATATAAATGATTATTTGGAAACATGCGAGGCAGCAACATTTAAAAAATGTTTTTTGGGAAATTGTGTCCAAAATATAGTTCTTAGCCAAGCTGAAGGTGGATTTTTGGAACATAGTGAGAGAGATGAGATCAAGATGAGAAAAAAATCAATGTATACAGGCAAAGGCAAATGACTCCTCACTGTAAAGGGATCTTAACTCTTCTGACCCTCCAACCAAAGTTCCAAAATCTTCAGTTGACCAAAAGTCGGGAAATGCTTATCTGGAACCTCAGACAAGGTAGGAACTTTAGGTATTGTTCAGGTGCAGGAACCTACGTGATCACAGCGTTACTTGCAAAGAAGGGATTCATATGTAGTTTCCTGTAGGACAATTTATTGCACACATCTTTGCTGACCCAGTGGATTTTCTCGTCCTTCCCACTAAGGACTTGCCCTGTGCATTGCTCCCTGCTTTGGCAATGCCCTTCTGCTTGTTACGTGACATAGCTGAGCCTAAAAGCCAGCTCTGAACTGATGAAGAACCACAGGTCCTCCTATGTTAATGCACAAAAACCAGAATGTGAAATGGGATAGAAAAACATAAATTAATTTTTTGTCTCTTTCATGCTGAGAAAAGCAAGAAGCATAAATATCCACCATGACTGATTTCATTAATGCAAAGTAAGGAAGCCTTGAAGGCTTTTTATTGTGGCGTAGTCATCTCTTCTCAATGAAACACATTTCCTCTTGGACCTCCTCCTTGCTGGACTCTGCCATCTTTTGAGTATTGCATCAACAGCACACCCTTTTCCATCATGATGTATTGTACTCGTATATCTTCAGAGTGAGCTTTCTTTATAATGATCTATTAGTGAAATGCATCATTTGAGAGAGGATGATGATGATGATATACTACTCCATGGATGATGCTATCCAAAGGAAAGAAAAGGTCAAACAACAAATTCAATAGAGTTATTGGATTAAAGTCAAGCAACACATCATCTCCAAGGCCACTTCCTAATGCCAAAGAGGATTGCTGATACAAGCAGTGCATTGCAGAGACCATTTCTTTTACTACTGTGCCTGAACTGACTCCTGAATATCAAGTGAAAGCAGTACCTTGTATCATCTGAATTGAGAGAATATCAAAATATTTGAGACTATGCATGTGACAAGTTCAACATCAAATCCCCAGACCCTGTGTATCTTCTGCTCCTCTAGCCATGCTTCTGCCTTCTGGGTGCACGTTCACACACAGTGCACACATGTCTCTGCCTAGACTAGCTCTGAATTCTGTGCATCTTTGTGGATCGTGATCATTTTATTCACTCCAATTATTATAAAATGCAAGCCAATAAGCCTTTTTTATGAGTTGAAGTTATCAGTGTAGGAGTATAGAATACCACCTACAAAATTCTTACTTTATGGTGATAGTTTCCTTCATGAAGTCTGACAAAATATTTTATTCCCTCTGCCTCTTTTCCACAGCATTCAAAAACTCTGCTGTGCAAGCTGAATGAAAAGTACCTCAGTGTTAATTTTTTAAAAAATGGTACGGGTTTTTCTCTTCTCATCTTGTGAATCTTACTTATTTTCTTGAAATTCTAGAACTTTGCTGTGCAAAGATACTGAAAGATACATAAATAATGTGCAGAGGTGTATCCCAAAATAGCTTAATGGTTTAATGCCTACTGAAATGTAAATAAAGATTATGAAAGGGCTGAGATCCATCCATCCATCCATCCATCCATCCATCCATCCATCCATCCATGGCCAATATATTGAGTAAGGTACAATTTGCTATGAGGGAAGGGGTCTTCCAATGAATATTCTTGATTTTCAGAGAGAAGTTTCAGGCTCGTCACTCCCTTCAAGTCCCCATATTTGCATTTGCTGATTAAGATGAATGATTTTGTAGTGCCATGATATGACACCTGACTGCCTGATTTTGCCATTTTATGTATGAGACTGGTGTGCAATGCAGGTGCTCCAACAGTGGGAATGTGACCTGGCACTGGCCTTTGAAAATCAGAAGGGGTGCTTTTGAGCCAAAGACAGCTCTATGCTGTAGGGACATTTCAAGATGGTGTGAGTGAGTTGTTGCCAGGAGCTAAACCCGCAGCACCCCATTTTCCACAAAGCATGGTGTGTCCTAAGAGTTCTGTCATTATAATGGTCAGACACCTCCCAGTCAGAATCTGTGTATGGCCTATGGAATACTGTGGAATACATTTGTAGTGGGTTGAAAAGGGAGGGGGGGGGGTGGAGGGGGCTGTGCAGG